>CAJRST010007779.1:3827471-3967741 GCA_907169785.1 Menidia menidia | reverse complement strand
TTGTGTCTACCATGGTTTTTGTCTGAAAATGCTTACCTGCTCTGCCCAACCCTCTGTTTTACAGCCTGAGTGATCAAAGGTGTCCAGTGGTTTCTCAGAATAAATTAGCCCAAGCAAATTCAGCATGGTGGTCTTCAATCCTGAGTTAACCTGGATATACACATTGCATTAGGGTAGTCATAATAATATGTGGACCATAATAAAAGAGCCATTGCTGCCTCACCTTCATGTTGGTCCCAGATGCATCAAGCTTCATGAGCTTTGGGAGGCACGTGATGTATCTGAGAGCCCTGTCTGAGAGTGGATTGTCTGCACATAGAAGATAAATATAATTCTTTATTTGCTTTAAATTTAGTAGTGGTAGAATGTGTGCCATATGGAAAACACTAACAGGAAACATCCAGGACTTGAAGGCAGTCCAGTCCTCGTTGCATCATCCGAATAGGGGCTGTGAGTCTTTGCAGGCCAGCATCCGACAGACTGTTGCCACCGATGAAAAGCTGGATGAGACTGCTATGGGGCAAAGACAGAGCTGTTAAATCTCTCCTGAATGTATCCTCCCCTTATTCTATGGAGAGAACCACCTTGTAGTTGAATGTTAAATCCTCTTTTTGTAAGTTGCTTTGGATAAAAGCATCTGCTAACTGCAGAAATGTAAATGTACCTTGCCAGGGAGGCAGATGTTAAATGCTGGAACAGCTCATGGTCATCGCCCAGTCTGCAGCCAAACAAATCCAAAGACTTCAAACTGTGAAATGTTTTGATCTCATCCATCCGTTCATGTAAGAGAGGAAACCTGCAGAAATGAAAAAGGCACAAGAAATGCTGTAAGTTTATCACCCCCCCCCAAAAAAAACAGAGGGAAATTATGAATAAGGCAAAACATACCAACCTATTTCTTAGACAGAGAGATCTAAGCACCATTTCACCATATGCATCACTGAATAACTTGAGAGCTTTTGGAGAAATGTCTGGGTTTAAAAATACACGATTCTCCTCTGCTGCCACAAAAAGTCTATCGCCTATTTGATCTGGGAAGCCTACCAGAGAGTCCACATGGTGGATGTTGTCAGCAACAAACAACAGAGTGATGTCAAAAAGAGATTTTGAGGTGTATCTCAGACTTCCTTCTTCATTGTAGGTGAAAACAAAATGCTCCCTCCTCAGCACAAATGGATTCGTCCTCCTGCATGATGAGGCTGGTTTAGGTTGTGCCAGGACTATGTCACCGACACGACGAAGGCTGCCTTTTTCTCGGACATAAATTGTGCTGTTGTCCATTACAAAAGTTTAATCGGCTAACACCTCAAGCATAAAAAAACCCTGCTCGCTAATTGAGGTCGTTAGCTTAACTGCAACCTCGAATAACATCAAACACGAACGTTTAATTTGACCTCATACTACCTGCCTGGATTCTGATGTCATGCTAAAAAAAATTGCCAATTTCTTTACGACATACGTGTGTTTTAATCAAACACCTCGAGCTCCCCTTAGTAGCCCACAGTACACGCACCGAGCTTCAATGCTAACTTCAACTTAAAGGTCTAATATTAATTTCTGCTTGTTTCGTGAATTATAAACATTTTATAAGTATCAACTATTTGATTAAGACGAATATGTACATGGATTATAAATATTTCTGGCGAGTAACATCAAATATACGTCGAATTTAGAATAATGAAACCCCTTACTTTGGCAATGTAAACCGGAAGAGGTCTTGTTTACATTGATGTGACGTTTTCTCTATAGCTTACTAAGCTAACTGGAATGGAGTAGTTTTTATGTTTTTTAATCGATAATTTGGTAAGCATTCACGTGAAAAGGAGAGATGTCAGTTTGACTGCCAAGAATACGACCAATATTTTCAGTATTTTTAGGAATGTTAACCGAATGATAAAAACAGTAACTGCCTCAGTTGTGATTTAGCGTCGAAGTTAGAACTTTGTAGCTAACTTAGCTTACTGAGAGTTTCCTTATTATTCATGTCGTAAAGTTTTTTTCAGCATGTAAATCTATAGAAACCTTTAAATGTATTGTTCATTCTTTTCCAGTTTCTTGAGACGGGCCTGTTGGTTCTGTGAGATACTAAAGCTTCCAATAAATTCTGCATTGGCAAACATCATTACTGAATCTGAATGGCGTCCAACAACGAAGATCCATTTCAATTTCGGGGTAAGTGTCGTTAACAGCTTTTGTGTTACATTGACCTTAAATGTATTGTACTTCTGATCAAAATAGAATATGTAAATTTGAACATTTTTGGAACTAATGTTGCCTTTTTTTATTTTGTCTTTCCTTTCGCAAATGAAATATATTAGAATTTGATGAAGCTGGCATTCTCTTGGAAGCCAACAAAGATGCAGTCACTATAAGCATTGAGGATGAAGATCTAATGTCCAAGAGGCAACGAAATGCTGGTTTAACGCCAGATGTTGACGAGGAAGAGTCCCTCAACACTGATGACAAGTCGTCGGTAAGGCGTAGACTTTTATTCGATAACAAAAATAATTACTTCTCACAAATTGTTCAATGTGAATGCATAAATTGTTGAGTTGATTTCTTTAATGTTCCCTTGTTTGCATTACAGCTTCTATCTGGACAAAGGAAAAATGTCCCTTTTTGGACATTTGAGTACTATCAACAATATTTTGACATCGAGACCTATCACGTAATTCTTTTAAATAATTTTAACTAAATTTTTATTATTATTAAATGCTCTGAATCAAGCTTTGACTTAAAAAAATATTCTACTACTTAATGTTTTCTAACATTTCCTCAGGTAAAAGAGAGGATCATAGGATCAATGCTGCCATGGCCCAGAAAAAATTTCATTCAGGTTTACCTTCGTAAAAATCCTGATCTCTATGGTTAGTGCTCGTTTCTTTGTATCATTAACATATCCATTTATTTAACACATTTTTCACTTTGGCAAACCAAAAATCTGCTCCTGTTCTGTACTCTCAACCCCTTTAGTAATATTTGGAAAAAGTTTTGCTTCCAAAATTAATGATATTGTTGTGCATATGTTATGATTTTAGGACCGTTCTGGATTTGCACCACTCTTGTCTTTGCGATTGCCATCAGTGGGAACATATCCAATTTTCTTCTCCATTTTGGCAAACCAAACTATAAATATACCCCCGAGTTTCGAAAAGGTACATAAACCTCTGGTACTACCTAATCTAAGGTATAAGCATCGGTCTCAATGTTTTTATCTTTAAATTCCTCTTTTTTTACCAGTTACCATAGCTGCTACCGCCATCTTCAGCTATGCATGGTTGGTGCCTCTTGCCCTTTGGGGTTTTCTGCTCTGGAGAAGCAATAAGATCCTGAACTTGGTGTCATACTCATTTATGGAGATTGTCTGTGTGTACGGATATTCTCTGTCAATCTACATACCTGCAGTGGTGAGCCCTTTTAATTTCATTTGACAATAAATGCAGTAATGTTCCTGTTGAGATTTAAGTTACCTGTAACGTTTAATATGTCCATACAAGGTCTTGTGGATTCTCCCATATGAGTGGGTGACATGGTGCTCCATCGTGATGGCGCTGTGCCTTTCTGGCTCTGTCCTGGTGATGACTTTTTGGCCTGCTGTCAGGGACGACCATCCCAAAGTCATTGCGGCAGTCCTGTCATCCATTGTGCTGCTGAACATCCTTCTGGCCGTCGGCTGTAAGGTAATGTCACTTGCTTATGGTGCTCCTTTTACATATGTATCATGTGAATGATGGAAGAATAGACACAGCCTCTGATAATTTCTGTCGCCTGTCCAGGTAGGTGTGGATAACAATGATTGACTCATTCTAATTTGTCTTCAGTTATCTTGGCATGGCCATGGTTTGATCCAGCTTGTCTGTGCCAGTCACAGACTACATTATATTACCATCCTTGGTTGGGTCTCCCTGTATGTTTCTGGGAAATGAATACACCTGATACTGCTAAATTAATTTCCATCCTGGACTCTTCAATGGAAACTTTGCCCACATTTTCTAACTGGTGTGAGAATGAGCAGTTAGGTTACTTGTTAATGTGGATACTCTCCGCCCAGCAGAAGTATCATATGTCTTGTTGCGTGTTTGTAATTAGTTTACAAACTACAGTAAGCTTGTGTTTGAAGGGTGACAAAAGATTAATGGATTACTGGGATGCTCCATCCTCTCTGCATCATTGAACATCTTCTGCACACTCATCCAGAGCCTGGCTTTATATCTCATCTGAGTTGTCGCTTATGTAAACCTGTCTCAGCATTCAGGACTTTTTCTAACTTTTTTTTTTTTTGTCTATTTTGTTTTTTAGGCCTATTTCTTTAGTAGCCCGCAACGAGACTCTCCCGCACCTGTGACGGTCAAACCAACGTCATCGACATGAAATTCTTGCGTTGTTTGCAGGTAAACAATCCGGACAAAGAATCTCACAAAGCCACAGCACCGTTTTACCACTACACGTATAACCTGATGCATATAAATCCAACTGTGACTCACACTTTAGTTACCTTTGTTTTATTGATGCTCCAGGTTTTTAGATTTAAATTGACAAGTAAAACTAATCATTTGTCTGCCAGTCGCAGGCCCACATTATTCACCTAGTTTCTTTTGGATTGGGCTAGAGTGTGTGTTTTGTTGACCTGCTTGAGAGGAGCATCTGACACCACACTTCCTGTACATGCTTTCTCTTTCCCAATGCAAGCATTATTCTTTTTCTTTCTTTTTTTCCTTTAATTGTAGGCTCTCCAGTTGCCTTATTAGAGAGACTCGGGTTGCTGCGCTGATGAAGTCATTGGCCGTCTGGATTTCAGCTGTGCTTGGACATTCCAGCTTAACACCTGTAAAAGCCAGCATGCACACTTGTTGCAGCAGCGTGACCTCTGAAAATGAACACTGGTACCAAGTGTGTCATTCTAATGGGATGGGTTCTAAACTAGCTCAAAGTTAAATGGGGTATGGTATTACTCAGCACGTGTGTGGGTTTTAGTATTTTGATCACCAGTTTGTGCATTTATGGTAGCG
Organism: Menidia menidia; assembly: GCA_907169785.1. Classification (NCBI taxonomy): domain Eukaryota; kingdom Metazoa; phylum Chordata; class Actinopteri; order Atheriniformes; family Atherinopsidae; genus Menidia; species Menidia menidia. Next base: position 3,962,732 of record CAJRST010007779.1, on the reverse strand, counting down.
GCATCAGTTAAATTTTCTATATGTATTCTTTCAAATGCCTGTGGCGGGAACTGTAAGGTCTACTTTTTGTACAGAATTAATTGAATGAACAGTTACTAGTGCTGATGGAATGCTCCTGGAACACTAAGCTATCCTCTTATAGTAAAGGTAAAAAACTTTCTTCCATTGGTTAAGCGCTGTTAAATAGTGCCAAAGGTCATCCTAAATTTTCTAGTGATTCTGTTCATATTTTAAAACCCATTTGTTGCTAAGAAAACATATAGCTTGTTTTTCCAATATATATTGCCCATTTGTGTTTAATTGAGATTTCTAAAATTAGTTTTGTGGCAAACATTTTTATCCTCTAAATAATATCTACTAAATGTTGTCATATATATCAAACCCAGAGAAGAAAATGTATATGGGTGTGTACAGAAATTTAATAAAGTTGTTTCGGTCTGTATCAAGTGTTTTTGTTCCATCATGAAATTGTCTGCTCTCTGGATGATGTCATCACACTGTGTGTAGTTCAAATATTTCATGCATGTTTTTCCTTTTACAACGTTTTCTTTTGATACACCAAAGTTGTTGCGCCCAACAACCTTGGATCACCCCAGCTCGCTTAAAATGTCGGCAACGTGACTCTTCTACCAGATCCTGTCAACATTAAAGCCTGCCAGTTCCTGTCAGCAGTTGGATATTTTAAATATTTAAAGGAGAGAAGGTAACCAAAACTTCAACATTTCAAAGAGACCATCTAACTTTAAAGGGGAACACTTGGCTCCTGCTGCTGCTTTTGGAACTTGGCGATGTGTGCGATAGAACAATCAGATGGAGTCTAACCCGTCTCAGTTTTGATGAACAGATAACCTGCCGTGGAAAATGTTGCATACTGCATGTTGGCATGTGGTCTGCTCATTACATGAGGGGGACCTTTATTAAGAGTGCTTATTTCCAGTCATTAAGAGTTGCAAAGTTTTCAGATTAATTAACAAAAGAGGGGAAAAAATTGGGTCATTTGAAACGGTGTCAAAAGGATGGTGGCGCCCTAATTAATGGTCATTCTAGCCCCAGCTTTGAGTTACACCGGAGCTGCCCGTCTAACAGATAACCCCTAGAGGGGAATGCCACCGGCCTCAGTCTCAGTGATGCAGCCAGCTGCTCCAGTTTAAGGACTATTTCATTGTTGGTTAACCTCAGATTTTTTCCAAAGGGAATGCATTTTAGTTTTTCGTCACATCATTCATTTTAAACCTTTTCAAAGGATGGCTACTTCAAGTGGAAAATTTGAAAAAGTGTCCAAAATTGAGACGCTAAAACTTTTGGAGAACTGCAGAAAGGAAAGAGATGATGCTCTGCACAGAGAAAGTGTTCTCAGAGAGAAACTCAGGCAGTATGAGTCGAAGATCCGTTCCACTGAGGCTCTGAAACAGAAATTAAAGACCTTGACTATGGACAACAAGGAGCTGAGGAAGCAGGTGAAGACCCTTCGGATGGAAATTGGACTCGAGTCCAGCCCCAAGTTCAATGGAAAGACCACCAAGGACATAATCAATGACTTGCATGAAAAGGAGCGAGAATGCATTTCTCTGATAGAGAAGGCAGGGAAACTGAGTCTGACCATTGATGACCTGACATCAGAGTTGGCAAATACAGTCACTTCTAAAACACTTTTAGAAGACCAAGTGCAGACGTTACAGCAAAATCTCAAGGATATGACCAATAATCAACGGCGTCTACTGAAGTTGTGGGAAGACAGGAAAGGCCAGAGGGAACAGCTTGCCCTCCCCGCCATTAGCCCGAAACCTGGTCAGATACCATTTGTCCAAAGAGCAGTTCAGACTGACATGTCCATCAGCTCATCTCAAAAGCTTCCAGACAATGCTTTTGAGACCAAGGCATTTTCTCGGGACAATGACAAGAAGAATGTTTTGGATAAACACAGTTTTCCATCTTATGGGAATGGTTTTCATCATGACAAAAAAGCCTTTATGCATGAGGAAACTAAGGGAATTCAAAATGGACACTGATTTACAGCCAGCAACAGTCTGCCCTGAAAAAGAAATAACAAAAAATGCTTGGGCTAAATATCTTTAATATATCTGACTGGCAGGACAGAGTGCTGTGTACAAATACATTTTTTAAGATTTTCAAATTGATATATCGCTTGTCTTGGTGCCTCGTATAATTTAATTAGAGTATGTACTATTTGGCAAAGTTTACATGAAACCAAAACAGCTCTGTTGCTTAGTCAGGAGTTGCTTGCTCCTGACTAAGTTGTTGGTTGTTGCTTAGCTAAGTATTTATGACTAAATTTTCAAAGACATGATTTTATACTATCCCATGCTATTTTTTTATGAATGTATTTATTCACATTTTTAAGATTCAGTTTAAAAATAAACCTGTGATGCAAATTAAAAAAGTTGGAAACAGGCAGGAAGATGGACAGCTTGATGTCGGGGTCCTTCACGGGTCTGCGTGTGGCGCGATGCGGGAAATTGAGGGTAAATAGTTTGACAGTCTCAGAGCTGAGGACTTTATTATTGTTAAGTGCATTTCAGTTGAGATTAACGAGATGTTTTCAACGGAGGCAAATTGTTGGTTTATCCGGAAGGTGAGTGTTTTACTTTTGTATGCAGTTAATCTTAGAAAATCACAAAAATGTTCAACATGCAACGTGCTAACCCTTTTGATTTTGCTAGCTGACCTCCTAAGCTAACGGTTTAAGTCTTGAAATTATTTTTATGGTTGTGTAAAAAAAGACTTAGCATAACAGTATGAACTGCGAAAAGGAGAGCAGGAGCAAGATATAAATAACAATTGACTAGATTAGAGAAACCTAACTGAGTTACATGAAATGAAAATGATAACATGCTACTCATTGTTTCAGTTTTTGCAAATGCACATTTCGAAATAATTATTTGACAGAATTTGCCACAATTGCTAAAGTGTGAACAAATCAAATGGTCTATCATAAATGAAACATTTTTGTGGATCCAGAATTTTTCTGACAAAAGAAAATCCTTTCTCAAAGATGGTCAGTAACAGGTAGATTTTGCAATGGAGACTACCCATTCAGACCTTAGTTGTCCTCTAAACATGTGCTCATCAACACTTTCATGAGCAGCTAATTGAAACCAAGGCCAAATTCCTTTTCTAAATTGACTTGGAACATCAAAGGTTCACATCTAGTTTTCGAGCAATGCAAATTAAGTTTTGTGATAAGGAAAAATGGGACCATTTGATATATAAGTTATATTTAGTATTCACAATTGATTGACAGCATATCAAATTTGCTTCTTTCTAGTAGCAATTGTGTTTTGTTTGTTTTTTGTGATAACGTCTGCTCTGTTTAGGTAATTTGCTGGAGAGCAGCGGCAAGCATTGCTTGGGCTGTCCTGTTGTTGCCACCAACTACAGCAGTTTTTGTGATTCTTAGCAAGTTCAGTCTTCTCCATCCCATCCAGACAGTAACGGGTAAATCACCACAAAGTTTGTGATATTTTCACTTCTAACAGCTGACTGCAGTTTTGTGTAAAGATGTTTTTCCATTTTGAACTCCAGAATGCTTGTCGCTGATGACGAGTGCCAGTGCGATTTTCTCCTTCATATTGCTGGGTGGAGTAATCATAATGGTTGGTTTCCTGATCTTGGAGTATCACACAGGTAAAAGACAGTAGATGCTTTTAAAGGGAAAATGTCTTCGATAACCTCATTGATAAACTGATTTCCTCTCCTGTGTTGAATGTTTGTGTTTAGTGAAGTTAAATAAGATCAGTTATGAACAAGTGGTTTACTACAATGTTATAATTATAAACTATTCCTTAATAAGACATCTTCTGGTATGTAGAAAAAGACAGATGTATTCATAAGAATAAAATTGCAGAGCATCAAAGCTAATTGCATTATGAAAAAAGAAAGGACCTCTGTCATTCAGCCATTACCTGACATAGCACCATACACAAAGCATGTTGCTGAACATGGTTCGCTCTTCATTACCTGTCTTGACATTGATGCATTTCTCTGATAAAACTTTGGAAATGGGTCAGCTGATCTTGTAACATGTGTCTTTCTCTCTTTAGTAATCCCCACCATTGCCTGCTCAAAAATTGCATTGTTTGGTCAGCTGCTCCACCCTCGCCAGTTTGTCAGCTCCTTGGCCTATTGCCTCATGGGTATGATCGTAGGCTGGTGTTGTGCTGTCACTATTGGCTTCAGATATGAGACGCTCTGCTACTCGTGTGCTCAGAGTGACGGGTAAGCAGCATCTGCAACAAACATTGAATGCATCATTCATAGTTTAACTGCTTCATTGTGTTTGCCACCCCAACAGTTACCCTCAGATGTGTCTGAATGAGCACCATCTGGTCTTTCTGCTGACGGGAGCCTTTGTTGGGCTCTCGCATAGTCTCCTGGGGGTAATCCACAACTTGAACTATGTCTCGTTCCATAGTGTACAGGTACTTGATCTGATTTTAGTCATTTATTTGTCTGAAATATACATTTATGACAGTGTCATATTTAGATAAAGAAATATAAATGCCTAACTTGAGTAATGATGAGCTTTCAGCGTTTTATTTATTGTTGCACATCTGTCACTTTTTTCCCAGCAATATAAATACCTGCGCTTCAAGGGATCTCTGCCTTTAGTGGTGAAGTTCAGCTCCTCTCAAGCATTTTACTCTGTCAGGAACTTCATTGCTTTGTATTTCTTTCTAGGTAAGATACTTTTTTATAGGATATATCTACTGGAGGAACAAAGCTATTTAGCATCCATTTGGCCCAGTCCTCATTAATTGTCCATTCACTCTTCCTGTACTAAGTTACTGAAGTTTAGATGTTCAGATGTTTCGTTTGCTATTCACAGGATACATTCCAAGAGCTTGGGTCTGTAAAACACTCAATCTTCACTTGGACAGGTTTGTGAATCTCAGTCATATGTGACTTATTGAAAATGCTTCATAGTAGTTTGTGCTTGCCAGAACATAAGACCAGATAGCATTGGGCTAAAAGGTTCTTCCTCTTTTAATCTCCCCCCCCCCCCCCCCCCCCCAACAGTGCTGTCCATCCTCTTGACAGCATAGCAGGACTGCTGGACCTCTCCCTGCTCTACCACCTCTGGATTAGTGCCACCTTCCTCCTCTTTACGTGGTACATCACACTGCTACTCTTTAGGATCTTTGTCACTGAGGTATGTTCTCAACTGAAGATGGCATTTGTAAAAAAAAAAACTAAAAAAAAATCAAATCAAACCTAAAGCTTTTCTCCCAGAGAGAGAAGGTGCCTGCCTTTTCTATTTTTTAACCGTCTTTAAACACTAGAGGGCAGCAGCGTTGACACCTTTACTACTAAGAAATAAATAACAAGGACATCATCTGAAATAATCCTAAATATTTCCTGCCCAGGTTTACAGTTTCCCTGTGCAGCCGTCTTTTACAGAAGATGCCCACCAGTGTCTTCCCAAAGTTCTTCCTGAGGAACAGCCAAAGATTTTAAAGGTATGGAAAGCTTGCATGCTGATTTATTTGTTTTTGTGTTTACAACAATGGAGATCAGATTTGAATGCTTTGTCTTCCCCTTTTTTCTAAATGTCAGTTCCTAGCTCTGCAGGACTTGGCTCTCTTGTCTCAGCATTCTCCATCACGGCGCAGTGAAGTTCTGAGTCTGAGCCAGCCAGGTGTGTTAAATATGCTGCGCACCACTCTTTTTTTTCTTTTCTTTTTTTTCTTTTGTTGAATGAATATTTGCCTATATATATATATGTATTTATTTATTTATGCACATAAATATGTAACGTCTTTCCCAGGAGGACATCCACATAACTGGAATGCTATTTGTAAAGAGTGCTTGTGTCTTCTGGCGGATCTGACCCAGAGGCTTGTGGCCTATCATGAGACCGTTGCTATCAACGGCAGAGCCAAATCAATGTCAAGTGGGAGCGAAAAGAGGAGTTCATCTGAGACATCAGGTACGTTGTTGTTAAACAGTGGTTCATGTCGCTGAGGACCTGTGGACCACTTTGTTAAACGGAGTGGCCTTTTTCATTATCTTCAGGTACAGAGGAGTTGAGTCCGAGGCCTGCTTTTCTGATGAAGACTCCAGCTTCAGTCTTTGCCCGCTCTCTGGCCGGAGGCCTGCAGAGCCCTCTAACGGCGCCGTTCACTCCTGACTTGGACAGCCCGTTTGCGTCCCCTGCTCTGCGGCGGCTCGCGGCTCCGGTGGATCCAGGCTCGCCGTGGTACGGCACAGTGCAGAGCCCCCACCTCATGCGGAGAGCACCGAAGCTCTGGTCCACCTCCACAGGTACCATCAGGTCATCCCACTTTGGTTGTGGTGTTTATCACTGGGATGATCCTGAGGCTCAACTCAAATCCCTTTCGAAGTGTGTACATTTCTCATTCATGAGGTGATCTCTTTACAGATTCACACGTCAATGGTAGCCCTCAGCCTTCGCCAGCTTCTCATCTCAGTCCAAAAGAGGAATCCTCCAAACCAAGTTTTCTCTCTCAGTTTCTGCAGAACAGAAAAGACCAGGTACTGAAACCTTGTTAGTGAGCAGTTGTAAGCCTTTTCTTTATCTGTAAACCACTGCACAAACAACGTTTTGAATGGAAAAGTGTCTGTTATGTATACTTTTTTTCCCTTTGACCAGAGCTGTTATCTGACTTTGTTCTGTTGGGAATGTGCACCCTTCTTATAAGAGGATCTTAGTTCTGGGTTAAATGTGAAAAGCCATCATCCGTGTTCATTATCACAACATTTTTGTAATACAACAACACCTCTGCACTTAATTGTCTCTTATTCAGGTTAAAAATTTCTTCGCAAAGCGGGTGCTGATAATGTATTTGTTTAACAAGGTAAGGATTTGTGTTGCTTGTGCATGAAGAGTGGTTCTGCATGCTGTGGTATGGCCGTAGATTCATAACTAATTTACATCCTCTCTCTTAATGGACCCAAACATCATAACCATGCTGCATGATTTGCTGTAGAAAGTAGATTAGTGTGCTTTGCTTCCTGAGGCGCTCACATCCCCCTTCAATAACAACTGAATGTTGTAGTGTAGTGTCACTGACATGGCAACCTAACAACTTTCTGGTGTACTGGTCTGAATCTGCTTTTATCCTTTAGAAACAACTCAGTCAATAATATTTTGTCCTTCAGCTTCCAGAAGCCTCCAGTCAGGCCCTCTTTGCTGACAGCCAGGCTCATATCTGGGCTTTGGAAGGTAGGAAAATATATTTTGATTTGGATCGGAAACAACTTATTGAGAATTTGTATTGATTTATTTATTTTAAATCCTGTATCCACTTTGCAGGGCTGTCATACCTTGTTCAAGCTTCCTTCTCAGAAGACCAGTTTGGAGTTGTTCAGACTACATTACCCAGCATCCTCTGCTCCATGCTGCTGTTACAAGAGGTCAGATATAATTTCCAAACATCTGAAATGATGTCCTTTTATGGGGCTGGCCAATATAAACCACAGCTTATGGACCTGGATCTTTAAGCTGCCGTGTAAAACATGATCAGGATCTGTGTGATTTTATCCAAACTGGAAAGCATTCAAAAGCTTGTTGCAAATTAATACAGAGGGAACCATCTGCTCACCCGCAGGCTGTAGACCGACACTTTAAGCTGCCTCATGCCTCCAGCAAGCCTGTGAGGACAACGGGCAGCATGGGAGACTCCACCTACAAAACCCTGCGCTTTGCTCTCAGGGCCACACTCAAGACCGCCATTTACAGGATAACCACCACGTTTGGAGACCACTTAAAGTAAGGCCGCCAGTGACTTTAAACCTGAGCTGAATCTGTGGGGAAAAGAAAAAGATTATCTTCTGAATACTCAACCCATGTTTTTGTTTGTCAGAGCTGTACAGATGTCTGCAGAGCACCGGAAAAGATTGCAACACTTTTTGGAGTATAAAGAATAACTGCCAACCGCTTCATCTGCCCTGAGTTTTGCCATTAAAAGTGTGAGTGGTATTTCTGTGTGTGTGCGTGCAGGAAAACAATAATATTTCCACGATAGCTGATGCCTACCTTAATATTTGTGTCTACAGTGTGACAGCAGATTGTTTTCAGCAGGCTTCATCACATCAGGAAGTCAGAGGATGGTTATGCACAATGATGTTGATCGTCAGGTTTTGGGAGCTTTTTGAAAAAAAATGTTTTTTTTTCCAGAAATTCCAACAAAATAAAAAAATGAACTTTTTCCGTTTGGATGAATTGTAAATGGCTGCGTTTTTCACTGGTTTCATATTTCAGCTGCTATCCTTTTGAGACAAAAAGTTGGGATGCTGAAGTTGTTCAGAAAATGTGGTTTCATAGATCTGTTTTCTTCTGAACAACCTTCAGTGTGGCTCATCATCTCAGTCACTCTGAGTTTACATGTGTGTGTGTGTGAGTGAATAGATGCTTAACTGTCAGTGTGAGTTTGACTTGTTGAATAAAAAAAAACGATTTTGAAAAAAGTCTCAAGGTCGTTCAATAATTTGGTGGAATTTCACTGTTGAACAGTTTGTTTTCAACATTGAAAAAATATTCAGCATTGCCAAAAACCTAAGTTTTAATTTCTTCCTGAAGCAAAGTTCCAAGTTGAGGACGGGCTAAATTTTTCACAAGGTCTTTGCTAAAATACAAACTCCTCACTTAAAATGGGTATCAGCCACAGTGGGGGAAAAAAATTCAATTCTATGGCCACAAACAGCTAAAGTTTACATTGGTGGTGAATAGTCTTATCATTTTCATATTCACTGATTTCAAATTTTGATGCCAACTGATCAAAGTCACGATCATCACAAGTGCTTCAACTGAAGGCTTTTGACCAAGATGGCGTGTCATTGTCGGAGCATTTTAAATCTTTCTCTTCCAACTAAAAGGTTAGACTTAAACAAATCCAAACATAATCATATTGGTGGTTTGTGCTGACATGCTTCTATAAAAAATAAAATGGTGCTTCTTTTAAAATACCTAATGCAGCTGATTGAGTTAAACTAGATTGAATGTTAGCTCAGACAAACTGAGACCATAAAACAACACAAACATAGTCATTTTTGTTTATTGCACAAATCGTACATATTTCAAACTGAACTGGTAGAATGCAATATTAGGTGGAGGTGGGAAAGGAATTGTTCATCAAAAGCCTTATTCTTTATCTATACAATATGCCAAAAATAGCCAGTGGGAAAATCTGGATAAAACTGTCTCAAATATTGGATCAATATCTTCAAAGCATACTTTTTTTGTTTTGTTTTCTTTCACCAGAAAAATAATCAAAAGTTGAATACTTGAAATGTCAGCAGCTGTTTATCAGAGGGATGTCAAGAAAAGGAAAAACGTGGATTTAAAAGTACGTCGTCCTCATACAGTATATAATATAAACTTCTGCATCGATACCAATTCATTGTTCTGACATTGTTTTTCTTTTTTTTTAAGTCAAACAGCATTTTCTAAAGTTTTTTTTTTTTTTTTTACTTTTTTTATATATTTTTATATATATATACATATAAATTCAACTAACTACAGTTCTCATAGAAAATGAGAAAAGCTGGACTTTATCGCTCTCACTCATCAAATGACTGGCAAGCATATTGACCCCGCCGCTCCTGCCATCCCCATATTTGCGCTAATGCTAACACAGCACCCGACCTGGTTAAAAAAAAAAAGAAAAAACACTGTCAATCATGTGGGGTTTTTACACTTTGATGCCAAACGTAACATGACTAAAGAGAAAGTTCCAGGAGAAGGCCGTCCACTCAGTTTAACAAAGCATTGGCAAAATGGGGCTTTGTCTGGGTCTGCAGGGGGGGGACAAACAAACATTGGGGACTTTATGCTAGTTGCTGAAAATGTGTTTGAGTGAATTACATTATGCTTATTGACAGTTAGCTCTGGAAACGCTGGTGGGGTTTTTCACCTGACTAAATCAGGTCAGGTATTTCTCCTTCTTTCTAGACTAATGGTTGAATAAAGGAAAACATTGAATATTAGTCATTTAATAAAGGAATTTTGTAGACAAGTACAACCCTTCAATCTTCCTGGGCTCTTAGGCAGTGTTTTAATTGATTGATCCAGGTCGGGTCTGGTTCTTAGAAGAGAAAAAAAAAGTTTCCCAACAGAGCTTGAAATAATGGCTTTCCTGTACACATGCTGAACACAGTCTTCCTCATTGAGAGGTGAACTTAAATTTCCTGTTGAGCATTAATTTCTGAACGAAGGTGGGCAGATGAGGAGAAAGAGGCTGAAGAAAGGATAGTGGAAGAAAAGGAAACCACCTCTCCTCACAAAGTAAAAACGCTCAAGTGCAAAGTGCCCCCCAGCATCACACACGGAGCACATGTTGTCTGTCTCACTCCAAGTCATCCCTGATTGAAAGTGCACTCAGTTGTGATTGGGGAGGGTAGTGTCAGCTGGAAAGGAGCAGAGAGGGCCATGCAGCATTTCCAGATTGAGATCAAATTAGAAAAAAAGCAACTAGCAGCTCATATATACTTTTTAAAAAATCTGACTCTTCATCAGCTTGAGGGCAAAGCAGGGCTCTCCCCCACACAGTTCAAACTACAAAGGGAGGAACCTTTAGGGTATAAGCCTCGGCCCTTCCTCCCCGCTGAACCCCTCCTCATCTGCACAGAAAGCTATAGAGCAAAAGGTCTGGTTCCAAGACAAAAGGGGGGGGGTTGTGTGCTGGTGAAGTATAGCCCACTACAGGTTGTGTAAGGTTGGAGGTACTCGTTGCCATATATGCACAATACTTCCGTTTTCTGATATGAGAAACACATCAGCAATGTACAGACAAGCAGGGGCCTTCGAGTGGCTTATGGGGGTGTGAGTGCTCACTCAAACTCTGCGCACTCCTCTCACAAACACCAAGAAAATGGAAGTGTCGCCATCTGCTGTCATCATTAGCACGCTTGCAACTGCTGGGAAACCAGGCGATAAGCATCTCTATCGCTCTGCTCCTACGGTATGTTTATGTAAATGTTTGATTTTCTGTTTGGATGTGTGTGTATAAAGGGAGAAACAAAAAAAGGGAAAGAAAGGAACAGTCTGTAGCTCATCAGTGTTTTGAGTGTGCCCGTGTGTCAATAGTGCTTGCCTATGTGCATCAATTCAAGGGCAATAAAGAGAGTGTGTGTGTATGCGTGTGTGATTGTGTGCGTGTTTGCTTGTGTGTGGCTCAAGATGACATGCACTGAACGTGGTCGGGGCCTCCTTCCTCTTCGTCTGAGGAGTCAGGGGAGCTCCAGGAGTCATCTGTGTCGGCATCCGCGCCCTCGCGGCGAGTCTGTGTGAGGCGTAGAGAAACCTTTTTTCAACACCAGCCTTTTACATAAACCTTTCCTAAGAAACCTACATAAATATGTTTCTTGAAAAAAAAAAAAAAACTCTATAGTTTTTCCAGATCTAAGCTCACCCGTGCTGGTCTCCTGTTCCTCATGTGTCTCATCAGGAACCACAGCAGCTGGGTGTCGTACTGGTCACCGTGGCGCACGCTGTCTTCGTCCCGCTCCCGCTTGTTTTTCTTCATCACCTTCACGAGTACAACCAACGTAAAATTAGGGATGAGAACAGGCAGTCCGAGCAAACGTCAGATTGCCAACATCGACTCAACGTGATCCTTATAGGGACTCGTCTCCAAGTTTGGTTTCCTCCAGTTGTGGAAAGAACAGGTAATGCATTTCCTGTGCTATAGTGATTAGGCTTTTGTTTTAAACCAAGAACATCCCCTTCACAGCCCACATGGGTATATGCACTTATCAACAGTCATCATTGTGTACACACATTTTCAAATCCCCCTCTGAGATCCATTTCACTCAGATATGAGTGCACTTTTAAGAGGAAAAGGCCAAAACTAGTCTTACCCTCCTTTGCCTCTCAGCATCTGGTAGCCGCTGTTCTAATGGCTCAGTTGGATGAGCCTGACACTATTTTTCTATTGATCATTACTCCCTGCTTCCATGCAGGCAGAAACACAACAGTACCCTCATATGTTACAGTTTACAATTTTATAAATTGATCATTTTTGGGAAGTTACAGAGGAAATTCAACTGAATTCATCCATTAGTAAAAATAACATGTGAAACTAATTCTCAGTGGTAACATGTTTAGGTCTACAAGGTATACCAAACTGGAGTCTGTTCTTGTAATCTTGTGTATGTAATCATCAGTAGATCATCCTTGTTAACCCCAAAGAGCAGAATGAGGGCGAGCTACTTGCAAACCATCTTTCCGGAGTCTCCATGTTAAGAAATCAGAGCTGAGAAGCAGAGTTGTCGCCACCTTTGCAGCCCCATACACAGTGTGGTACTCCTTCTCAGATAATGAATTTCAATCCAAATAACAATAAGACGGATACACATCAATAATACAGCAGTACATGAATCGTTACCTCTTTGAGACCCTTCAGTCCTGTGGGGGTTTCAGCTGTGGGAGCCCACAGTTTGATATCGTGGTCTAACCCACTGGTGGCCAAGCCTGGCAGATGGGGATGCGGCTCCAGACAGTTCACCTACATTAGAAAACAGTAATGTCAGGAAATAGTAAGAGTTTACCTTTATGAATCCAACAGTTTTAATTAAAAAAAAAAAAACATGAAAAAAAAACTCACCACTCCTCCTCTGTCGCCCTCCATAAATTGGACAATGCGAGCAGAGTGTTTGTCCCACAGGTAGATGTGTCCACAGTCACTACCGCTGACCACAAACTCGCTGCACGGCCCATAGAAATTCACCCCCTTCACTGGAAGAAGAATCAGAGGATGGAATAGGAATGAGCATGGTGAGTGACAACACCTCCCCCCACTAAGAACCGTCGGTACATTCAGAGAAAGATACCTGTGGCGTTATTGCGGTGTCCCTTATATCTCCTGCGATAGTCTGCGCCGTCACTGTGGTTTGAGTCAAACAGGTAGATGTCCTCGTCATTGTAACTAGCAAGAAGTTCTGGTCAAACAAAAAGGGTTCAAATGGGTTTAAAATGTCCTTAAAGGTCGTAAGGACATAAAGAGGTATTGATTTAGCCTTTGTAAAAAGAACTTAGATAAACTCAGCCAAATTTACATACATTTATCAAAAAGATGTTCATTTTAAGGGATGATATAAACAGATTAACACACTAATTCAACACTAGATTACAGGCTAAAATAAAATGACTGTTTTACGTGGCTTAGTAACTTTACCTTCGCCGTCATGACTATACACAAGGCAGGTTATGTTGGTTTTAGACTCGCTGGACACCAGATGGGAGGGACAAAATTTCTTTAGTACGCCGTTGTTGTCATTTTCATTTATCTTCCTCTGGTCATAAATCCTAAAGAAAAGCAGAAAAAGAAAACACATCAATAAGAGTGCAATCCGACAGACATTATCAAAGAGATATTTAGCTGCTAGAGTCAGTTTCATACCTTACATACTGATCTCTCCCTCCAACAGCAAATTGGTGTGTCTTTGCTGGGTTGACAAAGATGGTATACAACCCTACTTTTTTATCACCCTCCTTCACAACCACAAGTTTACTGTCAAACAGAGAAGAGGAAATGAAAAAAAAAAAGCAATGACAATGACTTATGGCAAACGAGGAAATTACACAGCCATAAAATAACTATGGGAAAGAGGAACTTGGGATATTTAAAAAAAAATACAAATAGAGATCGATATACCAGTCAGCTGTGAAAACACCTGACTGTTCAAACCACAATTAAACTTCACAACCCTTGAACATACTGTATTTAGAAGCCATTTTTTTACTTTTTGCTTTTCTGCGCAGGTGTTGCATCGGGCAATCGGTTTCGAAATCAAAACTAAATCTTGCTTTCACATTTGCACTGAAAAATGTTACACACGTAATCCCTTACTTGGCGGGACGGTCTAGGCGCAGGTCAATGCCAAACACCACAGCGTCCTCTCCAGCTGACAGAAAGGAACAAGGGGAATCTGGTTCCAGGGCCAGCTGATTGAAAAATAAAGAAATAAAAAGCCCTGATCAGAAACTGCTTAACCATATTAGGTTGTGGCAGAAAACACTTTCCCTTCACCCTCACCTTGTGTGCAGCTCCTTTGTGCTGTGCTACCCGCTTTGTGTTCTTGCAGCGCTGCGTTGCAGAGAGCTCAGCCACTCTGATCTGACCATCACGAGCGCACATGGCCAAGGTGGAGTCCCCACTGTGAGGCAGGAACTTTGCCTACATAAAGCAGAAGAGAGGAGAATCATTTGAAGTTTGTGATCATGTTACTTCTCTGAGGTTACTTTACTCAGTTTCATTCTATGAAAATGTTTAAATTGTACACCCAATTTATATTAACTATAATAATTTACTTGTTGATAATTAAGCTTTCTTTATGTTTGGTTTATTAAATTTGTCAGAAATCTTTTTAAATCAATTCCCAATCTTAAAAATGAATAAATACAATAAACACAAAAAAAAAATCATATGATCACGCGCCTTATTTACCTTTAACTTCTATAATAATCGACCAATTTGTCAAATTCTTAAGAGCAAACAATAATAAGCAAATTAAACAATTCAATCAATAAGTGCAGGATTCTCCAGGCTAATCTAAATTTGTCGGCCAAATATTTGGAAAGATGGTTTAATCCCTAAAATGTGTTTAGATTAGAGAGAAGCAAGACCTGATGAGAGGAGCTCAGGGTAGAAATTCAGTGTGTAAAAACTGGATATCAGGGACTGCACAAACTAAATTAAGCGTTCCATTTTCCTGCTTCATTATGGTTTTTATGACCCTGTTAAATAGCTAGATAAAACATAAAGTTACAGGTAACAACAAAAACCAGTTGCAGCCCTTTCGTCTTCCCTCACCTGAAACACATTACTTTTGTGTCCACTGTCAAACTCCAGCTCAGCACGGCGGATGGCCCAGTCCCATATCACCACCCGCAGGTCGTCACTGCCCGACGCCAGGCGAGTGCCAGAGGGGTTGAAGTGCAACGTGTTGACGCAGCCTGTGTGCCTCTCTAAGCGGCCCTGCAGCTCCAGCCGCTGAACCAGGCCGCGGGCGCCACACACACGCCTCACAAACTGATGCGAGTCCCTGCCAATCTCTCTGGAGCGCAGCGAGGGTACCGACTGCCACACGGGGCCACGCATCTCACGGAGCTCGGCGCCCAGCCAGGCCTCCATAGCCTCGTTGTCATCATCATCATCATCATCATCCTCCTCATCCTTTTGTTCTTCTTCATCGTCATCATCGTCATCATCATCATCATCAGAACTGGAGGAGTGGTTGTTGCCGCCGGGGCGATTTCGCTTTCTAGCTGCCCTTTTCCCACCATCCTTTTCCTTGCCCTTCACTCGTCTCCCTCCCTCACTTTCTCTTTCGCCATCCTCAGTCAAGGAGTAGAGCGCGCTGCCGTCCATGCTGTCTGTATCTTCGTCGTCCTCACCCTCTTTCTTAGCCCCCGTCTCTTGTTCCACATCCGGCATAGGTTTGTCTCCAGATACCTCTGCGGTTTCTTTGGGAGCTACAGAAATAGGGAAGGCCAGGATGTTAGGGCAGAACTGTCTCAATGGGAGATTCTGGAAACTCATAAAGCAAAGTAAATTCAGTTATGCAAAAAAGAACATCAGGGATATCCAAATACTCCAATGTTAAGTCATATTTGCTTTTATAAATTAAATTATGAAATTTAGAGGAAAAAATAAATTTATAAACTTTAGCAATATCTGAAAAAAAATGGTAAACAATGATGCTAGCTGGAATGTTTTTAAATCAGGCTGTAAAGAGCTCAGGAGTAAGTTTACCATCTTCAGAGGAAGGTTGTGTTTGTCCGTCTTTGGTTCCAGAGGCATCATCCACAGTGTGTTGATCTTCTCCAGGGTCCTTTTCATCAGAGCCTGCTCAAAACAGATATATCCTTAGTTAGACTTTTAGATCTATTAAGTATTACAAATCACACAGTAATGGGCTGTATAAACAGCTGGTTGTGGTGCAGCACTGATACTTCACCATTAAGCACAGTGGATTTGCCGTCAGCCTCAGCCATCACTTCTCTTTAGTCCTGCGTCGTCCCAAAGTAGAACCTCAGAGGGTAACAAAAGATAACAGTAGTAAGACTTTGTCTATCACTAAAATACAAAACAAGAAAAGAAATGACAGTTTAGACAGTAGGGGCACAAGCCGACCACATAGATCATACTGCATCTAAGATTAACGACTCTTAAGAGCACCGTGGGACACAAGTTACCTGTTTGCATTGTAGCCTATAACAGAGAAGCTAATGATGAAAACTTAAGTTGCTCTTGCCAGTGTCCAAAATAAACTACCTCGCTAACCTACACTAACCGAAACCGAGGCCCAACTAATGCCCACTTTATTTTCAGGTGTCTACGAGTGCACTGTCCTCTGCAAAATTGCGACTTCGTGACACTGTTATTAGCAAAGGCTAAAGCTACCTAGCTTCAATTCGGCTAACATATATCGAAACTATAACAAGTCTGCACATTTAAAAAAACAAGCTGGTTGTGAAAATGCGAACAAGCGAAAAAAGCATTGCTTTAACTCGCTAACTAGCACTGCTAGCTTTACCTCTACTCGAAGGCCCGACGAGGCGTACTTCTTAGTTTAGTCCTAATCTTTATTGCAGATTTGTTTTCTCCAACCCACCACTTAGCAATCGAGCTAAGTGCCTCGAGTAAAGATTCCCTGACGGTGAACACACGACATTAGGTATGCGTGCATGAATTCCTATGTAAAAAAAGAAAAACCGACAATAACAAGGGCTGACTGCGTTCACACAAGGTTGTCTTGTCTGTTTATGTTTTGACGGTTCAGCTTCTTTTTGTGTATGTGGGGATCCATTTCCGGTGTCGTGCTCGCTTGTTTTATTTTCCACCGGAAGTTCGCAACAAAGAAACGCCTACCAATTTAAATTAATTAATTCATTAACTAGAATATCAGAATTGATGATATATCTAATACATAACACGTAATAATAATAATAATAATAATAATAATAATAATAATAATAATAATAATCATTATAATAATAATTATAATAATATTAACGATTCTGTTGTTATTCATTTCAGTACCATTTATCAGGTTTCCTCATCAGCAATGTCCAAATTGTATCAACAATACCTGCACTGAAAATAGAAAACCTGTTCATGAGATATTTTTTATATTTATTTTAGATTTTTTTGTTTTTGAGGGCAATCGTTTGACACGAGTGATTCCATCAAGGACAAGACTCACATAAATGTATGTATTCAATTAATGCAGTAAAGTTAACATATTTTCCTGCTTGGTTTGTTTACATTAACACATGCTGAGGCTCATTAATCTGATGGCTGTGTAGCAAAAACATTGGCTTCTTCACTGAAGACCCGGTGGTTTCCTTCCTGTGTTTATATCACGTGTTTAATACCACTGACTTACTGTAATTACCATTGCAGTTTGACGTCTTTATCTCTGCAACTGTCCTGTGATCCTACATCTGCTCATACTGCTGAAACATAAAGGTTACCAAAAGTTGGATAAAAAAATTACCTCGTTATTATCAAGAATGTTAGCAGTATGGTGCAGACTGGAAAGGAAAGGTTAAATTAAAGCACATATAACTTTTCATAAGTGATACACATACGACTAAAAAAAAGACCATGGAAGCATTGGGTGCAATTTGTAGATGAACATAAAGAACTGAAAAATACCTTTTAATTTCTCGATATGGGCCCCCTAATTTAATACCTGTCAAAAGTGTGAAAATAATTTAGATCTTGGAAGGCTTTTTGAAATATGTACACATTTTTACACTAATATCAGAAATGTTCCTTTTTTTCAAATCAAGTTTAACCGACCACTGTGGAAATGTCACAAAGAAAAGAGGGGGACGTTTGGTCTGACTGAGGGGTTTTCACATCAACCTCCCCCATGTGTAACAGACAGATCTCTTAAGCTGCAGCAGCTCTGTCGTCCTCCAGAGGCGATGCTGGAGTTCAGACAGACGAGCGCACCGCTCAGAGAGCAGCTCCAGTCATGCCGTACGCAGACTTAAATTAAGCCAAACTTTGGATATTCTCCACTGACCTGCTGTTTACACCGCCAACATGGAGTACTGGAGGCAATGTGCAATGTGGCTGATCAGCTGCAGGGTGCTGCCAAAGAACCACCGAATAACTGCGGAAACGGCGCAGGTGTCCGACCTGGCGCAGACGCTGCGGGACGGGGTGCTGCTCTGCCAGCTGCTCAACAACCTGAGGCCAGACACCATCAACCTGAAAGGGATCAATCTCAGGCCACAAATGTCACAGGTACACGAGCTAGATCTGAACTACACTCAGAACAGCAGGGTGATACAACCGGCAGAAAACGCACAGTCGTGCAAAGTTATATTATGATAATGTTTTAGTTAAATGCAATCTGAGATGTCATCAAACGTGTTGATTTACTCAATAAACAACATCTTCAGAGTTACTTTGTCAAGACTGCCTGAGGTGTAGGATTGATATTATTTTCGGAGATGGGCACACAGGCCCACATACAGTTTCAAAATGTTCACCACAGATCACAATCAGAAAGTGTGTTTGCACACGCTTCAAAAGATGTGTATAGATGACTGGTCTACACAAGTGATGTTGATTTAGAATCAAATGAGTTTCTCATCACTTTTGAATTTAAGTTCTTGGAAAAAATATGATGATTTGCAGCCAAACCCAATATTTGTATTACTTTCCAGATCAAAACTATTAAGTGATTTCATACCAACTGTGTACCAGACACATACGGTGTGTGCCCTTTTATTTCCAGCACAGCACCATTTTGGAATTGCATTGGTGAGACAAATGTTTCCTAGCCTCCACTCGTTGTCACTAGAGATGTCTGATAAAGTCCTGTCTTTGATCCACCCCTTAGGAGACTCATCCAGTTTGTGCTTCAGCAGCTTGTATTTTGCTTGTGACTAATTTGGGAGACATGTGGCACATGTATGTAGACATCGGGGGCCTTTGCAGTCTCCAGCACTTTTAAAACAACAGATTTAAATATAAGAAATTGGTCCAACAGCAATATTAGTCAGGATTTTTTAGGATGCACTTAATTAACTTGTATGTCAGGATTACATGTTGAGTTTCCAAAATATGAACCTATACTGTTAACCGGCGAGACTTCTTGTTCACTGGAACACCTATGGTTTGTGGATCTTTGTCTGTGTTTGTATCTAATATGTTGATTTACGCAGCAAATTGTTAGTTGTTTAAAATGGGAAACTACATTTGAACAAACTGACCATTTAAAAAACAAATATATGCAAATAAACAAACTAACAAAGTGTTACGTCTTATAAGATCAGGTTGCCCTCTGTTTGTTTATCTTCTGTCAGTGTGCATCCACTGCATTTTGTATGTGCTTGAGAGACTGAGAGAGCAGACCCAGAGTGTAACGGGAGGAACAATGGAGTCTCATGGCCTGCAGCTGTAGGCCATAGGAGTTCGGTTGAGAGAGACATGTGTGTCAGAGGTCTCCAGATTTGTAAATGGCATTTTCATTGTGCACAGCAAACTTATGGTCTTAGTAATGGAAACAAAGGCTTGAGGGGAATGGGCCGCAGGACAAGAGAGCAGTGTACCATGATGAAAATGCACCATGTTCAGCCAGATTTTTTGGGCCTCAGTAATGATTCACATTGATGGTAATGGTACTAAAGTATGTGGATCATTAAGATAAATATCATATCTCTGTGTGTGTATATACATATATACAACTACACATATATATATAAGAAGATAAATGCTCATAAAGAAATGTCTGAGTACCTCCTCTATTATTATGTTATAACACAGTTCTTTTCAGGCATGAGCCAACACTGACTTTGGAGCTTAGCGTTCGCTCTACGGAGATGTGTACAGGAAAATGTACACCAGGGTAGTGACTGCAGTCTGGAGTGTGGCAAACAGCCATCAAGTTCACGCACTTCCTTTGCAGACGCACGGGGCCCCGCGGGGCGGTTGAGTGATTACAGGCGTCTCCACGATGAGCTGCTGCGATAAAAAGGAGTCTATCTGTTCTCAACAATCTTTTTACAGCTCTGTTTTTTTTTTAGACAAAGTGTCACATAGTCATGAAGAATTTCCTAATATGAGCTCCAAAGTGTAAATTGGATGGCTTAATAGTGTCCAGTTTGTTTACCTTTTCATAACATTTGGGTGCTAGTAACACAGAGTAAAATAAGTAGACTCATACTCAACTCAAACCTCTATATTGAATCATATACTACAATCGTAAGGCCATGGGCTCTCTAAGAGCTGTGTGAATGTGTCAATTCCCTCTGAGGTTATAGATCCCGATAGGAAGTGATGTGAATAGAGAACTTAGTTGGTGGTTTCATGTCATAATGTCGAACTTCCACTTCACACTTTCCATTTACAGAAATTGTGATTCACCTCCTCTTTGGACAAATAGATTCACTGAACTTTCTTTACATTATTAATGCAAAATTATTTTTTAGATACCATGATGACACACAGGCATGATTTATCTTTGCCACCCAAAAGAGAAAAGATCAGCAGCATCTCTTTCCCAAGTCTATCTATGTATCATGTAATTAGTAATAAACACGCTCATTGTACAGTTTTTGACATACATGAAATGGAACAAAAGACACCCCATCACACATTCCTTTGTGCTTATTTAGTCTGAATTCTGAACAACATATGATAAAAACTTGAAAGTTTCAATTTTTTTTTTGTATCTAAAAAACATAAAATAGATCAAATCAGTTAAGAGCGTTGGATATGTAATGTGTAACGTGGAGATAAAGGCCGTCCTCTGACTGAAATGCTGGCCATTTGTTTCACAGTTATGTTGTGTGAGTGGCCTTAAGCAAAAGAGTGAATCATATATTATCCCAACATGTTAAAAAGATACGGCATTCTTTATTTAAAGTGCATGAAGGATAAGAAGCACCACCCTTGTGAAAAGATGGATGAGACATACACATGAAACACCTTTTTGAACCCAGACAACACATAAAACTTTGGACCAATCATCATTACTCATGTAGTGAAAGCTCACATGATTAGCTGAAAATTATTTTTATGAAGTTCTAAGAACTAAATATGTTTTTAGTTAAAGACTCTGAGTGTAATATGTTGTTGATCTTTTTATCCAGAATTGTTTCCATTTTTCCATATTTCTGATATAGGAATATGGCAGAAAAATGCAGATGAATGACTGTAACTGCTACATTGAGTCAGGCTGAGCTGACAGTTGTCACATTTTCACCCTCTGCAGTTCTTGTGCTTGAAGAACATTCGGACATTCCTGTCTTCCTGCTGCGAGGTGTTTGGGCTCAAGAAAAGCGATTTATTTGATGCCTTTGATCTCTTCGATGTTCGAGACTTTAAAAAGGTAATTGATGTTCATCGCTCTGTATTTTCCTGCCACTTCATCCTTGAGTAGTGATCTCACATTTTTCACACAGGAACCGTTTTCAGCTCTCTTTGTGTTTGCTTGTCTGGCACTTTGGGCTGGATGTTTTGCTAAATTAGTTGGTTCTTGCATCTTTAAGTGCTAAGAAAGCACAAAACACATCATACACATTACCAGCTCTTCCACTGGATCACTGAGAGCAGTTAAATTGGGTTTCTTAACAATCAGTTGTGTGGTTTGTCTTGATTTTAAATTTTGACTGTAGTTATATTATTTTACGTGGTAAACTTTGTCTTTCTGTCTGTCTGACATCGCTCTTAGCCCTCGATAGTTTTGTGTCTAGTTTCCTGTATTTATGTTGTCTCCTTTTCACTATGTTTGATTCCTTTTCTGACCATGTGAAATGTGGGCCGAATGGAGATGATTCAAGACTAAAATGATTTATATAAGCATTTGTGCTGCCAGTGGAACATTTGTATAATTTGCAATCGTTTTAAGCCTTACGACAGCGCTTAAAAATCTCCATCAAATGATTAGAGGATAGAACATGATACATTTTAAGAGTTACCTTAAAACATATTGTACATGTGTATCCTTACTTATATTTCCTCTAAGAGATGTTGTCTGCATGAAAGATGCCATGTATGACTTTTTCTTTTAGGAAATGTACAAAGGTCTTTCACTACTATAAGTATGAGGGGCACGGGGCCATGGTAACAGAAGAGACGGCAAACTGTGATGGGGAAAATGCATATAAACTGTCTTTTGTCACAGATAAACTTGTACCCACAACCAGAAAATATTCATATGGGTCCCTTATGTCTTTCAAGTATTTTCTACATATGTCATTAAATGATTGTCGTGCCTTTGATGCATATGGGTGTCGTGTAGGTACAGAGAGGTCAGCAAGGTGTTGAAGTTGGTGCTCTGCTGATGTTCCTCTTAGCTATTATGGGAAGTAAGCAGTCTGTTATACACTGCAGAATTTGAAAGACCAACATTTTGCACAGAGAACGATTTTCTGATTCTCCGATGGAAATGGACACATACTGACCCCTTTCATTCTCAGTCCAGAAATAATCAGTTGTCCCCTCTCAATCCTCTTATTGCAGATTTTTTTATTTAAAAAAAAAGATTGATATACTTAACTGCATGATTTTTCTGGAGTCAACCTGTAATATAGTTAAATTTGACCCAGTGGAATATTTGTCTGGTTTAATATTTTCAGTAAACTCCTGAAGAATGTGGTTGACTTATTTTTTTACTGCAGGGTTTCTGGACAACAGTGTTATCAGGTCAGTGGGTTTGTAATGCACATACGTTCCTACCCTGTGGACAGTCGCTTGCAGCACAGAATCTTTATTTAACCCCATTCAAGAAAGCACAGTCACTCACAGCAGACTTGCCCCCCTTTAGTTGAGTGTATCTGGTGCATAAACTCACCTCTGAGCATCATGACTTATCTGAGCATTTGCAGTCTGCAGCAAAATTCAACGGTATTTATCTATGAAGCATTTCTATGTTCTGAGTCAAAGTATTTTACAATTCTTGAATGGTTATAACAGAGCTTTTTTCGAAGGTAAACTTGTGTATGGCTTCTACGTTGAGTTATTTAGTCATTCTACTTATTGTATCTGCCAAAAGTAGTCTAAATTCATCATGAATTTAGAAGATATTTTGTATAGTATGTGTAGCAATTTCTATTGAAGGTAAATTATCTCCGGGTTTGGCAGTGAGGAAAAGTTTTTAATTTTTGATGTGAATACAATGTTGAATTCACTACCCTTCAGAGAATTGACAGGGGTCACAAGGGTAGGAAAACTAGCTGTGAGTGCATGCACAGCAGTGTCTGCATTTCTCTTGCAGACTTTGTCTTTTCTTTCATTTCAACGTGTTAGCTCCTAAAGAAGCTTCCAGTTAATCTGGATGCTGATAATCCCACTGGGGAAGCACAGCCTTCAAATATGTACAGTACTTTCAAACTGGGCTGCATAATCTCGGTCATGTTCAAGGGTTGTCCATCAAGCAGACAAGCTTCTGGAGGAGAGATTGCACGGCTTTTTTTTTCATCCGTTGGTTAAGGTGGAAATATGGGTGTCTGCACGTTCTGCAGTTGGGTTGGATTGTCCCCAAGAAGGGCTGTAGGGCTGAACCAGAAAAGCCCAATCTCTTCCTTATTTTAAACTTACATCCACGAGAGAACATCTCAAATCTTAGCCAGTCTAATCCACTTGCGGTGTACTTGTGCCAACTCTGCCCATAGACTGATAATCAGTCTTCTGAATATCTAATGAGACCTCTCTAACCTACATTCCTCTGCTGAGTTTAAAACAGACTTTGCTGTGGGCATGCAGCAGCCTGCAGGCCATAGGTGAACGAAGTAGACGAGAAATGTGTTTGTTTCCTCCTGCAAAATGAATTGAATCAATAAAGTTTTCATTCTTTTATCGAAAACAAATAAATTCCCCAACTCCAGCATCTTTACCACATAGTGTTTGTTTATCTTATATCTCTTAGTAGGTACGAGTGTACCCATATAACATTGTTTTTTTTCATGTTCCATTCAAGGGCTAGAGACTTTGGACTGAAAATATAAGAATTTTCACTCCTATTTTTTCTTGGATCAGGCTTTAAAGGGTTACATTTGACAATAAAAACAGTGATTGTCATACACATATTGTCGATTACATGGGGACAGTCAGTCTCAACCACTTTGTTGGGTTAGGTAGTCCTCAGCTAAAGTGGCCATAACTTTTGCAAGTCAATCTGACATAAACTGTCACGGAAAGACCAACTGCTCGTGTGCATTTTCAAACTGTCTAAGTAGGCCACTCGAACCCGAGCGGTCGGACTTCAGCTCACCTTGTGGCTTTGCCTTTCAAGTTACATGTGGCTCAATCTAAGTTTCATCATTGTAGACTTTGAGAGAGCATTAAAAAACAAAACAAAAAAACAATTAACAATTGAGGTACATTGAGTGTATGGCTGTCTGATTTTCTATTGATAAATTCATATCGTTCTTGTGTTTTCTTGACAGAATGATATTTATCTTTCATATTTATTTTTCTTTAGAAAAATATGTCTGAAAAAAGGGGGGGGGATCAGTCTAATACCCAGTGACCACAAATATCCCTACTGTAAATCTGAAGTGAGACGCTGTTAGGTGCAGCTTGACTTCAATGGATATTTTGCAAAAAGATACCAAATAGAATAAATAAATAAAAAGATACCGTTTGTGACATGCTGATCCAGAAGTCTGCTATCATAATATACTTACAGTAAATAGTAAATAAGTTTTAAAAAACTTTTTATCTTTGAGGCTTTTTGTCTTTGTTTGTGTATTTAGTTTTTAGGTGGACTGTAAGGACGTAGATCCTCAAGACAAGCCTCAATTAAAATATGAATTTTTTTTAACCCGTTAACAACCCGTTTACCTGTGATCTCACGCAGATGTAAAACCTGTTTCTCACATTACAAACAAGACTCCCTGAAGTAACAAGCACACTTGGGTCTAACCAAAGCCACAGCTCTCATTCAGACAGGAAGAAAGAAATCAACTGTAGAGAGACAGCCTGCTATCCCCATCTCCTTTTCTTTCTTTTAACCATACATGCGTTCCATTTTTTTTCTATAGATCACACTGCAGTGTTGGCTCTTCATAACTTAGACTTCGTCACCACAACAAGAGAAATAGAGATATGGAATAATTTATCGCCAGTCACACCCTGTTTAAATGTTCCATATTCTCATATTGTGTCTCTTAAATTCTGACTGCTTTAGTCCAGCTGGTTAGTACAAGTCACCTCACAGCAAGAGGGGTCGCGGTTTTATTCCCTGGGGGACCGGGGGCCTTTCTGTGTGGAATTTGCATGTTCTTTCCACGGCTACTCCAGCTTTCTCCCACCGTCCAAAAACATTCATGTTAGGTTACTTGAAGACTCCAACTTGCCCCTAGGAGTGGATGTGTGTGTGTGTGGTTGTTTGTCTCTGTGGGGCCCTGCGATAGCCCCCACCTCTCGCCCAAAGGCTCCAGCCCCCCGCGACCATCTATGGAATAAGCTGTATAGATAATGGATGGATGAAAAAATATCTAGACTACGTTGCAGCGACAGTTTTCTGAATACAGTGGCTTTCCATTTGTTTATTTGGTGATTAACATTGGTTTATAAATCTATTCAGCATGACTTTGGTGGAAAAGCAGATCACAATGACAGCAAGACTATGAAGACAATTAGTTCAACAGTTTCAAAAATACAACATATTCTACATGCAACAATTGTTTCATATTGTATTATTGTCTACCCCCTAACTGAGAGGGTTGCAATAATAATGAAAGATGATTTTCACATGACATTACAAAATGTAACCCTCACAAAATGTTTGTCTAATACATTCTGCTAAACAAATTAAGTCTTCAATATTTGTGTCACCAGGTAATGGAGACTCTTTCAAAGCTCTCTTATTCGTCAATTGCTCAACAAGCAGGATTCAAGTAAGTTATAAATCCCACACAATTATCCAGTTTAACTGTTTGAATTTACTATTAAAAATGATTATAAAATATGTCCTGTTTTGTGAAGTTTTCAACAACAGTTTGATAAATCACAAAACGAAATAGTTAATTTTGTTATTACTGAATATTACTGAATTAGCCTTTTGAGAAATCTCTCCCCAGATTAAGGCTTAATCATGAAATCAAGTTGCTCTTTTTTAAGCAAATACATTTGTCACAGCGTGAACAAATTGCATGCAAGCATGTCAGTTTGTTCTGATATCTGATATTTAGACATGAAAATGTGGTTTATTAATTTTTTTTTCTGTTAGATATCTGGAATTAGTATACTTCACTGTCTTTTTCAGGCCTTTTCCAACAGAGGAGAATCTAAAAGACGAGGACATTTACAACAACCTTGAGGACTTGTTTGAGTATGTATGAAATCTGTGTGCCTGACTGATGTTGATGCAGAGCTAGTTCTCTGAGCTTATCATCCATGCTCTCCAGGGGTCTGATCACCCACACGTTTTGGTTAAGTCTTGGTTTGTCCGTTACTGTTGGGGGAACGAAATGAGTAATTCTGCATGTTTTTGCTGAGTGCCTGAGTGCATACCACCCATCAACTTTTTGAATATATTTTTGTTCCTTTTTCTTGTCACAGTGAAGTACAAGTCTTGACTTGTTAAGTCTTTTGCACATGCAAACTAGAACTATATGTTGATTATTAGAAAGATTAGACGTTTTTGAAGAGCAGTGTGAACCGATTTCTGCTCCTGAATTTTGTCATTGCTATGATTATTACATGGTTATTACAGACAACATCCATATAAATTGTGCTGCTTGTAGTTGTTGTTATTGTGAACATTCTTCACATATTAATGGACAGCAGACATTTACTATAGCTGTGAGTCTTTAATTGACATCAGCCACTAACTATAACAAATGACAAATCCCTGTCACAAATTTGCTCAGAAATGTGTATGTCTTTGTGTGTGTGTGTGTGTGTGTATATGGCAGTGAGAATGTTCCTGAGGATGAGGATGACTTGTATGCAGCGGTCTATGGGCTGGAAGACAACTATGCCGGGGGAGACATTTATGAAGACCTGATGAGAACTGAGCAGCATCCCCCTCTGGTACCGCAATGAGTCAGCCTCACACACCTAGGCACACACACATTCACAAACACACGTGTGTGTACACAAATACCACAAACAAAACTGAAAGGATGTTGAATGATTTTTTTTAGAAGTGCAGTCACTATCACATATAAATTTGTTCACACAAGAGCAAAGTTTCAAAGTTCGAACTTAATG
Source organism: Menidia menidia (assembly GCA_907169785.1). Taxonomy (NCBI): domain Eukaryota; kingdom Metazoa; phylum Chordata; class Actinopteri; order Atheriniformes; family Atherinopsidae; genus Menidia; species Menidia menidia. Next base: position 3,935,565 of record CAJRST010007779.1, on the reverse strand, counting down.
GATGATTTAATGGATACAGAAGAGTTTCTTTGGGAATGGACACATTACAACACCTGTAGCCGAGGCTTTTTTTAATCTTTTACCAAAAGACAAAATCAAGACACACAACTGTAGAGAGATTAGCGTTTGATGTAATGCTCCTTTCGAGGGTCCGCCATCTTGTGTAAGATGGCCCCTCATCGTACAGTGTGCACAATGTTTGTGTATATAATAGAAGGTATCATTCAAAGATGCAGAATAGTTGTACAACTCAGACATGAAACTTTCACTTCTGTTTCCTGATATTGCCTCTAATGTTATGTATTGCTTAAATAACTATGTAACTACACAGCTTTTGAAAAAGCAACAAATATGTTTCTGTGCTGTCAATTGTTATGGCAATTCAGAAATGACAGAAGCGCATCTTCTGCCAGATTGCATTGTTGGAAAACTTAGTGACTGCATGTCATGGAACAGGTTTTCAAGTAAGTCACTCCACACCTGACTTATGATCAACAAGCACACCAAACACAGCACATAACCTCATTGTCAGATGTGTATTGTTTTATTTATTTTATTGGAAGCAATGAAGAAATTATAGCTAAACAAACAAACAGGAAGTCCTTCCTCCAGTGACTTACATGTGCAGTAGAAATGGATAAAAAAAACAACAGCTCAAATGTCATCATCAGTATCAGTGACAAAGTTAAAAATAGAAGCTCCTACCTATCTGGAACTGTGGTTAACTGCACCTTCTGCAGTTTGTGTGGCCCAAACAACCAGAGTTGTGGCTAGTTTTATTTATTTCTAAGTCACAAGGACCAGCTGTCTAATGAAAACTTGGAATTGTCCATTTGACTAAACAGTCAGAGCAGATTGGGCATATTTGCAAGACAAATGGCTATATAAATATATATATATATATATTGTTGTGGAAATTTTATTCTAAAGCACAAGTCTGAGTCCGTCCAAGGGAGTAAGAAATATAAAATGTATTAAAAGGGAAAACTTCATGAAGTAAGAAAAACCAGCACGCTCATACAAGTTGTTCATACGATGAACCACGCCGCTCTAAAGTTAAACAAATCATAGAGCATTTCATACCCCTCCCTGAGTCTGAGGTGAGGAGTAAAGTTTGTCTCTTGAAAGAGAAAAGAGTCCCATGAGAAAGAAAAAGAATCTTCAGAATATATGATCATGGAAACTTTCCCTATAGAAGTGAAGAAAGTGATTATACATATATTGATTGCCCTCACTATATGTGTATATATACATATATACATCCATATATATTTTAGAATATATAGTATTATTGTGTGACTTTTTTGTGTGACTCCCATCTGCAGATAAACAAATTCTTACACTATCAGATGGTGACATTTAAACATTTCCTTTGGTGTATGTATCTTTCAAGAAGCAGGCAGAGGTGGATGTGCGAAGTTGCTGCCTCACAGAGATCAAACAGACCGAAGAGAGATATACAGAGACCCTTGAGTCCATTGAGAAGGTACTGAACATGTATCTATCTGCTATCATCACATGATGTTCATGACATATCTTGAAATTCTGTGTGTAAGACTCCTAAATCGTAATCTGACCAGAAGGAATTGATGCTGTCCTGTTTACAGCATAGCACTCCATTATCTCAGTGCTGCATTGGGTATATTTTAGGGACATTTAAGGGGAAATTCCCAGTAAGCATTTCCCATATTTGCCCCGTTGTCAGACTCTTATCAGATATCAACTGTGACGTTTGTTAAAGGTTTCAGTATTACTATTATCATTAATGTTTATTACAAATTATTAAGAACAAATGTGAACCGAGGTGATTGAAAGTGTTAACTGTTTTTTCCGTTATTTCTCAAGTATTTCCTGAATCCATTAAAGAAGTTCTTTTCAGCGACTGAAATTGACAGGGTATTTGTCAACATTCCAGTAAGTCAAGCTGCCCCCTGATAACATGAAAATGCAGTCAATGTGTAAAGATACTAATACATTTATTCTCAAATACAGGACCTGGTCCAAGTTCACAAGAACCTCTTGGTTGATGTGCAAGATTCCATTCTGAATAATAATGCTTCAAATCTTCACCAAATATTTATCAGCTATAAAGAGAGGTAACAGAGAGGTTTTTCACTACAAGTGGAGTGTTGGTTCCAGCCTACGGTGAAAAGCTACCAGTTTTCAGTGTTTTCTGCAAGCATCCTTTTTGATTCATGCAAGCACTGTTAAGTTTTTGTGTTGTAACTTAAGGTAGAATTTGTGTTTATATTCTTGCTCGTGGAAAAATCAGCTCATAGCATTTTTCAAGGGATGGCTCTCAAAATGTTTTTACCCTCTGGGGCAGTGTTTTGCTCTCCTTATCAGGAATCGTCACGGTCTCACTTCCTTCTCTCTGACTTGTAGATTACTCATTTATGGGATATACTGCAGTCGGGTGGAGACTGCCATTGCTGTTTTAGACTTCATCTGCAAAGAAAAAGAGGATGTTCGCCTGAAACTGGAGGTAAAATCCTCTGAGGAAACTGTCCTCAACAACACCCCAAACTGCACATATATGGTTTTACAGTGACCTCTAGTGTTCACAAATGAAAATGTTTTTGTTTTGAAAAAATATTTTTTTAGATAAGCGTATATATGTTTTTGTGCAAAATATTTAAAAGAATTTGTAAAAAATCTCCCAGTGAAAAGTCTTAAGTCTGACTCAGCAGATCTGCGAATGATTTTGAAGCTTAAAGATTCCAAATTGTATCTTGTCTTATGCTTGTTCAAATATGTGCACTCCATTTTCATTCTAGGAGTGCTCCAAAAGAGCCAACAACGGGAAATTCACACTGAGGGACCTGCTGGTGGTCCCAATGCAGAGAGTTCTAAAGTACCATCTCCTGCTACAGGTACAGATATTTGACTCACTTACCGAAAGGAAAAGCTTGAAAATCATCATAAAAAATGCAAAGTTCAAGTAGTTTATTCAGAGTTGCTTTATTTATGAGATGTTTGTTTTCATTGGCTCACTCTTTATTCTTTTCATAACTCTTTAACTGGGGATTAAAATAAGTATAGCACTATACTTGCTGTTTTCACACTATCCATCCATCCATTATCAATACCGCTTATTCCCTGATGGGATCGCGGGGGGAACTGGAGCCTATCCCAGTGGTCAACGGGCGAGAGGCAGGGTACACCCTGGACAGTTGTTTTCACACTATCATCTCCTTTTATCGTCATTGTTTTAACACTTAGAAAACTCACATATATATACATAAATGAAAGTGCAAACTGCCAACAGGCTGTAAGCCTGTCTCCCAATTGGATGGCAACCCTCAATATTAGGCATGGACAGAGGCAAATGTTCAGTTTATCAACAAAGACAGACAATAAGTGTGGATTGATGACATTATGCATCTTAGCCAATGAAAAGCCCAAATAGACTACATCCATTGAAGACAGTGATCACAGATCTCTAGAATGAGCTTGTGTCATCAGAAGGCATTTTATTTTTTTGCTGCTCTCAGATGAAAAGCAGTGTACATTTTTGGTGAGATGAGAGGTCAGTGGATGATAAATAATTCAGAAAGACCAGCTTAGGGCAACACGGGACAATAACAACCAGGAATTCTGATTGCAACCTGATTAAAAAAAGGATACTGTCCCTGGACAATTTCAGTGTATATATTAAAGAGTCCAGGACCAAGTAAATCCTGAATTTTCAGTTAGAGATAAAAATAGTTCTGTTAAATGTCACGAAGGTGTGGCAGTGTGTCCAAGAATGTAGAAGTGTTTTCATCTCAAATTTGTTCCCACTTAGTCTTCGTAAGGAGTTAATGAGGGAGTTAATAAAATAGCTGTCCATGTAAGCTCATATGGCTGGAAAAAAGTTTATTATTCAAGTTGAACCAATGTTTTTTGGGTCAGTATAGAAGTGAACACTAGATGGAGACATCCTCCATGTGTTGAGAAGTTGCAAAGGTATTTTTATCTAAATCTTGACAATTTAGATAAAAAAAGTACAATAGCTATTTCCCTTGTGGCAAAAGATCATTCAAAGATATCTGAAACTAATATCACTGACTCTACGAACGTCACCTGGTCAGAATCAATTTGCAAGCTTAAATCTGAACATCTGAACAGACAAACTTGAACATCTTTGCAGGACAGGTTTGGCACAATATCTCACTCTTTTGCTTCATTTATAAACTTGACATGTAGCCGACTGATAAACTGTATTACACTGTTCCCCCAGTTTCTTTGAATCAGAGGCAGCGTGGTGGAGGGCAATGCCTGTTTAAACTGTTATAAAGGTTAAAGGAATCCATAGAGAACGGTGTCAAAGCAGGGAAAACTTAGCAGCCCCCTGAGTAGAAACTGTATGATGAGGGTTAAAGGGGAGATAGGTTGGCCGTTTAAGGCTCAGTTGGGAAACGTGACGTGAACATATTAAGTTAATCTCTTAATTTAGAGGTATATCACACCCAAAGTGATTCCACCCACCTTTCATATTAAATATGTGCAATACACAGTGCACCTAATTAAGATTAATTAAATCTGGTTTCTTGTGATATTGTGTTATAAAGTCTGAATTGCAAATATAATATCAGCAAGAGGTGTGATCATAAGCAACATCTTTTTCGAATTAAAAACCAAACATCAATTTTAGAAAAATAACAAGCGTTAATAACAAGCGTTATATCATGAAACAATTTCACGATATGACATATAATTTTCTTACTGTGGAAGCCACATCCATTAGATTTTCTGCACAGATTTCATCAGCAGATTGTTTTCACCGTGCCATTTTGGTAAGGACAACAACTTCCATGTGCTCATTGTGAAAGCAAATGTTTGTTTGTGATTATGTGGACTGGACAAGCATTTTCTTCTTTCTTTATCTTTGTCTGTGAAATAATTTTTGATGTCATCTATAAGTTGTGCAGTGTCATGATAGTCTGTATGCGTGTGTTGTTGTATTTTTAGAAAATGTATTAGTTGGAATATTTAGTGACCAGACAAAGAGAGATGAGTAACATACAATGCTATCACATTATGCTAATCAGTTCTCATTGCATAAACAATGAAAATATATATTTTTTTATTAATTGATTCAATATATTTTAAAATGACTCAATTTATCTCTTTTACTTATTAAATTATTTTTTTACTTTCAAATCAATAATCATAGGACTGAAGCTGAAGGTTTTTGTCCATGCAATTGTTTTTGTGTCTGACTCCTGTAATTTTTCTCTCCTTTCTCTACAACAGGAGCTAGTTAAACATACTTCTGAATCTTCTGATAAGAGCAACTTGAATGAGGCTCTTGTTGCAATGAAAGTAAGTACATTGCTTAAATAGGGCCATTAAATAAGTAAGTATTTACTCACCTGCATTCTGGTCCAACACCTTTGATAAAAACACAGATTGAGGCAACTTTACATTAACGCTGTCTAAACCATCTGAGCACCAAAGCCTGAATGATATCCTTGCTAAGCAGCCAAACATCTCATTATTGCATTATAGTTATAAGAATATTTTGGTCAAACTTTACTCTGGTAAAATACATATAAGTTGGCATATACATACAAGCATGCTAGCAACCAAGAGTCCTCTGAATTGTTTATCCAGTATCATGGTTGCAAACATATATTTCAGCCAGCTCAACCCAGCAAAATGTGTGTTTGCGGCTCTGTCTGTTGCCCAGGACCTCGCTCAGTACGTCAACGAAGTGAAGAGAGATTGTGAGACTCTGAGGGAGATCGATCAATACCAGAGTACCATCGAAAACCTGGTAAACTAAACAAGATCTCTGTCAGCAGCTGTTAAGCTTGGAAGAAATGCAGATAATCAGAAAAACTTCTTGTCACTCAGCTGGTTCAGTTTTCTTTCTTAAATTGGGAGCAAATATGTGTTCATCTTAATGCAGCTTGACATTTTGAGTTCACTAAAACACTTATGTGACGGTAAATAGGTGCACTCGGCATCAGGTGAACGGAACTCAAAAGTTTGAATGGAAAAAATCCTGAATGAAAATGTTATATTTCTCCCTGTTTTGATAGAAATTCTCAAGATTTAAAGGTGCACCATGTTTTGCTAAAACTGAAGATGCACATCAGTTTTAATTGCATGAACAATTCTGATTCAATTAGACTCTTTAATATGATTATGAATAAGCACCCGTGCCTTACCTCCCCCATATTTCTCTTGCAGAATCAGTCTCTTGTCAGTTTTGGTCGGCCAAAAGGAGACGGAGAAGTACGCCTGGTCTCCACCGTTGACAGGAGGAAACAAGACAGGTTGTTTTACTTTAACATCATCGTCTCAAAGGAGAAAGTAGAATTTCAGACAATAATAAAATACTCAAATTTCCCACTGAAAGTTTCTTAATAAATTATAGATATTTAAGAATTGAATAGAATATTTAGGCCAGTTTTAGGTCAACTGGTGCCTTGGTTTTGCTTCTGTTTTCATTTGATGATGGAGTTATCTAATATCTTTTTTTACAGACACATCTTTTTATTTGATGTGGCAGTCGTTGTTTGCAAGAGAAGAGGATACAACTATGAGATGAAGGACATTTTGGATCTTCATGACTTCAAAGTTACCAACAACCCCACATCTGACAGAGAGGGCAAAAAGGTCAGTGGGATGTTAAACTTTGTACCTTACTTTGCAAGACAAAACAAACTTCCATCATTTTAAGAGTTAAGTGTCTACATTCTCAAATAGCATGAGCCAACATTGCTTATGTATGTTATATCTGTTTGGATTCAGAATTTACTGCAAGAATAAACACAATCCTCTACTATGACCTGTGAATGGAGCTTTAACTTTTTCTGGAAAGCCCTGACTTATAAACCTGCAAAGCCTCTTTTCCATCTCCCCTATTTATACAGAGAACCCTTTTTTCACCTTGTGGAAGAATTTGCAAGACATTGTAGTGGAAGGGACTTGTTGATGTCTTGTTGATGGATGCCCACAGATGGTGTCTTCTCACTCCGGTGCTGATTGCTAATGTTATACTGACAGCTAGCCAAAATGGGATATGATTTTTATAAAAGGGACTCTGTGATGATCACCATGCAATGAAATATGCATTTTTTAAATCTATGTTGTATTGATATGCGATACCAAAATGAGCACGATCAGAGCTGAGCATTTACAGTCATTGTCTGGATTTGCTTCACTTTGTGTAGTTTTTTTCATTTTTGCATCTTTTGGTTTTATAGTTTCTACTTTAACACGTCGGAATAATCTAATTCTATATGCACATGATTGTGTATGTCTTTTCCCTGTATTTTCTACCACCATTTTTGTTCCATTAATCATAGAAAGTTTTTATTTAATCCTGCTGCAAGCTGGTGAAAGATTTAATTTGTTGCCAAACCTGTGCACCCATACAAATATTCATACCCTTACTGTGTGCTTACAACAAGAAACACGCACTACAGGACTGAGATGCTAATATCAGGTGATGAATGCTTACAGTCCTGCAAGGCTAATTTGCACTATACGTCTTTTTCTGCTAACTGAAACTCCAGATTTTGAATCTGGTACCACTGGGCTTTACCCGCATAATCATCACTGGTTGAACACCAAGAGGAACTCTAAAACTCTAAGGATTTTCAGGGCTGGATAAACACTGGCGGCAAAATCCAACTGCTTGTTGCACTCCTAGAGTGACAACAAAAGCAGAGACGTTTTGTAATTGAATGAAAAATGTCCTGAAATATACACATGGGTAAGGATTAAAGCTAAGAGTGTTATTATGAAGGTGTTGGGCGACCACAGCTTAAAAAAACATGCTTTTCTGGTTAGCTGATGTATCACTGAAGGGAGAAGGCACGTTTATTTGTTTTGTTCCGCATTTGTCTTAATAGTTTTAACTCCTGTAAGACACAGTTCAAATCTTTGGTTGGGATTTGGCTTACAATAAATATTCCTTAATTTATTACTTTAAAAGCAATTTGGTTTCTCTAAGGAAGATTATCAGACTTTGCCTCAATGTTTTAACATCCATCAGTGTATTTCCATCGGCGCTCTTTGGGTTGAACTCTGGTTAAAACTCCCAGTGCAGCTGCTGCTCTGTTGATGTTGACAAAATCCAACAGACTGAACACTTTGGTTGATCTGCAAGGCTTGTGACGTCCATGACACTAAAGCCAAGGAGGATTGATGACAGCATTAATGGCTGTGTGTCAGGAGCGCGGTGACTTATGCATCCTTTTTGCTTACCTTGCCATTATAAGAACTGAACAAACTAGATGATTAATTTGATTACAATTTAAATGTGTCTCATAATGATTAATCTTTATGTGAGTGGATGAGCATACAGCATTTCATGAATTACCATAAATCAAACCATTTCGTTATGATTGTATGCTATTTATAACTGAACTTTATGGTTGGCATTAAGCTAGTTTGAGAAAATCATTTGGATGAGCAAACCTTTCCTCAGTGTCTATTTAAGGCTTCTATAAAAACTAGATATTTGACAGAGTCGGAGCATAAAAGTATATGGTTTTTTGCAGTATAAACTTCCTTTTCTGAGCAAGTTTAAAAAAAACAACACATTTTGAATAGGATTTCACAATTGAAAATCTTTATGATTCATCTGGACTTGGGGTATATGACAATTCAAATTAAATAAGAGGAATATTTTTTGAATGATGTGTGCATATGTTTTTTAAAATTCTATTTTAGTTTTTTTCTGAATATGAAATGTTGCAATGTCATAATATTCAATGAAAAAGACCACAACATTTTTCTTTTAGATTGACCTCATTGGGGTTTCGGCTTTGATCATTAAAACAGTATATAACATTAACTGACCACACTCACCACATTTAAAATAAGACTATTTCTTGTTCAGGTATAAAAAAAAAACTTATCTTGAGCAGTACTGACGACAACAGTAAAGTGTACACACTTAAGCCTGTAAACACATTACAGAAAAAATTTGGATGGATGTATTGTCATGGTAATCTGTCTCTCTTTTCCCTGCAATCCACAGTGGTGTTATGGGTTCTATTTGACGCACCAGCAGGGCGTCACGGGGTTCGAACTCTTCTTCAAGACCAGAGAACTGAAGAAAAAGTGGCTGGATCAGTTTGAAATGGCCATGTAAGTGCAAGTGTTGTAGCTGTTTGTTAGCCACACTGAGCTCCAGAGCCCTCGCTGTCTATTTGCATGCATGCATGCATGTGTGTGTTTGTTTGTGTGTGTGTTTGTGTGCGTTGTTTATCTGTCTGGTTTTCATGTGTGTTGTTCCAAGGCCAAGAGAGGTGTTGACTCTTTCATGTGTGCTGTTTGTTCAGGTTTAAGCTGTAGTCAAACACACACTGCTAACAAAAGCACAACAACACACAGATACACACACGGACACAGATACATGGGTTAACATAAAGTGTTTTGCAGAGCTGAAAACTACAAAGACGTCACTCTGCCTCGATGATTCATCCATCCAACACGTTATTGAGAAAGAATTATATTGTTTGTATTATTTTGCAACATTTGGAGGACTTTATAAGCAAATATCTTGCCTGTATCCTTTCTAATGCCGATAGGGAGCATACTGACAGCCCTTTGACTGAAAAGATTGAAATACAAATGAAAGGGGGAAAACCTTGATATATGCATCCTGACTGGTCTTGCTGAATACATTCTCATTTCTGGTATGGCTTTGAAAGATCTTTGATATGTTTCCGGTGGTGTGCGGATGGACATAAAAATGGGCTTTTGCTTCCCTTTCTTTAGCTTGAACTCAATGTTTAGCGGTGATGTGAGTTGTACACTCCTAATAGAACCAAGCTCCTGACAGCTGCCCGAAACGTAATGTGTTATTTCTAAAATTTACAAAAAGAAATAAGCATTTCCACTCCAGGGTTTAAAACTGTTTTGACACAGAGAGCCGTCGGGGTTTCTGTTTGAGATAAGCTCTGTGTGCTTCTGTGCATTGGGTAATGACACCAGAAGGGGCCAATTCAGAAAGTGAAAATTGTACCTCTCAAAGAGAATGTGAGCTCCTGATGAAAGACTCACTGATGGGAGCACTCAGTTAAAGGGGCTTCTGGATGGTGTGTTTGATACGGAAAAAGAAGTGTTTCTGTCTGTCAAGTTTCCTCGCATCCCAGCAAAGCTAATTCAACTGTGCACGCTGCCCGTTCCAGACCTTAACACAGGCAGAACGGAATTTAAAACTTCTTTTGCTTGGTGCACTTTGGGTAAAATTCTTTTCATCCTGATTTCAGACCACCCTAGAAGATTGGCCAATCATTAGAACAAGTAACCTGAGCGCATTAGCTGTAAAAATATGGCAGATGGCGGCAAGACCAAGTGACGTGATCACTGAAAAAGAACTTCATTCAGAGACAACCACACAGTATGATGACATCACTCCCCTAATGAACAGCACAGAGCCTTTCAAAAATAGATTAGGAAGGGGTAAAAGGGATTTCAGGGATCCCCTGACCAACAAACTCTCCAGATGCCCATCAGATGGACTCTTATTGCATTGTTGGAAAGAATCCCCAATACTTCAAGACCCTCCTCCCAACCACAGGCTTTATTAAAACAGTTCATACAGAGAGCAATTAGTAATCTAAGGGACTTTACAAGAATGAAAGCACCAATTTCTTGAAACCCCCTGTGATTAGTTAGTTTGTTTTCATAACAGTAGCCCTTTAGTTTGGAGTGCTACCTCCTTAATATTTCAAAGTGGAAGCAATCCATCTTTCATTGATTTTTTCACCGGCCGGACACTGAAATTTGAAGGCAATCTTTGGCTCATTTCCTACGTTTTTGTCACAAGGGTTTAGCTGCATGCAGGAGACTAGCAGCAGGTCCTGAGTTGTTTCATTGGGGAAATAACTGAGTTATCAGGCAGACGTTTCTGCCTCCCAATCACAGAGGGATAACATTTTTCCCACCGACGCTTTTCAAACATTCACTGAGCACATTCTTAAGACTGACAAATCAAACGGACAAATATGTTTCAGAAAGAAAGAAAATACAAATATAAAATTGATGCGTTTTTCTTTCAACTGTCATCCCATTTACTGTCAACAGCAAAATTACACATCCCTCCATGTTCATTTTCACCATCTTTACAACACAAATAAATAACACCTACTTACACTGTCGGAAGTCATATTTGATCCACTGGGATCAAATTTGATCCACTGGGATCAAATGTTTGGATGATTTTTGGAGTGACTTTTAGTTGTGATTAAATGATGCATGCAAATGACTCATTTCACAAAATAGTACAGTTCAGTTTGGATTGTCATCTTATAATCCAAATACTAAGGACTTATAAAGCTGTTACAAAGCACATAAAACTTTTTGCATGTGTTTATCAGGCATTATTATGTAAAAAGGGACTTACAAGTGCGGAATATAGTGTACAGAATGGTTTCTCCTCATGTTGAATCATTTGATCTGATTTCTGCCCTGTCTTAGATCAAATATTCGACCGGAAAAGGCTAATCACAATTCCCACCTGTTCAAAATGCACACATTTGAACGGATCCCTTCCTGCAGCTATTGCCACCTTTTGCTCAGGTAAGATTCAGACGTCAGGAACAGACTGATCTGTTCTGAATAACTATGCACATGTGATGAAATACCAGAAAGTTAAAAATGTTGAACTTGAAGTTCACATACTGTTCTTGAATGGAAGACAGCAGATAAGTTTAATTTAGTCCTTAACTTTTCGATTACTGAAGTAAATATCTATTACTCTGTGATCTCAACTGCTAATGTTGCAGTCTTGGATTTGGCCTTATATTGTCAGTTTTACAGTTTTGGAAAGCTGAAGGACGTTGCCTGTTTCATTTCACTTATCTTGACAGAGTGACAGAAGCAAGAAACCTCTAAATGTCAAGGTGTTTCTCATTTGAATGCTGTTGTGCATGAACTATATCCACTATTTCACTGTCCCCAGGGGCATCTTTAACCAGGGCTATCTCTGTCAGAAATGTGGCCTGGGGGCTCATAAGGAATGTCTAGGTCAACTGGGAGTCTGTGGACAATCAGGTGAGACATAAAACCCTTCAAGACAAGGCTTAAATATGAATTTATATACACAAAATATGAATAACTAAAAGGCAGATCCATGTGGATTTTTCTCTCCACATTAATGCTTCTTCCAGAGTAATCCCTCGTAATTGAATGCACCTTTACCAAATACAACACACTTATATCTAAATTCTTCTCGTATTATAGCCCTCAGAATATCAAGATGTTGTTTTCTTTCTTTGTTTGCCTTGGGGTAAAACCAGGAAGTTGTGTGTCTATTTTCCTTCATTATAACCAATACATAAAGCAAGATAGATGCTGAGACTTTACATTTTGTTCGGTAATGCAGAAATTGAGCCTTGCTGCCATGCCTAGTTTTACGCCTGTGTCATGAGTCCGGTGCCTTAGTTCAGGAGCTGCCCTTTCTGAATTCACAGACAGACAAAGGCAGCCCAGGTCTTTGACAAGCATTTTTAGCAGAAGCACAGTGGTCTTTATGCATTCAGGGGCGTGATGAGGGCCAGCAGAGGTTGACAGCTGAGGTTGTATGTCAAGAAGCCACCACATTCTCATATTGTATTCCTCTCACTGTATGTGTTTCTCACCTGCCAGCAGATCCTGTCAAGCTGAGGCCCAAGGTAAGACCTGAACCCCCTCTCTTCCTTGGCTTAGACATCTAAGGTAACATAATTGGTGAGGCATAACACAGCAGCTGGACTCCTAATCACATGCACACTTATCTGCTGACAAGGAAAGATGAGGAAGGATTTTGTCATCTGCATCAATCAACAATCAAAGCCTTGTTATTTAAATGAATTTGCTGTGCTTATGAGCTGTTTATTCTTGTAGTGCCCAGACGTTGAGGCAGAGAAGCTAATACGATGTGTAGCTAGTGAATAATGAAATACATTTAGCAAAACCTGCACTTCCCTTTAATGTTGTCTGGGATGCTTAAATATATATTTCTTCACTTCTGTAACAGATGTAAAAACAGCTTTCCTTAAATTCAGATTTGATTTAAAAGAATGGGACTAGAGAATAGTGGGGTTGTCAGGTACTGTAATGATCTTGCTGGTATGGTGTCCAGATAAAAAAATGATTTTACAACCCATTATTATGTTAAAAGTTCAGTTTCGAGGTAGCGCCATGAAGTGTCACAAGCATATTGTGGCTTTTTCACAATGGAGGTTGATTTTAGAAGTGGTGTGACTCACTGTGTATATTCTATTATTTGAAGGTTAGCAGCACAATCTGTCTATTACAGTCCCAATACAGAATAATGGAACAGTGAGATATGTGCAAATTAAGCTTTATTATGTGTGCACTTAATGACGTATGCATCAGTTAAAATTCCATGTAAGTAATACAACATAAACATTAAAACAGATGAACATTCCAACTGCATCCATCGTTTTCAAATTCAGACATGGATCAGATTCTCGATCTAGAGCTAAAATGAAGCGAATATAGTAGAACTTTTAAAATTTCTGTTGCATATTCCTGGTTTTCTTCATCGTCTTTCTTCAACATATGTCTAAAATTGAAAAACCAGAACAAAACTTTTGTTCTGCGATAATTAGGTCTGAGCCAGAGCAGCAGCAGGAGCGCTGGTCAGCCAGACTCCTGTCAGCATGAAACAGCTGGGAAATAATTGCACCAGATGATATTCAGTGTTTTTTAAGAAAGTAGGTGGGCTTGACAAAAAGATTTGAAAGGAAGAGACAGACATAGATGGAATTTTAATGATCGAAGTTACATCTTTAGCCATTTACACATCATAAAACTGCCATCCATACAAAGCTTGGTGTTTGCAGTCACTTACCCTATCTGAGCAGGTATTAAGCTTCAAATTAAAAAGAAAGTAAATATTTCAAGGAATGATTACATTTCTCCCTGAAAGAAACTCTGGAATGTTTGTACTGATTAACTTTTAAATAGCTGAAATGAAACGTTTAAAAGGTATGGCAGACTTGTACAGTGGAACTCATGTTTTAGGTCAGCCTGATCTTACACAGGTGCAGAGAACCTTTACATCTATATTTATCAGGGTCTTGTTTTCATCTTTGTTCCACTCATTTTTTGGCTTTTCTTCCATTCACAGGACAGCACAACACCACAACCACCAGGTCAGTATGATTTTGTGAACACGCAGAGAGCTTTTGTAGTTACTCTTAACCTTCTTTTATAACAACTCTGCAGAGGAATATATACAGGATCAACAGGTGGTGGTTACTCTGATTAAAGGTATTTTCTTACATATAGGTTGAGCCTTTATCCAGACTGAGACTCAGAACACATCACACCACAGATCTCAGAGAGATTTAATAGATGACCTAAAGATGTTTTAATTTTTTTCTTAGGTATATTGACATAAAAGGCATTCAAATTAACATTTTTGCTCCCTCTTTCTCCGTTTAAATTTTTTTTTTTAGAACTGACCTAACTAACCTGTTCACACAGAGGGAGGGAGGGAGGGAGGGAAGGAAGGAGGTGGGGGGGGGATTAATAACTGTCATTTTGACAAATATATTTGAGTATGACTAACTAACGGATAATAGATTGCCGAAGGAATCCTTAAACAGAACACAAAGGGAGGCTCTTTTCTCACCACACGCCGTGATGCCTAAACCCTAGACGGCATTGAGATGAATTGGAGTGGGTTGAATCATTATGAGAACCCTGGAGGAGAAATGCTGGCAGAAAAGCACTTCCAGCAGTGTCTGCACCTCAGCCTCAACTGCTGAGCTGTGCCTTTGTGATAAATCCATTTCTATAAGGGGTTTATGAGAAAGGCGGCCGTGCTTATTGTTCTTATTAAAAACATGAATGTGAGATATTCCATTCATCTGAGGTCACCGTCAGCTAATAGTTTCCCCGGGCTGGTTTGCAGGGGAGCTGGAGCTGGAGGGGAGATCTGTCTGAGGTAGGGTAGATATGTGAGTCAGGGGAGAGTAAGTGCTGGTGTCTTTTAAGTTGGCAGGGGTGTTTAGTCTTTGCCTTAGCCCCATGCTTGTGGCTGTGTTTGTCTACCATGCTGAGGAAAGATTGGTGCTGCACTGTTCCAGAATGAAAGAGATGGATTTTGTGCAATGGTAAATTGGTGCTTTTAGGATGCTGGTACTTTAGATTTTGATATATTAAACGGAAAGACCAATATTTGCTGCAGCACATTGGGTTTATGTGTTAGGGATCTATTAATATTGAACCAACAGATAATGAAAACAAAGGAATTTTCTTTGTAATATAGAAATAATTACAGAAATACCCCTTTGTCCAAACTGCAAACAACCATATTATCTACAAAAAGCTGTGACAGTGTGTGAAGCCAATGTTAAGGTCAAATTAAGATTATGTAAAAGGAAGCGATTCAAAAAGCCAATTGGAAATAAAAATCACGTCTTTCAGATATATTTATAGTGAAAGGTTCTTCACTTTTGTGGAAGAATGAACAGAAAAATAGTTTTCAAATTCTTACATCAGGCAGAGAAATGCCTCATAAAGGGCTGGCTGTATTGAATTGTCTTGATCCCCGGAGGGCTGGCATAAGAACTTTGTGTTAAAAAAATATAGTTTTGTATGGGAATCACTACTTAAACTACAAGTTTGAGCAATTACTTCTCCATCCATCTATGTCTAGACCTGCTTATTCCAATTCAGGGATGCAGGTTAATTAAGGTGCTGTTTTTGTTCTATTTTCAGTCCTATATAAAATATAAACCACTGCCTTTATGTTTTGTTTATATTTTACACTGGAACAAAGATTTGAACTTTCCAGCAGACCAAAGTTTTGTTTTTGTTCACTTCTAGCGACTTAACTTTTCAGTTTTCTGAGAGAAAGAAACAGCCTCCTCCTTATTGTGTGACATTCGTGCCATGCATCAGTCAAGCATCCTCAGCATCTTTTGTTCATTTATTCATAAGTGATCTCCAACCACTCCAGTTATGGGAAAGGTTTACTTTTCCCATATTTCGCATAGTGTTGTAATGAAAGATGGAAGTCCCCCCATGTGCAGAATGGTACTTGAAACATTCTGTTTTTTCTGTTTTTTTAAGGTCTACATGCACTCTGCAGTTCCTAGCTGCTTTTTAGACAGTTTTCCTGCACATACACTGATACTAAGTGTTGCCCTCAATCAGTTTCTCACATTAAAGCAAATGATGTTTAATGGTATTTATATGTGATTGTGGTCTCTGTTGGCAAGGTTTACCCAGGATGGTTGTGATCAGAGACTACAGTGGGATCCCCAGTCCTCACTGTGGTCCCCCACTAAGCATTCATGTGGGGGATGTCATTGAGCTCATGTTTGCTGACCTGCACAGCTCCTGGTGGCAGGTGCGTGCTGTTCATCTTTTTCTGTCCTGTGTCTACATCTGTGACTTTATGAAACAAATAACAAATGGGTGATGCAGTTCATTCTGTAAACTTGCTGTGATTGGGGGGGAGTCTGTGTCGCGTGTTAGATCTCCTCTCAAAAGCCTGACACGTCACAGCGTGGAACAGAAAATAAACCTTTCAAAAACGTTTTAGTGAGGTGACATCAACATATTACCTCGCCAGGAAGAACATTTTTGACCGATTGCTTAATGTCTTGTGGTGGTTCCTCGTATTCTGTCCGCTGTCAGATGAGCCTTTATGTGAAATAAAGAGGTCAGAGGCAGTCTAAAACATCAGCTATACAACTAAAATATATGAACACATCCAAACCTCAGTGACATTGCAGATAGAGTATCTGTTTTCTCTTTCACTCTTTAGATTGGATCAAATGATCTAACCAATTAGGGGGCTCAGTTGATTAATTAAGTGTCAAAGTGAAACAATAAAACAACAGATACTTCAGCCTCTGGGGAATGCTTTAACGATGGAGCACAACCTAGTGTTCTGGCACATTTAGTAACCCCCTCACGATGTCAGCCAGCGGTTGAGGGTGTTTGACCTTATCTGTTTTTGAGAGGGTAGCGATTTATCTGTGGTCTTCCGGCAGACTCCCTTGCTGTTTCTCACTCTGCTTTATGACGGCATTAAAGCCTCATCCTCCTTCTGGTGCTGCTCCAATCAGACTGCAGTCTTTGCCAGCAGCACGGCTGGGAGTGGGCAGTTGGCCTAATTTTCCGCTCTCCGTGTTTCTCTCTGTTGTGACATAGCACAAGGTAGAGGGTGAGGACATGAATGCCAGGAGATTTCTTGTAATCTTGCTGAATGGCGATCAGAATGTCATGCCCCAGACCTGATGGCAATGTATTGCTTGGTACCATGGTAACGGTGCATGCTGGAAAAGGAAAACCTGAGTAATGTGATGACACATATTAGATTATTCCTGCCAGCTGTTTAATGAAAATAGCCACTAGTTATTGTGATGTATAGCATAGTGAGCAAAATTGTCATATCTTCTGTTGACATTTAGTTAAGATGAATCGTAACCCATGTCAAATCGGGGAATGTCGATTAAACAATACAGGCAATATAAAAACAAAACAAAAACATCCTAGACCTTGTTTACCTTGTTTCAAATAAGCCCTAAAGATGCAACAAATATACTATGCACCATTATTTTGGGAAGGTTTTTTGCTTTATTTGTAAAATTCCATTCAAGTCAAAGCCTGAGATGTCAGTCACTTGCTGTAATTCCTTTAATGTATGTGTATTTTCAATCTGCACTGACAAATGTAAAAAAACTAAACAAAAAAACTGTAAAACAGTTTATGCACCAGATGTAAAACTTGTATCACTAAAAATCAGGTACTGCAAGTGTCACTTTCAGAGAGCAAATGATGAATCACAGAAATCCTGATATAGAAAAGCAGCAGCACTTGCATTTCTGTGACTGTGCCTTTATTCTCACTGGTGGAATGAGTTACAACACATTCATCTAATTGGAAATGTACCAATCAGAATTGAAATCTTGTTTAATAAGTCTAATTATACAGTGTAAGTTATAGAACTATTCCTGTTTTATGTGACAAGGGGTGATGTAATGTTGATGCAAATCACAGCTGGTGGCCGTAATGAACTGTTAAATGCCATATAATTCATTAAAAGAAAAAAATGTGTCTATATTTCAATGAACAGAATACATTTTCAAAGCGTCTAATAAACGCTTTTGTTTCAACAAGGTTGTTGGGTCTTACAGTTATACACAATACGATTTGGTAAGAAACACTGCATCTTAACAAAACCAGGTTTGTTTACAATGAAAACTCCACAGGGCACCTTTAATCTTCAGCGTCCCCAGTGGCGCCAGAGGATGGAATTACAGAACATTGAGAATTCATATCCCCTGTTACCCAGAAGGCAATTATCCCCCATCCCCTTGGCAGAACAATACAATCAATCACTGTAATTTCATTTGATCCTCTGGCTGCTGCCTGTTTATGCCAACAGAGTAATAAGTTTAATCTTTATCATACGCTTATCGAAAGCATAACAAATGGAGAGGGGCTCTCAAAAAACCTTTGATGAAATGTTATTACACTGAATGAATCATAGAGGTAGGTAAAGATTTGCTTTCCAATCTAGTTACTGGGGCTTGCATGGCCCCAAAAAGCATTTCATACCCTAACAAAGAGGAGCGCAGAGGGAAAAATAAACAGGGCAGGAAACTGAATGAAGAGCCCGACATGCACTCAACGCTTCTTGTCTTCTCAGATTTACTCAATGGACTTCAAATTGACCCCGAACTCAGGGCAGGAAATTCAGATAATCTGTAGCTTAATACTACGAAATAATATACATGATGGGGAGTTTAGGTTACAAAATAAACTGACCTGCCTCTATAAGAAATGATCAGTTTTGCCATTTCAGCTTAGTTAGGTGGACACACAGATTTGGCTATTATACGTGTGTTGAACAAATTATCAGTGTTCATATTTTTCTTTGTTTTTAAATATAAAGACCGTCGTTGCTTCTGGCAGGTGTTCTAAAAGCAGTTCTGAGTAAGAGAGTGCCCACTGTTTAGATATTCAAAGACCAGAATAATATCCATTATTTGGCTCTTGTTTTGATGCAGCGTAAATCTAACTGCCGGCAGAGTTTGAACCATAATTAACTTGGGCTGCAAATTAGATGTGCTGCTCATTGTGTACTAATTGCCGAGGATTTATTGAGGCAAGAGTAGGAGGGGAAGAGAGAATGAATAGAGGGAGAGAGGAAGAAGTGTGGTCTATCCCAAACAAATATAATGTGATTAACAAGCAGTTACCATTGCAGGGTAAAATTCTGACTACAGGCAAGATTGGCTTCTTTCCAAGTGATGCTGTGAGGCCTTGCCCATGTGTAAGTGTACGTGTTTATCAAAATCAATAAGGCTAAATTTAGAGTTATTACAATGCATTCAGTGGATAATGGATACTATTGATGTGTTGGCAAAGAGATTTAATGCTTTGGATCACAGTTTTTTTCTGCTGTTGAAGATGTATTTTAACCATTAGAGAATATCACATTATCATAAATGACATCTACCCTCTGTATCGACCCCATTTAAATGTGAAATAACCACCATTTTTTCAAACGCTAGGTTCCAAAACGTGTCGATTATTCCGCCCAGTTATGGTAAGTGTAAAAAAAAAGTTGAGATTATGTAGAGTGAGCCCAGTTATTCTTATGTCGTATTATTGATTTAACTGAATGTTCTCATCCACATGTTAAGAATGACTGATCGCAGTGTAAGTGCAGTAGTTGTTCATGGATGGTTCAGGTTTGCAGGACCCATGGAGAGATACCAGGCTGAGCTGGAGCTCCAGGACAGAGGAAACAGCACTTACCTCATTCGGCACAGGAGTAAAGAGTGCAACGAATATGCAATCAGTATAAAGTAAGTGACAAGACATTTCTTTGTATTTATCTCAGTATCAAATCTAAAAAACTAATTAAATTTACCACAAATAGTAACATAAGCAAAGCATGTGCAGTCAACAGCAAAACCACCTTTTTGTGAAAAGCAAGAAACAGTTTGCAAAAATGCATTTAAAAAAATCCCCTACGCGGAAATACAATCTCTGAAGTATTCTGAAGCAGAGGGAGATCATGCTGTTATATATATGTGTAAACAACAAACAAACAAACAAAAGAACAATAATTAATAATGACTATACAGTCACAAATACCTTTTAATTAAAGAATGAGAAATGATTGCCCAGACAATGTCAAAATTAGACAAGGCATGTAAAAAACAAACAAACAATAAACATTTAATGCAACAAACTATCTTCCCTGTACTCGGTAAACTGGAGTTTTTTTAAATCAGAAAGTATTGCTTTACAGCTCAGCACTCATAATCCATTCTCCCTTTCATGGGCTCAGCAGTAGCTTTTTATTTGATTTAATTTCTTATTAAGCAAGCTACTTCGTTAGGGTACAACATTTCTCTGATGTTTCATATAAAACCTCAATTTTTAGGGTATCTGTCAAGGGATAAGATATTTTTAGCAAATGCACTGGAAATACAAAATGTGTAAGAATCTTTGCCACTTTGATAAGGGCCAAATTACAATGTCTGGACGACAGAGCTTTTCCAGAACAGCAGGTCTTATGGGTTGTATGCAGTTCTTATCTCCTGCTAAATGTCATCTGAGGAAGGGCAGCCAGTGAGCCGGCTAAGAACCATGTGTGTAAGGAGCAAAGGCAGTCAGATCCTAGAGATACCACTAAAGAGCCGGTTGCTAAAAAACCTTAATCCGGTCGGTGACAGAAAGGTGTCAGGTCACAGAGTGAACCACGGTGTGGTTCACTAATGGCTTGTACAGCTGCATACCGGTCAGTGTGCCCATGCTGAGCCCTATCCAACACTGAAATCACCTATAATGAACATGTGAGTGCCAGAATTGGATCAATTGTTGGAACAATGGAAACGGGTCGCTTGGTCTGGTGAATCTCACCGCCTTACCTTTCTTTCTTTTACTTTTGGTGGATGTCTGGGAAAGAGGTGCCAGCGGGATGCACTGTGGGATACGCCAGGCTGGTGGAGGCAGCCTTCCCTTTTTGTTATTATAGGGATTTGACTTTGATGCAAAAACTCTAAACATTGTTACAGTCCATGCATGACTCCTCATGGCATCATTGTTTCTTAATGCCAGTGACCTCTTTCAGCAGGATAATGCCCCCCACTACACTGCAGAAATAGAGTTTAGGTTGTTAGCTTGGCCTCCCAATCCCCCAGTTGTCAGTCCAATAGAGAAAATCTAGTAGTTTGAGTAATTTCTTAGTAGTTTAGCAACCCCTAATGTTTCTTTTGACAGTAAGCTGTGATAGTTGAGGTTACCAAGAATTGTTCAACGATGCATTTGATCAGTGTTATGGTTATATGAAGCCCAGTGTGACACAATAAGACACAAGCGATCTACAATGAAAATCGCACCACGTTCAAATTATGTCCATGTTACATATATAACATGGCAGCATGCCCTTGCTGAACAGACATCAATTAATCTAATTGTTATAGCATAAAAAAAATCCATTATAGATTATCCGGAAATTTAGGGAAAGAGATTCTGAAAAGAAATGTTCCTGAAGATGATTTCAGCATTTTTATTTCTCTGTGCTCTTAACATAGAACTTTTGTGGCTCATACTGTGCACCGTTGGTGAAGGCAACATGGGGAAGGAATGAGATTTGAAGTCTTTGTCTCCGGCATTTGCTATTTTTTTTAGCTTTTCATATCATTTGCTGTACCATGGCTCACTCACAGACTCCTAGAAATGTATTTCAAAAGAAGACGAGAAGACACACTTAAATTGTAACTCCCACATACATCTATTGAAGCCCCAGTAAAAGACAGCTTCATCTTCAAGTTAAGTGCCTGTGTGTCCCTCTTTTGAAATGCAACATTGTCTGTTTGACTAGTTAATATCTTCCAAGTCACATCAAAGGCTGTTCATCCTTTATTAACAAAAAGGAAAAGAACAATTCTGTCCATGGGACCTGGAATGACGGCTGCAAGAGATTATAACGATGGACAGAATGCTCTGAGCGAGTGTTTGGATGTTAAGACTATTTAGCCAGTGACACTATTCCAGCCCATTTAGTTTGGTAGACTCATATGGTTACTCATTCATAGCTTTGATCTACAGAGCCAGTTGCTGAACACTCCGATACTAATTGCCTGTCTTGGTGCTTAAGATCATTATCACGATGGCTGTTTCAGATAATGGAGCTTTATACAGACGGCTCTTGCTAATCAACTGGAGCAGTCTAATGTCAAATACTTCACATGGCCAGTTTGTGCAAGTGTGTATGTAAGTGTATGCATGTGTGCTGAATGATGTTTGTGTGTATGTGCAGCCTTGGGAGATCATAGGCGAAAAAGAGGCCTTGCGCCTTGAAAAAAGGGCCTCATCTTTCTCTATGCATTATCCTGCTTAAAACTCAGCACCTATCAATAATGTATGAGACCCCATATTTTAATAATGCATTAGTGAATTTGCAACATAACTGTATTCTTGTCCTTAGTCATACCACACACTGGGATGTTTACAATAAATATCTGTCAGCCGTATAGCTTCCAAATCACCATATGGGAGATGAGCTGTATACAGATCACAGTTTGATCTGTATATAGTGGCATGACAATTCACCTCCTCCTTTTCATATAAATAGGTACTTGATTAGGCCTGAAAGGACACTGCTGCTTTTGTATGTATGTTCTGACCAATTTAGTGTATATATTTCCAAGGTTAGTCATTTTAATATTCCCGATAGTAAGCTATTTGTTTTTTTTACAAAACCTAGCTATGTAAAAATGTTATGTAGTAAGCCATTTGTCATTATAAGTTTATTTGACAGATTTATTTCACAGGCTGACAATGTTTGATTTCTAGGATTCTTTTCCTGTTTGATTTATGGTAGTCATTGCATTCCAAATATTCCAACAAAATGATCTAAGTTTGCAGTGTTGGCTAAAACATCCCTTTACTGTACAACAAACCATAAACATGTGCTATCTCTGCCTCCCACGTAGTCTGTAAAAAGCTTTAAAATGTAGTACAAACACACATTTTTGTTTTCATACATCTAAATATTGTTCTCCAACTTTGATACTGGGCCTATTGTCCTATTATATTGTTATTGAAGCTGCTATTTATTTTCGATGGTAACAGTGTTTAAAAGGGGCCAATTGTAAGAATTGTTGTTCCTTGTTATTTTACATAAACTGCAAGGCATTAGGGGAGAGAGTGCAAAATCCTGGAAACTTCCTTTGATTGTGTTTAGCTCTTAGGCTTACGTCATTTCAAAATTTGATTGCTTTGACAAAAGCTAAACAAATAAATAAACAAATGCATGCATAAGCCTGCAAATGCATGCATTTGATCAACGGAATCCCACAACACTCACATTGTTTCAGGCAGTAAAGCCAATGATTTATCCAAATGTTATTCTGCTCTCCATTTAGCCTCCCCACAGCTTACAAAGTGTGCCTATTGTCAATTTGGTAAATTAATTTAGCGCTATAATAAGTCCAAAAAGTGCATAATACATTGTATGACTAGTCACTATAACCAGAAAAGTTAGTCATCAAATTGGAAAAACATTTTTGTCAATGGTGCCAAATGTCACTTTTCCAAAAGTACAACAATGACGCACAGTGGGTCTTTAGTTTATTAGCTAGTGACATACAATATGAATCATAAATTATTTATATTTGGAATTATTTTGTGTCTGCTATGAAAAGCAACTTCTGTTCATTGTGTTTTTATAGTCCAAAAACAAAAAAAGAAAAAATAAGAAAAAGTTGGTCAGTTGGAAATCCAGTGAGGCCTGAAACATAGAACTTGATCACTTGCACATGCTTTGAAGATGCAACAGCTGCATTCCACTTCAATAAAGTTTAGGCTTAGATTTAATCAGTAAGGGTTTGGCTACTTAGAAATAAGTCAAATTTTTTGTCCAATCCTGAGTGAGTCAAGATCAGCATATTTTATGATCAGGTTCATTTCCAGTTTATTTAAAAATAGGTTTTTTAAGTTTATTTGTGTACTTTTATTTATAGATCCATCTTTCATTTAGTAGATAGGCAATGGTCACTTCTTTGATCATACTTTGCAGTAACAAGAAAAATAAGGAAAAATCTGAAAAAATAGTCTTTTAATAGCCCCACAAACACACTGAAGGGTTTAAACTTAGTATTGATAAATCACGGAGTGCTCCATGAAGAGTTAACTGATAAATGATTTGGAGCTGATATACCCCAGAAAAGAAAACCAGAGGTGTTTGTGTGCAAGAAAGTTGCTTGGCTCAGCATGACAGCTCGCTTGTCAGCTCAGACAGACCTCCATGAGAGTTCACCAGAGAGACCAGACTGATGTGGAAGCATGTATTGTTGATTAGCAGCCCATGTCTTATTCATCCCCCTCAGGTTCAACGATAAAGTCAAGCACATTAAGATTCTGACCAAGGATGGGGGCTTTTATATTGCCGAGAGTCGACTATTCAAGACTGTGCTGGTAAGGACTTTGACTTCATATAGTTTTTTTTTCTGCCCAGGAAACTGCTGCGGTGTAAAAAAAAGTATAATAATTTGACTTTACATTTTGCAACACTCTGGTGATGTAAATACTGTTTTCAACCAAGTAAAGATCTTTTGCCTTGTTCATAAATGATAATGTACCCATGTGTCATTGATTTGATTATTTTTGTTCATGCTCAAAAAGCAATAAGATCACATTGTTAGCAACTCCCTGTGGCATTGGTCAGGAGTAGTTTTTTGTTTTTTGTTCTCAGTCACTGAAAAGGGCAGTTGCAGATGGATACTACAATGAGTATCAAGTCATGTAAAAATCATACTAGTATCTTCCTAAAATGACTTTCACGCACCTATCTGAATTTGTTTCTATACATCCATCCTTCCATCCATTATTATTACTGCTTATTCCCTAATGGGGTCGCAGGGAGAACTGGAGTCTATCCCAGTGGTCAATGTTTCTATATATTTTTACTAAATCCTCTGGTTTTACTCTGATTCATAGGTGTGAAGGTTGATATTTTTTTCTTCTTGGGCTTGTTTTACACAGGATTTGGTTGAGTACTACAAACAGCATTCACTAAAGGAGGGTTTCAGCAGCTTTGACACCACTCTGCAGGTTCCCTACAGGGAGGTGTCCAATGGAAACATGCCCAGGGCCATTACCAAGGTTGGCAGTGGTGAGTTTTCTTCACAAACATCCAGGTTTCTTCTGTGACACTATCTGCCTCACAGGTGATACAATCATAGATCTGATCTTGCTCCATTTTTACCTGAAATACACTCAGGGTATTTGTTTAGACCTGGTTCAAGATTTCTTAGCTTTTGCTCCAAAAATAAAAAAAATGAAAAAAGAAGAAAAAAGAAAAGAAAAGGAAAGAAAGAGAAATCGGATAGTCCATTTGCACAAAAAACCACAAATAAATGCTTAGAAAACCATTTCTAATCATAATATAAAATATCTTATAATAGTTATAAAGTATTTGGGATTTGCATGCTCATTTCCAATAAAGGAAATTTAAATGCTTGTTGATCAGTTGATCCATTACATACAGCTGAATATCCCACTTCATGTCATGGGTCGTCGAGGATGAGTTGGGCTTAAAAGAGTAGATTGGCATTAAATGTTGAAGGAAAACGAATAAAAAAAAAAAACTCCAGAAAACAAAACAAAATGAAGTAACACCACCACCTCAATAAGACAAGAACTGAGAATATGCTTCAGGAAGACATGAAGCATAACAAACAAGAAGTTTTTAACACTGAGGAGAATTGATTGGTGAGCGGTCGTAGGTAAGGGTAATGGACAGGTGTGGTAGGGTAATGGACAGGTGTGACAGTGGAGCTAATGACCAGAACAGGAGGGAATATGGCAATGCAAACAAAGTGCAGAAAACAAGTAATACAAGCAAACACAGAACATAAAAACAATTTCTAGGTCATTGCACAGCATGATAAAGAACAGTAACAGGCTTTACTGTACATATAGCCACATAATTATTTGTCCCCAATCTTTACCTGTTCACATGGTTGGTTCATCTCAAAGCAGGACAGGAAATACACTTTTTAAAAATCAGAAATCGGCAGAACACTTTCAGGTTGAATGTATACAGAAATATAAAGAAGTCTAAGTTAAAAATGTTGCATATGTAGTTTACTCGAATGATTTGGATCCTTTCTTTATTCATGTTAAAGCTGAGATTTCAAATACCAATTGTCTATTAAGAGACCTATGTGTTAAATATTTGTGGGATAATAAGAGCTCCCATGATTATAATTTGAGATTCAGAAAAGTAGCTTTGAGAATGCACCTTAAAAAACACTCGACTGACTGAACATGTCCACTGACATGGTGACAACATGAGGCCCTGTTCTCTGCTGGAGTGGATGCAGCACAGCGGTGATCCAGGAAACAAGAACACAAATCTTCAGGAGAGAGAAAAGTTCAGTTGAACACATCCCCATCATAGCAAAAATATTGTATTTAAACAAAACTACAATTCTTTTCCCAAAACAATTATGTTGCCTCTCTGTTCATATTTATTGAGTCGAAACTTAAAATCTGTTGTAACCTTAATTATGTTACACAAAAATACCAACTGGTGGATGTTTTCAGACTGGAAATTCATCAACAAACAAGAGTACTACACCATGCTTGTTTTGTCATTTTTGAGGAGGATCAGATCTTGTTGACTACACTACCAATGACTCCTGTCTGAGCCCAATTAAACTTATTAAAGCAAGAAGTGAGAATGTGAGGGCTTAGATATTTAATGCAGCAGAGTAACCTAATTTTATTCCTTGAGAAAGAGCACATGATAAATTGTGGTAGGTTTCCCTGGAAGATACGACTCATGCAGATTGTAGTGAACACAAATGCCTCTTATGACCTATACTATTGTGTGTGAACGTGGCATGAAAAATGAAGACTGCAGGGTTTGCTGCTGGGTGTCAAACAAAAATAATCAATTGATATTTATATTAAATCAGTTTCAGTAGAACCTGGTGGCGATTCAGTGGCGAGCGTTTTTGATCATTACGTATTAAATGGACATAATGAGATAATTACAAAACACTGAACCTGTCTAAGATCATTTGGATTCTTTTGATCGATGAGAAAATTCAGTCAGACACCAATGTGACCAACTCTCACACAGACCGAATGAAGCATTCTCTGAGGACTGTATTGCTGAAGTATTGCATGATGAAGCAGTAATTCATGGCCATGAGCAGTGCAAAGCATCGTCTTTGAACACAACCTGTCGGCCTTGACAAGCATGCATGTATGGATGGTTGTGCTTAAACTCAGCATTTCCACTCACTGCATCATTTCTCCTCTTCACAGGTAGTGGGTCATGCTTGCATGTAAATGATAACAAACAGCATTTTTAGGAATAGGATTAGAATTGGTGAAATGTTATTGAAGGGGAGTTTGAGTGTGAGGGAGAGAAAGTGCAGAAAAAATGTTATGGACACATTAAAATAAGAAGAAAGAGGGCAAGAAAGACCATACAGTTCGACTTGGTGTCTAGTTGTACCATGTCTGCATCTGTTACAAATGCTTAGATTGACAAATATACAAACAAACAAAACAATACAATTAAATGTACAGCCTGCTGGTGTAACTTTGTTAATCTGTCATATTGTGTTTGTAATGCACTCATGTACATTTGCTTCTCAAATGTGTTTCCTTAAGCGTTCTCTTACTGCCTGCTAAAAACTTAAATGGCTTTAAATAAAAAAAAAAACAATACGACATGGAAGTAGAGAGTATGGGCGACAGAAAGAGAGCATAAGACAAAAGGGAGTCTGGGAAATACAGCGACTGAGGAAAACCACGAGGAGCCTGAGCACCTCGCCAGGCATGCCAGGGAGGTCCCAGTTAGGGCTCAGCGCCTCAGGCAAGCACCAGGAGCCTTTTTCTCCAAAACGTCATACTCCGCACTCCTGAGATGGCTTCACAATTTTCCTGACAGGACATGACATTTCACTTGGGCTGGCTGCTGAAAAAAAAACGGTGTGACAGCCGCCTGCTGACACGTACCTGAGGGAATACCCCTGGTCCAACCGAGAGACCGCGCATTCTCCCGCAAAACTGGGAAAAAGTTTGCAAATATGATCTGATCTAAAAGAGCAGAAAGCAGCTGGAGGTAAACTGTCTTAACTTGAAGACAGGCGCGTGTGTAAACAACCGGCGGCGGAGGCGAGCAGCCGAGCCGATGTCTGCTAAAACAAAGTCAAAGTTGGCCCTTTTGTGTCAGTCGGATTTAAAATTCTGCTGCATCCTCGTCCCTCAGCCCGCGTTGGCAGCGATGGCCTCCTCCTGCATCAGGCATCAAAGCGGCTCTCTAAGAGGTGCTTTTGTGTGCGGCTGCCATTCACTGCGGTGCTTTCTCTCTCGAAGCCTTGACAGACCTGCCGCTGCCGCAGAGCATTCAGGGCTTGATTATTATTACCTTAAGTTGTCCACCCCCATAGACAGACTCGGTGTGGGCATTGCATTCTGTCTGATGAACGGCTTCTGTGAAGGAACAGATGTCATGCGGAAGCACGATGAAAAGGTCTGCATCTCAAAACATACACCATATTGCAAGAAAAGTGGAATGCTAGGCTGAGCAAACAATCACAAGACGCAAAACTAATGAAAAGCAATCAATGCTGCGGAGTAATGAGTGTGGAGAAACCCAGAAAGCACCTTTAATTAACTGGGACTGTGCTTTTTATCATGAATGTAAAAATTATTTGCATTTAATGTCTTTCAGGAAGGTCAGCCTGTCATGAAGAATTTATGTGAATTTTGGCCACGGTTTTGTTTTCTTATCAAAGTTAATGTGGATGTTTCCGAAAATATGATTAATATTGGAGGAGTTATTAGAGGAACTCAAAGCCACGTTAATTTATGATTTTTTTTCTCTAAAAAAATCCAGCAGCTTTTAAAGTTGCTTCAGTTTTCAAGTTGCAATTGATTTTTACAGTAAAACAGGTGGGATGGTGAAATTAAATGAAACCTTTCAATATTTAATTCACCTAAACGTTTATTTAATTTAATCACATGTGTTACTTTAAAATAGAAGATGATAAGTGAAGAATAGTTTAGTCAGACAATTTGCTTGTGTTGGCCACGGCCTGTAGGGGGGAAGAAAAAGGCATTACTGAATAAATGGAAGGGGGTGTTTACTCAGCATGTGGCACACATTGGTTTTGGTTCTGGAGCAGACTGTGTCCTTGGTGGTGTGGAATCCTTGTCAGGGCACCTTGCTGTTTTCAGACATACACTTATCCAATTGCAGCTAAAATTATGTAGAAAAATTACAATGCACTTAGTTGAAATCATGAATAGAATGAGATGGAGCTAAAACAAGCTATAAAAAATTCCAGTGAAGATCAAAAAGGTTTCACAAATGTGTGTGTAGCAGGTGAAATGATGATTTTTCCGATGGCCTCACTGCCTTGCTCTCTTTTTGCACTGCACTATTTGGCTTTTCCTTGTTTTTTTTGTTTGCTTTGACAGCTTTTCCGCTTTCTCTCACACACTTTTTTTTCTGTCAAACTTGTGTTTACTTTGCTCATGTTCTCTTTCTGCTCCCTCTATGGCCTAAACCCACCCCCACCCCCTCTACCTCCCTCATCATTTGCTACGTTTCTCTGTAGTTCTTCCTGACGGCTGCAGCTTTGTTCCTCCCTCCTCTTCGCCTTTTTGGTCAGGTACAGGTGCTGCTTTTCTGCTCTCTTTGTCTGCTTCTCGCTGTTTACCCAAACTTCTAGGTTTCAGAAGACTTTTTTATCCTGTCTTTATTAAAAGATGTTACCTTGCTTGTTTGCTTCTAAGTCATATTTCATAATATGTAGCAGTCACCATGTCGATAATTTAATTCTTCTTACAAATTACAATGAAATTATTCACAATTATTGAAGTTACGATGTACTAAAACTTCTTTGGAAAATATTTTTTGCAGCGCAAATACAGCCACTGCCTCCCTTCAGCTAGTGGATTTAATTTAGGAATGATGACAGAAATAACTGCCAAATATGTTGAGATGGGAAAGCAAGCAATGATTGCATCATCTTGAAATAATGAGTGAGAAGAGATATAGCTTTTTTTTCCATTTTCACTGTGCAGGCATTTGGTAAAAGAGGAACAGAGTCTAATAAGAATACTTTCTTTTTGTGTGCCTCTGAGCACGTGCAAATACTATACATGCATGCATGTATTTGTGGGGCTTAGCGTTTCCGTTCCATGATGTGCCTCTCTGTGCATGATAGAGTGAATTCATTCTTTTCATCCAGCATATTTCCACAGTTGTGTCATCTGTATTTTTGCAGATAAAGTAAACAAACCTTTGCACACCTGTGCTCACATGTGATATGAGCCCTGACCTGCATGTGTAGGAATAATCTTGTTAAGCTCGATAAGTGAGAATGGGTTTCCTGAGCTAACTTTAATATCAGCTTTCTATAAGTTCAAAACATGACCATGACAACCTCTGGCCTCTCATCTTTACTCTGCCCCAACAAGTTGGACTATTCAATGTTTCTCTATTCATGCTTGGGAACTTTTTTTTCATTCTATTTGCTT
Source organism: Menidia menidia (assembly GCA_907169785.1). Taxonomy (NCBI): domain Eukaryota; kingdom Metazoa; phylum Chordata; class Actinopteri; order Atheriniformes; family Atherinopsidae; genus Menidia; species Menidia menidia. Next base: position 3,905,052 of record CAJRST010007779.1, on the reverse strand, counting down.
CAATACCTTGCATGACTCAAGTCCATGAGTCAAAGCTATTTTTTTTAACCTTTTTATCCATTTCCATAGTCACTTTCCTGTGAGACACCAATTTAAAAGAATAGTAAATAAATCTAATACAAAAAGGTTTAAACTTTGATATAATAATGATAATAAATGAAAGCTGGACAAGCAAAATTCAATCAAACTAATATTACACTCTGTATATGTATTCTCTTACAATGAATGTAAGAGCATGTTCAATCCCAGCCGTCAAAACAGCCCTGTGAATCAAATCAGATTAATGTTTGCATGCTGTACTCAATCCCTTTGTAGCCTGAATATTTCTCTAGATCACCCTATGAATTGTGTTGTGAAAAAATACAAAAATGTCTGATGTATTGCCACCAAAATAATATGTCTCTCTGTCTCAGTCTTTTCTCCTAGAGTAGTTGGTATTGCAGTGGCGCGTTACAATTTCAACTCCAGAGACGCACACGAGCTCTCTCTGCTGCAGGGAGACATTATCAAGATCCACACCAAGGTGTCCAGTGGATGGTGGAAGGGAGAAGTCAATGGCAGGGTGGGTCTGTGGCAAAATATCATATGTGGTTTGCATTTCTATGAAGCAGTTTTAATTGATTTAATTAACTATCAAAACATGTATGACATTTATGGGATTAATCTTTACTGTTCTTTACAATGCAAAGTGTGAAACCACTGTGTGAAACCACTGTAGCAACATGAATCTGTTTTTTTCAGTCCTGAAAGTGGATAAAGAGCAATCAAAGACCAGCCGTGGGAAAATACTTTGAACTGGATTTTGATTAGGTCCTATTCTAACACCTAACACCAGGAGCAATGAGAGTGCCGAAATGTTCAGAATGTGGTGATTTTCACTCTGACTCCCCGGTGAACAGATTCGAGCATTAATAAGAGCTGTAGTGCACACTGGCATATTTCAATGTGGTGTCAAGGGGACTGGTTCTCAACAAATTAGTCAGCAAAACACTTAATGGTCATCGTTTTGTTTATATCAACCACAGAAAGTCAGTGTTCCTAACTTACATCTAGGCAACGCTCATGTCATCTTTGATGATTATGTTGTGCTTAAGGACAGTTTAGTGGTAAGAATATGAAAGAAAGTTTGCAGGTGGATGGATGGATGTGTGTGACACAGCAGCTGAGAAAAGCGCACACACACATGACTTAGACTTTGCCATTCCCAAATGTTTTTAACCAGTCTTGTTTGCCTTTTTTATTGCTTTGCTGCACAACTCACTTATAATCTGATGATGTGCACTCTTTGTGACTTATGTAAAAATGTTTCCCCCCCTTTCAAATTCATGCAGAGAAAGTTTTCAAGAGTGCCATGTAAAGCATATGTCCAATTTGTGTCAGCTGCCAGGTCATTGCTCTCTGTTGCTGTTTCTCAGGTGGGCTGGTTTCCCTCTAACTATGTGGATGAAGAGGAATGACAGAGTGAGCTGAATCGTGTCTACTCGGCGTCTGCTGACACCTGACCACCTTCGATGCACGCAAGGTTGCTCTGCTACTACAAGACAGATCTCTCTGACAAAACTCTTCGGTCTCAGACACGAGGGAAGGCGGCAGTGCCCCTTAAAAAGTCCCTATGCAGAACTATCACATGAGGATTTGGGCTGTCAAATTAGAGACTCCGGGATTGTCATACCGAAATTTGCCCCTCGGTGGCTCTGTCTGTCCCCACGGATCTCCAGACAAAACGTGTGCTGATAACTCTCCTCCCTCTATTCCCTATCACTTTCTCTTATAATTGATGACTCAATTGGCAGCTGTAAGAATTGTCTTTCCTGTCATCATGTTTCGACACCAGGAAGGCTCAGTCACCCAGCGAGAGCCGAGATCCTGCTGACGTTACATTAAAAGGAAGAGCCGAGGAGATTTGACTTTGGCTGGAACACTGACACCCCCTCGACTCCAGGACTTCATAATTTGTTTTCAGATTTTAGATTTGGATTTGTATAAACCACAAACACTGGATGGATACAAACCTCCTTTAAATGCATTAAATTCAACATGATTTGACAATATATTTAAAAAAAAGAATGTCTGTTAGAATTACAGTCTATATAGTATCATTCTGTCCTGTGTTCAGTGTGACTGAAGGTTGGACTTATCTGGACTGGATGCAGTTCCTGCAAAGTGTGGAAAGTTGCAGGCAGGAAACCGGTAAAGTGTGACGATCTGAAAAACACTGTTGCTTATTCCCACATTCACAGATATGCTTACATATCAGAAGTTCTTTGTTGCCAGTGGGAACAACGTGGGATTGAACCAGATCGTTTGAGCATATTGAAATTTCTGTGGAAAACTGCACCGCCATCTGAACCTCTGCTGTTCATTATTGGATAAAAACACTTTAAAAGCTGTCTAACCTATAATGTAATAGCACAACGTTATCAAATATACAATCAGACGTGCACAAAATGAGTTGTCTGTGGTGAGATGTGTGGTGTGTCTTTTAAGAAGTCCCTGTGGAAACCTTTTTGCATTCTACAGATTTTGTGTTTACCTCAACTCTTTTTAGTCTCAGAATGAGTGATTCAAGGGTGATGTAACAACTGTTCACAATGGAGCAAGGTAGCACAAGGGCGTTAAGTGATGAGGTTTTCCTTCAAAAGTTAACACCCCGCTAACCATGTGTGTAACATCAATATTTAATAAAAGCATACTCTTTGAACCGTACATTTGAAATTCTAATGGCTATTTTTTCCTGTTCAGACAAATGTTATATTTCATTTATACGAGTGCTGCCGTTGCATCACAAACTACAGGCGTGTCTGATGTGGTCTTGGAGGTGCACTGGAAAAATGGCAGGGCTCAAATAATGGCTGAACAAACAGAAAAGGCAAGACAGGCACCTGAAGGCAGTCCTATTGCATGAACACATCAGTGCAAGTCAAAGTTTTCCTGCCCATTGTGTCTCTAAATTTGAAAACAGTTAAAGGGAAGCATCCTTTTCAGAAACATTACAATGCACTGTTTGTTTTTCTGTTTGCAAGATTTTGACTCTCGGTCAGTGACCATTTGAGTGTCTGACACCTAGCATCTTTCTTGGTGGTGTTTTAATCCGAACCCGAGATCTTAGCAAAAGCATTATAAGATTGACTGGAATTAAAGAACAGCAGCACCTGTGTGAGGTTTTCAAATGCACTTCAAAGGAGTCACTTTATCTATGTAATGTACCATTTTCTTTGTTCAAATTAAGTTTAACAGGTTGAGTATTGCTAATCCATGAGGATTTTTTTCGTATATGTGTGGTAGAACGTAGATATGCTCCACAATCTCTCTTTGATGGTTCAATCTAATGATCGTGGTTTACAAGAGGCATTTTCAGGCATCACTTATTTAACACTGATCGCTTCAACAACCTGTAAAGATAATAGCACTCAGTCATTTTGACATGGGTGACTTTTGCACTAATGTTTCTCACGCTTCACTCAGAACTGCCCGTGAAATTGATGGAAAAGACCCATCGTATACATTTGTCATTCACAAGTATATATATATATAGCAATTTTGTAGCAGCTTTTACAAAAAACAAAAACAGTGAATTTATTATACCGGGTTATTACACAGTGTCAGTTATGCAGTGATGCTGGAAAGCATGGCAATGGATAGAAGCAGATACAAATATTCTTAATATGTTTGGGCTATTAAGCAGTGAGGGTGTTATTTACTTGTGAGGTTCTAATTGCAGTAGTGTAACAACAATGTGAGCAACATCAGCCAGAAGTGAAGTACTTTACCTGAGGACACCCTCTCCTGTCCAGTGCCTTTTGAGAGATGAGAGGCAGCAGCATCAAACGAAACTCAATCCCTGTGCAATGAAAGGTTTACACATCTTTTCCCACATCTTTTTGGTATGAAAATTCACCAAAACCTAAGAGCTTCATTGCAGTGTTCTAAACAAGACAAATTTAGATGGACTGTTTACACTTTTCTCTCAATCATCTCGATCATTTTAGACACTGAGGAAATGTGTATGGTTGCAGTATGATTGCATGATGTTGTTTAAGATCAAGATTAGATTATTTTAGTATTTTTATCCTTATATTAAAGTAGTGAGGCCCTGCATATCTAATTTCACTACAGTTTTGTCATCTACTTGGATTTATTAACTTATTTCAGTGCATTTATTTATATTCATATCAAATTAAAATTTGCATTCATATATAATAATTTGTTAATGCATTGGAGCAGCAGATACTTGAATTGTGTCAGTATTCTAGTAATACAAACAATCACTCAGGCACTCTTTCTCCCCCACTGCTCGGTAGCCTCTCTAATGACCAAACTCTGCTGAGGGAAGGCACTGCTGGCCTAACGCTAAAACTCCTATCACAAAAGGGCTCAAAGAATGGTTCCCTCGAAACTCTCCCTCTCCTTAATCTGCCTCTTCCTGTCTTAGCCTGAGAGATAAAAGGCATCGGAAGGAAACTTGGACAGCTGCCAGTAAGAGTGGAAGAGTTGTACAAGGTTACACACAGTAGATGGAGTACTTGGAAAAAGAAGCGTGACTACAGGCATGTATCTGTGAGGGGTGCAAAAGAAGGGTGCTGCATCATCTTCATCTGTCTGAATGATCTCCTTAATGCCAGTCATCCCCTCTAAATCTCTGTATGGGGGTTAAACAGGGATTTAGTAAAAACTGTAGCAGCCCTTAAATACTCTTGGTCCATCTCGAAAGAGTTTTGCTCTCCAGAAGACTTTATCTGTCAGATTTGTATTCAACTCCTGACTTATAACCATCAACTAGTTTTAAATATGAAACGAAAGAGTTTTTCTTGAACCAGGAATGGTAATAAAAAGGCGTAGGGGAGACTATATACGAGAGGAAGCTGGCGAACCTGGAGAGAACCCATGCTGACTTGTCCATATTTGATCTTATTTATGTTCAAGTGATCGGATTCTGTTTATATGGCCTTGTCGTTTTAGAATGAGACTCTCAATCTGGTTAATATAACAATATATCTGTGAATGTGAATATAGAATAGATTATACATTTCTCAATGCCAAGTCAACAATGCATCAAGAGGACATTCTGTCCCAGAAGTAGGTCTTTGCTGCCCTGATAACCTCAGCTAGGATCAGTGAAATCATGTGAAAAATGTTGTGTACACATTTGCATCAGGATGATTAAAATGTGAGTAAAAGCTCCCTGAAGGGCCAATCAAAAACTTTGACCATATGGTGAAATTAGCTATTTTCCAAAACAAGTATGGTCCTTAGGTAAGTTCTAGTAAACACCCATACAGAGTTAGGAATGCATTAGCAGAGTCAGAGTCTACACGAAGAGGCTGCTTGAATGCTGTGAGGAGAAGTTGGCTGGGTTGTGAATGATGCAACTTGTCCATAGTGTTATAACATGCATATCCAACTTAAAGTGACCATCTGGGACTGTCACTCCAACAGCAATGGTTGCCTGTAGCTGAACTATCAGTAAAGTGTGAACTCCATTGTCATGATTTGTTTGTCTTTTTTTTGGGTGGCGCAATACGTACTTTTACAGTCAATGATGCCCAATTCCAAAGTTTTGGGTTTGAGTTTTGACCCTCAAATTATTCACTGTTGAAATAGTATCTGTTCCAAAGTCGATAAGGGTAAAAGATATAGACTAACCCCAACCCAAGAGGAGGGAAATGTGTCCAGTGCTCAGATAGGAGTCATCATCTTTCAGTCTTTTTTGTTAGGTTCCTGTTATGTTATAAGATGGAGGAACTGTTTGCTTTTTTAGTCTTTGATCAATTAAACTTAATATAATCTCAGATTCAAATCCGTCCCCAAGTTAATGCCTGTTTATGCTAATATAAAGGCATGAGGCTGAATGGCCATGTGCACAAACATCTAGCATTCTTTTAAGATACCTAAATGCATCTGATTAAATCAAAGCTATTGGAGAGTTGTGAAGGGGTCAAATGTGTTAATTATGAAAGGCCATGGCATTTTTTTGTTCTCCTAATGAAACAAATCATGATTAAAAGCCTATTTTGTGAGAATTTGAATCATTTTAATTATCACCAATGAGCCATACCTCACCAGCTGCTCATTGTTTGGGACACATGCTCATGAGGCTGTTATTTCAGAAGAAAGAATGGTCTGCCTCTTCTTGAAAGCGAGGAAACACATTTGTTAAGTGGTTTTGGAAGTCATATATGAGTTGCACATTTATAGAGGCAGGTGAGGTATGTGAATATATCCTATGAGAGTCCTTGAAGACACATATCTGTGCAGTCTGTTGCACTGATGGTGCTGGTAGACCAGCAGTAGAATTGAATCTCTTGACTATGACTTGTTCTTTAGCAGTTTATGGAAACTTCCTGAACTGGTTGGCTAACTGATTGATTGATATGCCCATTGAATCTAACAGCTGTTGGTGGAGTGTTCCAGAGTCAAGAATTTCTGGTGGAAGAAGGTTGGGCTGTTGTGAATGACTCTGCAGTGTCAGTTCCAAACAATTACAAAAGCTCCTGGGAACCAACAACCCATGGGTTTGTTTGGGGGAGGACGGTGACAAAATGTAGCTCCATCTTATCTCTTAGTGGCAGATCAGAGGAGGGATTTATTGAGTTTTCTTCTTGCAGTATTTATGCTAATTTCAAAACATGGATGGCCACCAATTCTCTGTGGTCTTGAGAAGTTTTTCTCAGTATTAAATGAACGAAGAGGCGGAGGTACAAACATGACCCCCCTGTCCTCCCCCCCCCTTCTCTCCTCGCCTGGATGGTTTTGCTAAGTCTCTATGAGGACTCTATCAGTGCTACCCGGCAATTAAGATCTCTCAGATCAAAGCAGCCTAAATGAGCTAATCCTCAGAGAACTGCTGCTCCATGCTCCTCTGTCTGTCTCTTTCTTTCCATTTCTGTCTCTCCCTCACCCTAGTTACTTCCTCTTGACTCTTGGCACCATGCGCCGGCGAGGCTTTGATGCTCTCCATCAGTGGGCATTCTAAATGTAAAATGATGAATAAACATGTGTTAATGGCTCACACTTTTCTATCCTTAATGCCAATTTGCGCCGGCTGGGGAGCATATTTTCAAATGTCTTAAGATGTAATTGAGGATGATGAATCTGTAGCAACTCACTGTGGTGCCTTAATAAATTGCAACTGAAAAAGAACGGCCAACACAAACTTATGAAGGTTGTATCAGCACACAGATTTTGTACAATGTTTGGTTTATTAATATGTGTCCGCCTGCATTAAAACATATGGCGCGACAAGCCCACTGTGAGTGTAGTGAGTTGGAACAGGCAATGGCATGAAAGCAAGTCACAGCTTTGAGGTCAATAGTTGTTCAAAGGAGCGTGACGCTGCTAGCTGCTTAGTAGGACAGTCATTATCATTGAAAAACCCAAGCATCTGCCTGTGACTCCTGGGGACAGGTTTAACAAGGTGGTGCTGCTTGTCATGGGGGTCTCTTTGGCAGTACATGCCATTCTCTCTCCCTTTTACCCGGTCTTTTTTTTTTTCCAAATGTCTTTCTTTTTTTCCTACAGTCCCCTCTCCGATGTCTGTTGGGGATTTCATGTTTGCTGCTGCCACTTCCGATCAGGGAACCATTGTTTCATGGCAGCCTTTTATGATGAGAGGCTTCTGTCACCTGTTTTTTTTTCTTCTCCCCACTGTAACTTGATTCTCTTTGTTTTTTGTGCCCCCTTGTCTGCCTTTACTCTGTCTCTCTTGTGTCCCTATCAGTCTGCCTTCCTCTGTCTTTCTCCCACTGTTGCTTTTTATTGTCTATGCATTTGAGGATCTTGTTCTACCATCATGTGTCCCTTTACTTTCTCCAGTCCTTGAATTCAATTTAGAAATACCATATTAATTGAGGGCAGTGCCAGGGATGAATTTCATAGAATTAAAGCAATTCCTTCTTAACACATTGGTTTTCCATTATTTATGCTGTTTGGTGCAGTTTTTTTAGGTTGCATTTTTCACAAAAAGCCAAAAAAATGCTTTAAGATAGTCAAAAATCAGAAAGAGCAAAAGAGAAAAGAGATATGACGGGGGGGGGGGGGGGGGAGGAAGGGAAAAAAAAAAATTTTTTTTTATTGAGTTTCTCCTGTTAGAATCCAGCAGTTTTTCATAAGGGTTTGTCAAACTACCAGGTGAAACATTGAGCAGGTTTTGGCAGTGATCCAACTTACTGACGATAGCATCTCTTGAAACCTTAGTTCTCAGACTAAGTGAGCTGTGATATTTTTATTTCAGCAATTTAAGAAAGGAATCAAATTTCTGAAAATTCTGGCATGCAAAGAGGACACAATTTGAAAAAGCTATTGTTTTTTTTTTTTCCAATATATTTTATTGAATTTTTTCTTTTAAGACATTTACAAACAAACTTAACATTGTAAACACGTATTTATACACACTTGCATTCACTCACGCATTCACCCTTCAAACCTGCATTTGTTATAATATATATAAAACACTTTAGAATATGACAGAAAAAAAACAAGATAATATGAAAAAAAAAAACTGTAGTCAAGATATCCATTTAAGACACCCATTAATGAGCTCCGCCTTCAATCCCTATGATCCTCATATATGGCTCCCAGAGGTTCTCAAAGTCCCGGTGTTTGCCCTTGGCGATGTATGTCAGTCTTTCCAGTCCGAGTGAATTTGCGATTTCTTTCTTCCACAATCCCAGGCATGGAGCGTCCATGCTCCTCCAGCATAATGCAATAGCTCTTCTGGCTTGAAGAAGTCCGTAATCGATCAATTTAGTTTTAGTCTGTGATTGTTTAAATTCCACTGGGTATATTCCTAGAACACAGATTCTAACCTCTAATGGAACTTTAACCTTAAACAATTCAGATAAACATCTAATAACCTCCCTCCAAAACTTCTGGATTTTAAGACATTCCCACAAACAATGGAGAAGAGTTCCTTTTTCAAATAAGCATTTAGTGCAAGTGTCTGGAATATCACTGGACATGTGATGAAGCCTAACTGGGGTTATATAGGTTCTCATAAGCCATTTATATTGCAGAAGTTTAAATCGTGTGTTTACCGTTTGTTTTTGCGCTTTTAAACAGGCCTGATTCCAGTCTTCCTCATCGATATCTTCAAGAGTATCGCTTCTCCAAGCCTCTAACTTATCAATTGCTGAATCCTTTGAGGAAAGCATCAACAAATTATAGAACACCGAAAGAAAACCTTTCCCTTTTGAGTCCCCAACACACACCTCTTCTATTTTTGTTAAAGGTGGAATGTCAACTATTCGTTTCAGTTTTGATGACATATAATTTTTCAGTTGTAAATATTTAAAAAAATGTTTTGGGGGTATTAAATACTTCTTGCATAACTGATCAAATGTAAGCAACATGCCATTGGCATATAGGTCTTTAATTTTCTGAATGCCTTTGGTTTTCCATAGTTTAAATCCTCCATCATTTTTTCCTGGGGTGAACCTTTCGTTACCCCAAATCGGGGTGAATTGAGATAGCTCTGGTCGGTCACCTACATGTTTATGTGCTGCATGCCAAGTTATAATTGTATTTTTTAAGAAAGGGTTCTTTGTGTTTTTTTTAAGTGTCTTTATATCTGAAGAATATAGGAAAGTGTTTAAGGGGAGGTCTGGAACAGATTTCTGTTCAATGTCTACCCAAGCTGGAGGCGCCATTGGACAAAAGTAATTAGTTGCTGATGTTAATTGGGCGGCCATATAATACCATCTGAGGTTAGGGACTTGAAGTCCACCTCTTTCATAGGGCAAATAGAGTAGCTTTAGACGGAGTCTTGCTTTTCTATTACTCCAAATAAATTGATTAAATAGTTTGTCCAAACTGTCATAAAATGAATCTGTCAGTGGCAATGGAAGTGTTTGAAAATAGTACAAAAATTTGGGCAAAATTGTCATTTTTAATAAGTTTATTCGACCTATCATGGATATAGGCAAATTTGACCATCGATTTAACATTTCTGTGACTTTTTCCACAAGGGGGTCATAATTTGCTGCATTTATTTCATTGAGGGATGGGGTGACCTTAATGCCTAAGTATGTAAAACCTTTTGTAGTTGTTTTGAATGGAGTATCCACAATAGGACTTCTCCTTTCATCTTCATTAAGAAACATTAACTCTGATTTAGAATGATTAATTTTATATCCTGAAAATTCACCGAATTCTTGTATTAAATTTAATAAATTGGGAATACTGATCTTCAAATTACTTATGAAAAATATGATGTCATCTGCAAACAAGGAAATGAGATGTTCTCTTCCTCCAATTCTAATTCCTGATATTCCTCTATTTACTCTAACAGCCATCGCCAGAGGTTCTATTGCCAATACAAAAAGCAGTGGTGACAGGGGGCAACCCTGTCTGGTTGACCGCCGTAAATTAAAAGGTTTTGACATGTTATTATTGGTTAAAACTTGTGCTGTGGGATCAGTATATAGTAGTCTTATCCATTTCAGAAAGGTTTCACCAAATCCATATTTGGGGAGCACTTTAAACAGATAGTTCCACTCTATTCGATCAAAAGCTTGACGTGCGTCCAATGATAACATCGCTGTGTCCTGACGAAAAAGCTATTGTTTATTGTCAGATGAACAGCTAGATGACACAATTAGCAAGATTAATTAAGACTGCCATGTTAAGTACCTGATGAAAAAAAAAATACTAGGAGACATATCAGTTGGCAAATACTGTATGAACATAACCATAATTATAACTCAAGAGCAAATCCACAGTCATTTGTTAAACAATTATTTGGTTATATGGTTCCCTATAACCAAGTGACCCAAAAACAGAGAAAACATAGCATTTCTTACAGCAAGTCCTCAAATTAGGATATACAATGATTTCCAAATGTTCAGATGCTTTGGAGGGGGCTGTGAATACAACCGTCAGTGCGAGACATAAATATTTTTTTTCAATGGGATGTTGGTGGCTTGCAGTGCCAATTCCAGCTGGGGCTGATTTGCAATTTAGGTGTGTCGCTGAAGGCCAGAAGAGCAAGATTTGGCACAGAGGAGAAAAAAAATGACGAGAGCTGTGATCATGTGTGACACTGAATGGGATTACCATCTGTAGCTGGAGAGCCGATTGCTACCCTAGATCGTATTAAAATGGGGAGACATCAGATTGGTTTGCAGACGTGACAAGTTTGCAAAAACTATTTTAAACACTCATTTTGTTCCAAAAAATAAAACTGCCCTGCATGGAGCCACGTGCTAAAAAATAGATATCTTAGTTTTCTATTTGATAATTCTATTTTTGCCTGGATGTTTTTGTGTGTTTTTTTAAAAATAAAAATCATTCTTAAAATCATACTCTTTGGATTGAATAAAGAATTATTTCATGTCATTTTTGCTGCCTTGGTGACTGAAAAAAGGTTGAATAGTGTTTTTCAAATGCTTCGTTGGGTTAATGACACAGAGTTGAAAAATCAGTCCCCTGATGTTTCTGTTGCAAGAACAGAGTAGTGCAGAAAATAAGAAGAAATCATTTCAGCTGTGTTCCACAAGGGCAGCATAACTTGGTCTTTGTTCTGTCTATCGATTGCAGAGTATTTGGTTCTGTGTGCCAAGCCAGTAAAGCACCCACCAGCTGTCCTTGCAATGTCAGAGATGGTAATAGCAGCATCAAGCCACATATGACATGCTGCTTCAAATTCTCCATAAGTGCAATATCTGAAGTCTGATCACAGAAAATGCAGTTGAGACATTTTCTGAAGTGGGAACTGATGAGCTGTTTGGGATGTCACAGACGAGTAGTGGGAATACAGGGTTAAATAGGTTTTTCTAATGACGCTAGGTTTTGCACATGTGTGAGGGCAATTAAATATCACATTTGTGTGAATCAGACTGTGCATGAAGAATGAAACGTCTGCATAAAAATTTTGAACCCAATGACAAAGCGTATCAAAGTCAAACTTCACTAATAAAATCAAGAGAAAAAAATCCAGCTGATTCAATGAAAATTGAAGTCATTGTGCTGTCATTGGCAGGTTATTCAAGTTAGGGTTTTAATGATCTCTATGAAACATCGGCAAAGCTCTGATGTACTGAAGATGAATCTGACGGGAAAAAAAATCTAATGGAGTCTGTGTCTGAGGAATAAGTCATGAATAGCCCTAAACCTATTTATTATAGGAAATGCCCCTTTGCATGCTTTATTGTGTCTGAGTCTTGAAAATGATCCTCGGTTTGCTTAAATGGTTTGAAATACTCATAAAAAGTAATTTGTTGATGAGTCTTTGTTGAAAGCACATGGACTAACTATGTTATCCAACAATTCACTTTATCATTTTTCGAACAATTATTTGAAAATTACCTGGCATCCTTATTCATAAGCTAAGCAAAAGGCAGTATACCAGAGGGAGAATCCACCACTTCATTAAACTCCCATCTCAAATCAACAGTATCCCAAAAGAGAAGAGTACAGAAAGCAATTTGCTCACATTCAGGTTACTTGAGCATGATTGAAATTCTCAGTAAGGCCTGCCCTGTCAGCATCTGTAAGGACATAATGTGGAAAGTAATTTGAAAGGAATCGCTGTGATCTGTAGATTTGCCCAGCAAAAGCCAAAGCTTTTTTAATTCCAAACCCTGGTCCACACAGACTTGGATAGTGAGGCGGTTTCAGGATTTTTATGTTTGAACAGTGGTTTTCAGGTAAACATTCTGCTACGTTAAAAGCATTTTTCATAGGATAATTAAAGCTAGATGGTTGGTGAGAGTAATCATGTTGCAGGTAGCTATGGCTTGTTTCCAGAAGTTCTGAAATTGAGGTTAAACCCAGCATCTATTCAGATTACCATTTTGGGGATGGGGAGGTTAGTTAGTTTTTATTTGGCTAATTCCAAGATCTCACAAAATCAGGTATAATTTCTTTATCTTAACGGAACGAGTATTGCAACATTAACTACCAGTACAAACAGGCATGTGTGTGTGTTTGCATACATTTAAATATTTCCAATGAGCTGTATCTTCCATAGTCTAAGCTGTAGTCACTTTGTGGTTGGCATTTTTTTGCACAAAGAAATACAAAGTCTTTATGAGAGATGTAGCTCTCCATGTGTAGCCCAGCTTTTGTTGTTTGTTTTGTTGCAGCGTCAGTGGAACCAGCATCTGCAGCGTGCTTAGTGACAGGGTCAAGGAAAACGTCTTACCGACACATAATTGGAGCATTGAAAAAATTTCAAGACCAACAACCCCTAAGTGGGTTCTAAGCAGCAGATGTTGATAAACATCTCTGAAATTCATGACTTAAGTAGAAGCTTGCCTTACTTCATATCCCTTGGTTTAAAACAGCCGGGGGAAGCGATATGAACCAGACCTTCCGTCCCTATTTTTAGCACAGTGATCATTAATATTCAAATGTTTTTGGAAAATGAGAGAAGAGAGATTGTATACAGTGACATTCATTATAAAAGCAGTGCCTGCTGAATGACAGCTGCGTTTTGCCTCTCGTCCCATAACAAAACCAATTTGTGCCTCAATTCTGCTTCTGAGTGCCACATAGAGCTGAATATTGATATCGATTGACTAATAGGTTGAATGCTTCAGTCATGTTTCTGAGCCTCCTCTTTTCCAAATCCTGAATACCCCATGTCTTCAGTTATGTAACTTCGTTTCTGTGCCATGAGTGCTGACAGCGGCAGAACACAAGGGCCGCTTGTGTCTAAAAGTGCCCTCCTGATACCCTTATCCCCCCAAGTCTCAGATGTGAAAGGAGGAAGGACAAGTAACTGCTGTGACCCAGAACAGTAGGGAGCATGGCGAGTGAACAGAAGCAGTTCTTTTCTTTATTCTCTGAATAAACCCGTCAAAAAAAAGAGTCATGCTGCTCTTACAAAAATCAAACCAAAGAATCGATAACATGGAATGTCCCACTGCTAACAAATATAGCTTCCTATATAACTGCTAACAAATATAGCTTTCTGTGGAAATTCAAAGCCCTTTAGGCACCTGAAACATAGCAGAGCCCCTTTAGCTGATAAGAAAAAAATGGTTTGGTTTAGAATAAGAATTGAAAAAATAATTCTAATGCTCTAATGTCTAAATATCTTGAAATCAGAGACTAATCTGTTATGGTGGACAGTTTTGCATCACCTGACATCCTGAATCCAATAAAATATCAGTACCGGTTATTGCTATAGAGGAAGAATAGCTATTAAAATGTGGAAATGTTCTTACATTGTTTAATGCTACTTTATTAACCTTCTAAAGATGATAAACTTAACCATGTACTCTTAATGCCGACAAATATGAACAGTGGGTGACTGAAGCTGAAAAAGACTGGAAAGAGGACATGGATGGAGTTGGACATAGGTCACAATCCAGAGAGGTAGATATACCCCCCCCCATCCAAAATGTGTCCCTGTCACCATTTACTGATGGCACTAGTGGGCTATTCCTTATGCTCCTGAAGGGTAAATATCTACATCCCTTTGCACTTAAAACTGATGTGGCAGAGTATGACTTAACAATAAGGAATAGGGGGGAATGAGCATGTGTTGAGATGCAAGCTCTAAAAAAAAGGTAAATGTTGTAAAAACTGTGAATATTCCCTCGTTCACAGAGAACATTTGGTGATTGTCTCCCAACCAGTACCATAGCTCAGAAAAATAGTAAATAGCATGCATGGCAAGGCTTCAAGACTGTGGGGACAGTCGTCAAGATCTCTTTCGGTTTTAATATTGCTTTGGTCCGAGTGTGACCCTAACTTAAGCTTAAGTAGTTCCTGTGGTCAAAACATGCACAAGCACACAGACACTCACATTATTGATTTATTTTCTACATTAAATTAACTGACAATCACATAGTTATTTTTCTGTTTTCTTCTTCAGATTTATGCTGATCATAGGCTTTTGTTTTTGTCCCCCAAACACTTCATTTGTTATTCGAGAAAGAAAATCCATCCCTTGCTACTGATTTCACACAGTGGACTGACCTCTTACAAATTTCATTCTACTTTCAAAAACAAGACTTTCTTTTAAAAAAAGGCTTCTTCTCTCCATCATAGAGTGTCATTTAATGAGAGGCACTTACATTAAACTCTAGCACAATTAGGTGTTTCATGACAACTTCTGGAGTAAAATGAATCCCTCAAATGAAATTGGTCTCAATTCTTAATATGTCACCCTGTGGGATGTGACTTCATTTCTATTCATTGACCCTCCATGAATTAAAGCTCATTTCCTGAATGTGCAGCCTTGTGCTGGCTCCCGCAGCAGGATGCAGGCTTCCAACCACACCAGCTCAGAATACCTTCCCCTCTTCCCATTTGATTCGAGGATTAGATGTGATTATAGATTTGAGCCGGACAACCTCTGAGGCAGCCGTGCAATCTCCTTTTCTCTGCTTGTAAAATTTACATAAGGTTGATGGGATTTTGGCTTGATACCTCTTACTCACCCCCATTGCATGAGCACAACAGGGATGTGTTCCAACACCGGCTGATATATTCTTTACAGCTCCTCGTGCTTCAACGTAACAGTCAATGACCGGATTTGATAGCTTTTTAAAGATCCTTCAAAATGACATTCAGCTGTTGTCACTGGCTTGTAACTATCTACAAACGACACACAATTTCATTCAAGACATCTTGTGTCAAATATGTTACGACCCATTAAAATAACTACGATTCAACAACAAGACAAAGACATTTTTACTTTTGCGCTTTGGTGGAAGTGTATTCTGTGAGTGCGTATGTAAACAGTTCTGAGAGCAGCTCTCGCATGAAGAGAACCATGTGCCACACAAGCAAAGAAATATTACAACCAATGTCCTTACTTACTCATAGTCCACATCTACAGGCCGGCAGCAATAAAAAAACAAGTAATACATCTTTTTGTTTTGCGTAGTCATGAAAATATCTGTTTTTATACAAAATTAAATACACTTACAGTATGTTACAACTTTTTTTTCCTCATACAGGTGAGATCAAGCAAGACTATAAAGCCTTTGAAAAACCAAATAAAGTACTAGACGGATACTTCTAAGTGGGTTGATCCATAGTAATACAACTGCAGCATTTGGCAAGACAAAGGACACCCTTGAGCAAAGTAAAATCACCAGGATCACTAAAGCACAGGGGGAAGTGAGGGGAAAAGGGGACGGGAAACAATGAAGCAAAGCAGGAAAAGTGAAGAAGAGGGTAATAAGTAAGAAACAAGGCAGTGAGGCAGGATTTTTTAAAGATGTATCTGTCCACACTATTTTTTTTTCTATTAACTTCAGATTATATTTAGAAATCATGTGTCTAGTTTTGTACAGTTTGCCTTCAACTTGTGGCTTTCTAGACTGCAATTGATGGACTAGTAGACAATGACATAATCGCCAACCGAGGGCGCCGACAGTTTTTCTCTGTGGAAATTATAAAACAACAGTGTATCTCCCAAGCCTTTCATAAATATTTCAATCTGTCAGTACAACACATCAGTGCGCGACCTGTTGCACCATCATCCGCCTTGGATTTACAAAAGAGTTGCTTATATAGTATGCTGAGCACATTGTCCACACATTCTTTTGTTATTCACGTCCGTAGGGTTTAAAGTTTTAGTCTCAGCGTTTGTGGTCTCAGGGTGGTTTGGTTGAGGATTTGGTTCGTGTCTCTCAGCAAAGGGAAACAATTGATAGCGAGAGCACCGCGAGGGGAAGAACGAGGTGGCGGCCTGCGGGGTGATGATGGAGCGCTGCCCGTCCTGACAGCTCGTCGCACTCTCCGGGACCCTGGCAGCGGGCTCTCTCGCACAGGACGCCGGTGAAGCCCGGGGCGCAGTGGCACCGCTGATGGTGGTGGCACGTGCCGCCGTTCTGACAGCGCAGCATCGCGTTGTCGCACACCCGAGCTGTGGAGACGAAGCGGAAAAGGGCAGGGGAGAGACAGGGAGGCGTGATTAATAGATCACTCCGCGATAGGGGTGGCACAGAACATCAACAGGCAGGTTCACAGGGGCACAAGCTGCCTCTTCCTGTCCTGTCTGCATCTTCCTGCGTCCTCATCGCGCAGCAGACACATTACAATAGGTGAGGCCGAGGACATCAAATCGTTCTTTAAAAAAGAGAGGTTGGGGAGCTGTTAGATGAATGCCAGAATACAGCCAACTACAGATGTTTTGACAAAGATTTGAGGGTACTTTTAGCGGCATCAGCCAGACTTAAAAGCAAATCATCTCAGCAAAATAAAAGATAACAAAGCATGGGACTAATGAGGTGAAATTAATGATTGGTGAATCAAAGGATGCCAGAGAATTGTAAAACAGCCCCTCTGTGCTGGAACAGGAGATTGCCATTAAACCACAGCAACCTTTGAAATGCAAATAGCAATTCACCAGTTGCTGTTATTTTCTATCTGAAGCCAACCTGACAGTAAACAGTACAACGCTGTGAGGAAAGATGGGCGAAATTTCTACAACTGAATTATTTTCGCGGCCATAAAATATTTCTTTGTTTTGATCTAGACAGATAAGGACTACATAAGCTAATATTCACATTTCCAGACAAAAACTCACGACTCAATTATCCCAAGAAGCCTTTCTACCAGCAGAGGTGAAATCCGGGAAGAGGTAATATTTGCACAGAGATTTCAGAGTAATTGGATATCTCTTCCTGCATAAATAGTAATCACATTTTTGGTTTTCAGTAATGTGGCTCATGCATCAGAATAAAGTGAACAAATAATCATTTCTCATGCCAAAACTGATTAAGAAGATGATGGTATTGCATCTAACTTAATAATATTTTCTCCTATTTCACTTAGACACCATTGCTGTTATGTGCTTGAATGGAAACTCCACCTGAGAATACAGGGCTCTGTTTTTGGTATGGTTTTGCTGTTTATGGTTTCAATAGATGGGATTTCCTTGCCTTGGCTCTTTCTGTTTTTGAAAACATTGTGATATTTGTTGTGATTGCCTTGCTGCGTTAAGCTATTTTTGTGGGTTTAGATATTTTAGTAATACTATTTTCTTAAAATCAGCAATGCAGCTCTTCTTTCAGTCGAACCAGAAACTTAAAATGCACCATATCAACTGGATAAACACTCTCAGAGACAGGCGAAAGATAATGCATATTGCAAATACTCTTTACATCAGTTACAGATAGAATATCTAAAATTGATAGATTGAAAAAAGGTTACTTTTATCTAGAAATGTTTTTTGTCAAAATTCCAATACAAACCCTGGACATTGGTCATTGCGCGGTTTACTAGCTGAAAAAAATATGTCAAGACTTCCACAGTGAGTATGTAGACTATGCACTCATTTCTAACACAGATATTATAACCTCAAGGCCATAATAACAAATGATTTGATGAAACCAGAATTCTGGTTGTACCACTCATCTTAAAAAAAGTAGTGCTAATGAAACACTTTTACATCAGAAACTCATCTAATGGCTGCAGACCTCCAAGAATCTGCAGCGTGGAGAAGGTACTGTAGGAGTAAAGAAAGGCTCATAATACTCTACATAAATGGATTTATAGAAAAACTCAAGCGAAGTAAAATTGATTTAAGCGTTTCATGAAATACAGTCAATTAAGCTAAGCCTTACCTGACTGCTGCCTACTTCTGATAGATTATTATATCACTATTTTACTGTAAAGAAGTGTCTGCATACCCGAAAAAGAATGCACTCCTGAATTACAACCTCTTTCATAACCATCCTCAGTGGGTTCAAACATTAATGGGCCCTTCAATTCCAGTCAATGACGTCTTATCAATTTTCTAGTTTGTTTTTCATTTTAGGAGCTAATGGAAAACACCTGCTCGGGTTGTTTAGGAAAAGCGTTCCATGGGATCAGATGAGTCTCAGTTGTCTGATCAACACATTAACATTGTTGACTGTAAGCAAAGGATGTTCTCTGTATCTTCCAGAGGACCCCGAGGACGACTATCTCTCTAAAAGCATCTGCAGCCCCAATTACGCTGCTTATGCAGGGATTTAAGTTTGCAGTTTCTTTATTGGCCTCTGCTGCGATCTGCCATGTAGGATACAAAGAAAACTGCAGAAGCATTTGTATGAGGTAAGAAAAGGTCTTGGGCCATTATCTGTCACAGATCAGATGGAAATAACGTTAATATTTGAGTCAAATGATATTAAGAAATGCATTGACTTATAGTTATATATATATTTATATATATATAGGTGGCAATGGAGCCCAGACCTACTCACATACAGATCCCCCAACAGGCGCAAGAAGACTCTTGGGCACCGATAGATAACCGACCACACACCACAACCCACACACGAGCGGCTATCGCTTGCATTTTGTTAATCCTTTCCAGGTTTTGTCACAACCTTTTAAACTGGTCAATGTTGCGTTCAGTGAATTGCTTCCTTCGAGTTTTTTGTTTGTTGTTTGCAATCACTCTGGCCATAACAACAACTAGGATTATCTCCATTACACTTTCAGATAAGCCAGTGTTGGGGGGGGGGGGAGCAGAACATGTTAATGGACGAACACCTTACACCTGCTCTCAAAATGTTTGACAAAAGAAGGGGTAATTTGAATTTAAAGCTGGGATATCTCATCACATCATCTTAAAACTGGAATATTTAATACATCATCAGGTTATTCCAGGATAACAGATGGCCTAACATGACTGTTTTACCATCTGACGTCTGTGCTGTGAACTTGCGGTTTCAAACATGCGAACTGCTCCTTTAATCCATAATAAAAATGCATATTTCTGCATTTGATTTGCATTGTGTGACATCATTCATTGTTATGCTTGTGTGCTTGATGGAGAACTTTCAGCCTGGGCACAGCATTGTGCAGCGTATTCTCCATAGACACATGTGTGACTCACAACTCTGTCAGATGTGCGACATTTTAACATTATAACTGTTGTGACAGATCCATCCTCAGGCTTTCACGTTGGATGAAGCAACAGGGAGAAAATTCTCCACATCCACAGCACAACTGTGACAGGAAGGACCCACAGCTGATGTAATCGGAAAATGTTTTAAATGTCACTTTTTTTCCTCATACTTTACTCAGCAACAAATGAAAAAAAATTGTTTATCGTGCCAACCGCAAAACATTTCATGTATGCAAGCTCCTGTCCTCTGCAGAACTCTGGTATGTTAAAAAAAATGTACTGGAGCAGTTCTCTAATAATCTCATCTTAATCAATCATTGGTGTCCTCTGATATCATGTCACTGAAGTGCCCACGATACAGAAAACCAGAACATGATAACAAGTTGAAAGTCAGAAATCAGTGTCATGGATCGTAGCTCCCGTCACTCTTTTTGGGAAAGATCTAGATCTTACGCGGGTGAAAGAATTCTGTAATATAGGTGATCCACTTTGCTAGATTCACCATTAAATACAACAAAATGGTTTGGACAAGGACTGAGTCTCATCCATGATTTCTAAATTTAAGTTTAAAACACTGCAGAGGCAGAGGCAGATTGATTTAACTGTATGAAAAGAATATAATTATACCATTCATGATACCATATTCACAATAATGCATTTAATATTTCAAGTCCTTCATGCCAGTGCAATTAATTATAACTGGAGACAGTTCTCAGATACAGGATCTGCTAATTATATGCCAGGAGCAAGAATAGTGTTGCTTCAATTACAGTTAATCAATATATGCTTCCATGATGTCAGTGTAAGCTGAAACTTGCATCTAGCGTTCCTCCTCTTATCATATTAACGTGCAGCCTTCATCATTAGTCAGTGATTCAAGGCTCTGAAGCTCAATATGAAGCGTCACTTTCATAGCACAGCACTTGACAGTGGTGGGGATACAATATCGCATCTGAAGACAGAAAGTTCTCGCTTTCCCTTTTACTCAAGTGTTGTCTTAGTTGATGCAAGTCGAGCCTAAACTGAAAGACAGTTGGCTTTAAAAAACATATTTTCCTATAGATAAACTGTGTGCTGCAGAAAGGTCTACAATCATACAATTTTGTATAATTGAAAAAATACAAAACATTTATTCTGAAATTCCAAAAGTGACTTACTGACTTTTGATTTGTTTAAGCAGATTTCTATATATGACGCCAGTTCAACACATCCATGTATCTTTTGGTGATCTGGCTTAACAAACTCTAATCTTTTAAGTAGTCAACACAAGAAAGAGGAAGCACAGACGGTGTGTACATGTGCCCGAGACATAGATCACACATAGATCACATGCTCACATGCTCACTTTTCCTTGCGACAAAATTGACAAAATGGAGAAAACTTGTGCTTTATCTGTGTCCATCCTGGTTAACTGTAAATGTTCACAACCTCACACAACTGTTTTAGTTATATATTGGTCATTGTTGTTAAGGAGGTTTGATCTTGGGAATAAATTCTTTGTTGTAAATATATTATGCATTGCTCCAAGGGATTTTCTATTGCCGGCTTTAACTTAAATATTTTGTTAAAAATAACAGCTAGTGTTCCCACATGATATTCATAAAACTGTTATTTTATTCAATAAGATTACTTATGCTCTCTGACCCGTCATGTTTGTAGAGAACACTTGATTATTTTTTAAGAGATGCTCAGATTTATAAGTCCACAAAAGTAAAAAAAAAAAAAAAAAAGTACCTCTCTTGATTGTGGAAATCCTCAAAGTCTTCATTTAATTTTTTTTCTGTCCTGGTTGCGAGAGCAGTGGTGCACATGCGACTTAGCACTCACTACACAGGATATCTAGGCCTGAGGATTAGTTGGAGATAGCTGGAGATCAATCTACATAAACCCCCCTGGAGCCTTTTTTCTCCTTCCCTCTCCTTTCCTGCTTTCAGTTTTTTCCTTATTTTTTTACCTTGCAAAACAGGCAGAAAGGGTGCGCCCCCAGAGAACATTCTGGGTAATTAAAAAGAGGGCACGATCAAAGAGGTTAGGAGGCTGTGGACTCAGTGATCATGAGGCATGTGGTCCAATCCCTGCAGTGCTATCTCAACAAAAGGTTTGCCTTGTAAGGACCAGCGTGTGTTCGTCTGCAGGCGAGATGAAAGTGAGCTCTGGCAAAACAACCAACTGAATTTATCTTTTTCCAAATTACACTGCTGTTTTCCCCTCCTTTCAGCCAATCAATAGGTTGACATTCTTTTCAATGTGCTGATAAGATCATGCTTAAGTTACAAAGCCTATAAGCCTACCTTGGTTACGATTTGCAACACCAAGAGATGAGGCATTTGCTCGATCTGTGTAAAAATGGGAAAAGTCAAATATTACACTGGGTTGTCATAATTCATGATAATATGTTGTTAAAACACAGCAGTAGCATGCACAGACTCTAAATTTTTACAAGTATAATTTTTGTCTCACATGACTAGTCTTAAGAATTATTAGAAAGTTTCTGCCTCATGTTTTGGGATTGTAGATACGCTAATATAAAGATAGAAAAGAGCGCATGCAGCCTCAATGAATTTTTCACAAGACAAAGGCATAGAGGTCTATGCATGGTAGCTGCTGTTGTTATTCAGCTTATGCAGTCACCTTCAGGCATCAACATGCATAAGGATGCACGGCTGGGACCAGGCCGTCATAAAGAAAATTTTTTGCTTTTCTTTTGCTTTAGGCATATATCTGTGTGTATGCGTGCTTAAAGCAAATATTCTAGTGTGTAAAGGTAAAAATGCTCTGTTTTCTCTGTTGCGCTAATACTTCTCTCAGGCATGCAGGTGTTCCGCACCATTATATAAATAACTTTACAGCTTTTTTGCATGGTTTCATTCGTTAATGTCCTATTATTAATTGCTGATCAAATCATGCTTCAATATTTCCATTTTAATTGTGACCACATCGCACCTTAATACTAGTTTTCCTTTTGTGGATTTACTTGTAAAGCTTAACCCGATTATGACTTTTTAACGCACAATAGTTAAAGCTTCACTGTAATGAAGTGAACAGTTCAGGGATTTGTTTTTAAGTATAATTGAACAATGCTTTTCATTCACTTGCCAGAGGGTCAGAGAGCATGAGGTAGGCTTGGCATCAAAGCAAAACTCTTAGTAGGGATATGAGGTTTGAATTATTAACTGTAAATTGGCAGAAAAATTAGCAATCAGTTGGCACCCTCTGAGAACATTGTTATTGTTTGAAAAAATGTTTTGTCCTTTTAATTCTTTGAGAATTATTGTAAAAACTGCTATTCAAATTCCCCTTGGAAATGTGACTGAGAAAAACACCACCCTCCCACCATGCATCAGTTCCTGAATCCATTAATAAAAGTGAAATGAAGATGAAGTGCTGCAAGAGAGCCTGGTTAGAATGGAACTATTTTTCTGATGTGGAAAACATGCTGATCAGTGGATACAGTAACATATGGCACAATTTCTCACACCAACATCAACAACAGTCAAACAAGAGTTAGTCATGGGAAAGGGAAGAAGCTGTTAGTCAGCATGCCAAATGAAAAGCTTGATTAACTTACGCACTGGTCCGTGATTACTGGGAATGCCTGTGGGCAGAGCAAAGAAAGAACTTTTCATTCAAGCAGCAGCTTATTTAATTTCACACTTGTAACTCCTGCACGTCATGAAATTGCATTTGATGCATTCAGATGGATATGTTTGCACTGAAAAAGCCCATCAACACAACACTTATCCATTCGGTGTCTGCTATGTTCACTGATTAGCAGCAACTACGGGTTTGCGGAAACCTGACCATTGCTTGGTCCCATACCCGCCTGCTGCTGATGATAATAACAGGTATGTCAATGACAAAATGTTAATAGAATCCAAACTGTTGATATGAAAGAAAAAAAAAATCATATTTCAAAAGAAAGTTGCTAATTTCACCTGACATTGTCTGTTTACTGTGTTTATCTGTTTTCCCCACCGACGTGCCTATAATGAATGAATTTAAGAAAAAAACATTCATTCATTTCTAAATCCACTTTAGAAATAGAAGGCTTTAGTAAGTACTGCCGGGTCTATTTCGAACATGTAGAAAGGAGAGTTAAAATCATTGTTCACATAAGAATAACAGGGAATATGTTTATCCATAAATGTTAAAACCATGATGCTTAGAGAACAGTTTAACAAGAACCTGGCTTTAAATCCACACAAACAAACAAACAAACAAACAAACAAAAAATGAATATATAATCTTTGTCTAAGACCGTCCTGTGAGCTGGAACTGACTTTGGCAGCCTGGCAGTCCCTGTATAATCACTGTCTGGCTGTGGATTTTCCATCTTTGTATGGTACAGTCGTCACCATCAGCCATTCCTAAACCATAATCAGAACAAAACTGCCCCCACTCACAAGTTTTATCTACTTTGTCTTTTGTGATTATGTCTGGGTTTTCATGTTGTTCGCAGCCCATTCATCACTTCATTACCCGTTAGGGGCTGTCACAACAACTGTTGGCAGAAGCACAACCCTGCAGCCGCCAGAAAAGCACAGATTTTAAGCTCCAATTTGCATGCCTGTGAGCAAGCCCCTGTAACCAATATTTTCTCTTTGTGAGGAGTGGGAAGGCAAACTATATTGCCCTTTGGTGGCAAAACACATACTCCAATCTGATCTAACTCACAGCTCTAGCCCTTCTTAACCTATGAACCTGCTTCGGAACCCAAGATGAGTGGATGCTCCCTGCAAAGTGGACTGTCAACATAACTGTTGGAATGATTCCTCCACTTCTCAGGAGGCGACCTGCAGATATTTATTTGCCTATTTTTTTAGGGAAACCTTGAATTTGATTCAAAACATGTTTTTGAATCATTCCCTTGACTGCTATAGCTCATGCCAACATTATTTGGACAAATGCATATCAAATCCCAGGTCACACATGTGTTCAAGCATATGTCCATGTACCAGGATTTGAATATCTAACAAACTCTGACCAGTTCTGACCTTTGAGGAGATTACCTTCACAACGGAAAAGGAAGACGGGATTACAGAGGAAAGAAAGTAAAAACATAATTATATTTTACACATTCAGCATATTTTGCTTATTGTGTCAGCTGCATGTTTAATGTCTTTTTTGTAATAGATAAAAGCATGTAGCAGGGCCCTCATGAGTGTAATAAGAATAATTCAAGACAAAAGACTGTTCATTCAACACCTGAGGGACCAATATTGCTGCATCACTTCCGTGTACAATATTATTGCATTTTATGCCATTGCCAAACAAGCTCTAATATTGCTTTTTTGATATGACTAGACCCTGGTCTCATCAGTTCAGTGCAGATGCGTCCAAGTGCTGGATTCTTTAATAACATCCTGTCAATCTGAAAAGCGAGCACCACATTGCAGGGATACTCATAACACAGAAGAGATGCAGGGGTAAATCCAGCAATATCTCCTTAGAGTTCACAGACCTTCTCACAAACAGACTCCCACACAAATTCAAATGTGTTGCATGTCCAAGACTGAGAGCACTAGAAGCTCTGTGCACAAACAAAAAGGCCCATAAAAGACATACTCGTACAAATGAGCGGACAGTGCTCCAATTCATCAGCGAGGAGCAAGGAAAGGAGAGTTACTCCAATAGTTTCCTGAGAGCAGATCAATGGCAATATCACATATTTTTTGCAAATCTAATCAGCACTGAGAATTCAAGTCAAATAATCCAAACGAGCATCTGAAAACCCTGTTGTCAGTCCCAGCAGTCTCATACCATGAGATTTTCAGACTGGAAGGCTGAATCAGTGCAAATTGGGGACCAGAGGGCTAGATCTTCTGCCATCTGGCCACGCCTGGCCATCTACCATCATGACCCTGAGTGGCTCTATTAGATTTATTGAGGAAATGTGCCCCACTTCCCCAAGCTTGGGATTTGATAAATGTGACTCAAGTCCTATCCAAGATTATAATGGGGATAATGCAAAAGAGCACCTTCTGTTTAAGAGATACTGCACACACTTGTCTCACAGTCGATGTTATCTGGATGGTGGCTGCTTATCATACTGATGAAATGCACTTAAGCTGTGATGGATATTTTAAAGAAAAAGAGAAAAAAACCAAGCACACATGTGTTGTGCTTGATTTAACACAGGTAAGGAAATTGTTATAAATCTTGATCACTGTGGAATTGTGCTGAAAACTTTCAAAATCCTGACTGCTATATTTAGAAATTAAGGCCACAGGACGTTTTTACAAGCTTTTCCATTAGATCTTTGAATGAAGACATTTTGGCCTTTGCACAATACAACTGAGCTAGTCTAACATACATTCCCCAATCGTGTGCAAGCTGTGCTCTGTGTGGGTGAAAAAACATGTGTCAGAATGTAATTAAAAATCAGTTACTCCTCAGGAACAGTGGCACAAAAAATGATGCGCACAATTTATATGTGTACCTCTGAGCTCTTACCACCTTTTCGCAAGAAAGCCGCCTCAGATGAGAGAGGGTTGGCTCAGGATAACCACATGAATAGGCTTGATTCCAAGGATTGTTTACAACGAAACCTCCTCTAAATGTTTGAAATACATTATTTAGAGCTATTTCTTTTTTTTATACAGGAGTATAAAAAAAGGAGTCATACAGGAGTCATGACTAACCATGACCTTCCTTTGGTCTGTTCAGACAAGATTTATTCTTGTCTGTTCTTGGAGAAATATCATATTTGAGCCATTCAAATAGGCTGTGAAAGTTACGAAGTCAGAGACTCATTGTAAACGCACCATTTGAGGGTATCAGTTATTCTGAATGATCATAAATTAGCTAGGAACAGAAACAACCAATGTGTTTTGAACTACAATTCTATGATGTTCAAGAGTGGTGGCATTTGGATAAAAGATTCTAAAACATTTTCCATTCAGTCCCCCAGTAAAATCTCTGGAACATCAGTGGGTGAAACAATGCACAAACATGTCAGAAAATACATAAAAGCGCCCTTTCCGAAGGAACTGACCGGCTGAACAGTATTATGCTTTCTGATCACTCCCCTCAATTGTGGACACATGAAAATACTTGTAAAACCAGAATCACTACCAAAAGCAGCATCACCTGCTATTTACAATGGGTTATCAAGAAAACATCCTTATTTCAACATCACATGCCACCTCCTGTGTGCTCCCGGCAAACCTTTCCCCAACATCCCCCTCTGGATCAAATTGTCTGCACCTTCTTCCGAATATCTCCTGTGTTTAACAATTTATGTAGAAGTTTTTGTGAGTTCTGTGACAGCTACATGAATCTATAGCTCAAAACCGAGCACATTTTTCTTAACTACGGCATCTCAAAAATGGACTGACTGCACTCTCGCAGTGAGTGGTTTTGGGGCTTAACTAAATCTGGCCCGTTTCTTTGAAAAGAGAATAGTCTTACAATAGATCTAGGAGGCTGCCAAAATCTAAATGTGCTTCCTTTAACGTCTTAAAACGGAAGCCATAGCTTTACATCTGATGATTGTCTTGTTTGATGTGACTTATGTTCCCTTGTACAGAAAGCAATTAATTGGATGTCACTCCTGAAAAAAAACAAAAAAACATCCAAAAATTGTTGTAGCCCAGAGGCTAAGAGGTAAAGAGAGGAGGAGGAGGAAGGAAATTCTGCAACCTTCTTAAGACAGCAGCTTCAGTACCAGTGTACATCACTTGTAAAATTACTCCAAAGCCAGTTTTTATCTGGAATAACAGAATTACTTGCATACTTACATATATTTGCAGTTCCTTTGGGTATCGGGAGGTAAGAGCCCACACTCCAGGCTCTTCCGTGGTAGTGCCTCTTACAGCGGCTGCAGTCTGGCCCTGTGGTGTTGTGCTCACACTCACAGCCCAGCTTCCCCTTGTCGAACACACAGCTGTTGGCATGCAGATTGCATTTGCACCTGAGACAGAGGGCCAGAAACAAAAGAAACAGGCATGAATAGGCATCATTCCACATCCGTTGAATCAATCTTTTCTAAAGGGAATTTACACACTCTACCCTTTTGGCGATGTTTACTTGCGTCTTTCAAATTTTGTGACAGAAACAATTTGAAATCCTGGTGGGTTATCTGACTTAGATCATGAAACCTCAAAGCTTCATTATGCCCGTCTTTAAAAAAACACAAGGCCTCATTTGTTGCTGCCCCTGTGGAGAGGACAGTGATGCGAATAAGGTCATTTTTGCCTCTCTGAGAGCGAAATAAAAGGCGGTCTGTGAGAGTCACTAATTGAGCACAAAACAGGGTCTGATAGAGAGATGATAGAGTAAACAGAATCTGCGTACTGTGGGAATTCTCTTTGTTTCCTTTTCTTCAAAGTTATTTTTGTTTGGCAAGGGAGCCGTCAGACAGGAAACCCTGTTGCCAGAGCGTTATTTGACCAAACCACAGCAGAACTGGCAGATGCTCCTGACAGAAGAAAGACTGGTGGCTTTCAACGCTTTCAGCAAATGAACCCCACCCCGTTTTGACCACATTCAGCAAGAAAGATTTCACTATTAGTTTTTGTACCTCTTAAAACCTAATTGAGTCAAGTGTAGCATGTAGTGGAAATATAACATTTTTTTCCATTACAATGCACACTTACTCTAAGGGAAAACCTCTATCAAAGCCATAGCAGGCTTGTTATCACATGAGATATTACAGTTTCATATTCCAGCCATATTCCAAATATAACTCTCATTATTTGATTTGAGTCCCAACAGGGTAAAAGGTTACAAATGATGACCTCAGTTTCTTGCAAGGTAGGTAGCAATTGATACCAAAACAGCTGGAAGGAGGCCATCAAGTGGATCTGACACTGTAGATCTCCCTGGAGGTTTAGGCGGCTCATGGTTTCACATCATGCCTATGTTTGTTTTTACAAAGTGCTTCCGAGAGAAGATTTCTCCCATTTGAGACCAGTGAGCTTGGTATCTGTTGCCTACAACTGTGAGTGAACATGAGACAGAGAAATGACAGCAGCAGTCAGAAATACATTCATTCTAATTGACTTCCTGGCCTTACTGTGACATCTCACATTAATGATGGATAACTGCGAGAATAAAGGGAAACTGTATCTATCTATTTTTCTGACAAGCAGCAGAATGTTGTGTCTTTTATGCACACACACACACACACACACACATACATATATATATATATATATATATATATATATATAGGGAATAGGCGGTTTCAAAATGGATGAATGGATTTCAGTGATCTCAACTGACACCAACAAACAGCAAAAAATATAGATTGCAATCAAGTCCGTGTTCCCAAATTTTACCTTTATAATTAATGTGTAAGTGCTATCCTATAATATCAACAGGCATAATGGACAGCACCGCACAGTGCCCCTTCTTCACATTAACTAAATACTACTGCCTCTTACCCCAAATTCCCTATAGTCTTTTACTTTTTAATCAATTAAAGTCCCTGCTCCATAAAATTAATGACTGGGTGTAGTGTCTCTGCCATGCAGAAAGCAGCAGCTCCCTGAAGTCACCAGCAATGAGATTTGACCTTCCACTTAATTAAAAACCAGCAAAATCTGGATCATCACGCCCATCCGGCACGGCTAGCAGGCTGATAAAGTAGAGGATGTGGACTCAGGGGAACTCTGGAGTGCGATGCTTTTGCCGCTGGCATTGTCATAATAAAAACTGGGAACTTTTCCGTAACTGCTTTTGGTCACAAGAGGGGAAAGATCCCCTGTATGTCCAGCTTTTTAAACCTGCAACATTACAAAGACACATTTGATAAAGTTTCCAAGACCTTTTTTTGTGTATGAGCCAAAAGCATTTGGGATTATCATCTAAACAAGCAGCATGCCTTTGAGACACTATGGTTCAGCCATTCTCTACATCTTTCTATGATATTGAACTCCTTAATATAGGGGTGAGAAATGTGCCAGGTGGGTTTATGATCTGTCATTGTATGCAAGGCAAGACTTAATTGGTGTTACTATCAAGGGGAAATATTTTTAAAGGGGGAATAAAACAGAGTTAAAGCAATAAGAGGAAAAAGGTAAAAAGTGTCCACAGAACCAGCAACAGGATGAATCAATTAATAAATTCCTGATTAAATATATAAACGTTGAAGGACAGAACGGAAGTAATCATCTGATAAACTTTAGCATAAAAAAAGTAAATCTCTCCAGCAAAGCACATAGAAAAGTCACACACAAGACATAAAAGGATAAACAACTGCACACAAGGGCTGTGAGGTGACAGTACTAACCACCACACCACCGTGCCGCCCTAAAATGCTCATTATTATCTTTACTTGAATTGACCAAAATGTGCCCTGCACTTCAATAGTAGCTGATCAAGTTGATCCTAAACCGGATTACAAACGGATTCATGCATCTCTATCAGATATCCTTAATAGGCACATTGAATACAAAGTAGCATTGAGAACCTGTGCCTGATTTATGCTGCGTCTGTATGGTAATGCCTTCCTTTGGTCTTAACCTTGAAAGTCAATGCTCTGGCTATAAACAACTAAACCAAAATAAAAGAGAACGCAATAGTGAGATTTGTGTCTACTTTGTGCAGACGTTCTGGAGGAGACAGCAGCAGCACTGCCCTCTGTTCTCTCCTCTGGCTGATTTCTAACCTTGGAGTCTCCCAGCTGCTTGACACGGTGTCGACAGACTTATTGTGTCTAACACGGCTTTCTTCCTTGTGACAGCTCCAAGCCTCACTGATTCCCCAATACAGAAAGAAGTTCCTTGTGGAAACCTTGTAGTTCAACTTTCTTGTAGACTTCAAGAAGGATTCCACAAATGCATGTTTTCAATAACATTTAGCCCTGTATTATGTGTAAACTTTGTATGTTACTAGTCAAAGAATAACCTTTTATGAATAAACCTCTTTTCCTGCAAATTGTAATAGCAAGGTTTGCACAAATCCTTGAGGCATCTGTGGTTGATGAAAGCGTGTCTGGACAACAATTTGTTACATTACCATGAAATGACCTACCTTGAAACTCAGTTCAAAGCATTATAAAAGATTCTGTTGTGAGATATTTTAACACCATAACAGTGACCAAATTGTAATGTAAAAGACGTTATCCAAGAACTGTGTCAAAATAAGGATATTTCTTTATCTTAGCCAGTTTCTCAATCTGTAAACCAACAAAAATCCAATTGCTGTATTTTCTTGTTTTTACATGTAGGTACAACTTTCAAGAAAGTGTGAAGATTCATAGACTGATGTTGCATTCTATGGCAGCTGGGAATTCTTAAAATATGCACCATCCAACAAAAAACATTCCAAGACCTCCAAGAATTTTTCAAGGAGTAACCTTTATCCCTTAGCTTCAACAATTCATTTTCCAAAAAGGAAACCTGAAGTGTAACCTTTGCTTAAATAGCCTTTCTTTATGTCAGATACACAATGATTTCCAGTTCTGCTTCAAACACATCAAGACTTCAATATACAACTGTTAATAGTATTAATTTACTTTCACATTCTGTGTCCTCATTTTTTGTATTTTGAATAAGAGACTTGACTTTACATATCCGTTAAATGCACACACAGAAACAACTGTTAGAAGAACTAAATTTAAAACAAATCTTTTCTCAATTTGTGCTTTGCATGCAACCAAATGATTTGATAACCTCTGAATTGCCATACAGCCCAACTTTAAGTAGAAGTTTTTTTAAGATTTTCTTTTTTCTTTTTAACTCTCTATTGTTTTTAAACCCTATTCATTTCAAAATTGCACAATGGCAAAAACAGGTTGTAGAGCTGCACTTACTGGTTGCTGAACTCCAATGAGCTTGTTTGTGTTGGATGACGTGCATGGCTGCTCACAGTAAGACTGAATACATTTTCATCTACCTGTTCCATTTGCATGTTTTTGCATTGATTTGTGTTTTACATATTTGTGAGTAAATCCTCTCTATGTGCAAAGGGAGAAATATTGTAATAAACAGTACTTCACTTAAGCTTTATTCCAATAAGTGCACAGATAAAGTGACTTGAATAGTTACACAAAACATGTTTTCCCTTTTTTAAGCTCTGACTTTTGGTCACCAATTTCAGTTAAACTTTATGACAGTTATTTGGCAACTTGTTTCCAGAGCTAAAACATTTGGAATTTTATAATGGGTATTCTCATTTGCACTATACTTTGGTATAAGATTAAATTTTCTTCTATTTATCTAAGAAAGCCATTCAAGAGTAGATATCCAGGAACTTGTAACTTCTTTGCAGGTCCGAGTTTGGAAACTTAATTTATTTTTCCCACATCAGCTGACTTATGGGATTTTGAAATCTCGTATTATTTTGTGAAAATGCAAACATATTACATGAAACTGGTCTGTGTTAGTCTTTTTTGGGAAATGATACGGTAATCTCCCAAATTGTTTCCACCTGTGGGAGGGTCTCAATTTCTTGTCCAGGGCCATAAACAGAGGATGGCAACAAATTGAGTCCCTGTCTTTTATTTCTCACGACTATTAAAATAAAGCAACAGATGATAAAAAAGTACTATATTCATATTTAGGTGGAGAAAAAAACATTCTCTACTGAAAATACTTTGTCCAAAACCTGCAAACATCTAAGCTGTCAGTGTCATTTAAAAAAAGAAGAAAAGGAAAAGTATTTTTTTCTTTAGAGATTCAGCCCATGGCCATATCTCTGACTGATAAGACTGTGCAAACCAGCCTCCCTCAGCTCTATATCTCACCTGTTCCCTCACACGAGTCACCCATGGTCGGAGCTTGTAATGTGCCTCCATGCTGTATAAATACATACCGAGGTTTCTTGAAACTTTCCTCAACAAGACACTCCGAAAGGCTCAGATATCCTGACCAGAGATTGCAATGAAAGATACGGGAGATCAAGGCTGTTGAGGAAAACTTTGACCCTGCTGAATTTTTTTTCATATCAGTGTGATACCTGAAAAAACCCAACATACCAACACCCACAGGGAAGAACCAGTCCGTTTGATGTCTTACAAGAAAGGAAACATACTGATACCTCTGCGACACCTAAATAAAAGGATCACTTTTAAAGCCAAAACTTTCTGAAACTATTACAACTGGTAGAATTGAGAACATGTCTGTTGCCATGGTATAATTTATTAAAATTCCGTCTCAGACAATATAAATCACGTTTCTTGTATTCATGAAGACTGATAGATGATAACAAAAGTCTAAAAAACTGACAGCTGCAGCTATTTTCTTTTCCATCAGGTTAGTGCCAGTGCAGAGCCCGTCATGGCTCGCCGCCTTTTGAGAACTGGCATACATTTTGACAGTTAGGAGAAGTGAGCATTATGCAGCGGGAGATAGGGCTGGACTTCTCATGGAGGAGCCTCTCACTGCTTTGCCTTTGCGCGTGTTCTCTCGACAGACAGCTGCGTTTCAAAATGTTGAGCTGTACTTCTTTCTATTGACACCATCATGAATTGTTCAAACTTTTGGACTAATAAATTTTGTGGGACGTTAAAAGTTTATTTCCTGTGGAGACAGGTAGACTTGAAGGGAGGAAAAAAGGACTCAGAGAACAGTTCTTTACAAACAAAAGGGTTCTTCAGGTTCCTTCTTCTGCTCTTCCGAATGTGTTTTAAGATAATTTTTAAATGCAATTATAGATTAAGAAAAAATTCACTGATTTATGCTGAACATTTCAGGTACTCTTTTACATTTTGAGATTTAATAAGAAAGACCTTTAAGATAAGATAAGATAAAAAAGATGAGATGCCCTAACAAAATATATGACAAGCATTTAGAACTACTTACTATTCATTATAGATCAAAGAGAAAAATAACTGGTTGTATATTTACAGTATTTCTGTCCAAGGAAGCTCTTCATTCCAACAACTCTGACTTTTTCTAAACCACCAACTGATTCTCTAGAGATTTACCCCTAATCAACACTTTCATATTCCACTTTGATCAAACATATTATTTGATCTGAGAACCAGTGATGCAGAATTATGGAAGTTGTCTGCAAATACTTTAGAGCTGGGGTCGGATGGAAGGGTTTAAGTCTGCTTGACCACAATTTCAACCCTGATACCAAATAGGGCTGTTTTGCTTTTTCCCATAAGGTCTATCCTCATAGAAAATATAACATAGAATTCCAGAGGAAAGCAGCAGCACCAAATTTTCAATACAAAAAGGTTGAAGCTTACCCTTCACATTTTGCCAAATGGGGCTATGTGTCCCTCTGAAGGACACCATATGCTAATTAACAGAGTTGTGTTCCTATGGGATGATATCCAGACACTGCTTCCGAAACACACCGAGCCATAGATGGAACTTCCAACACTTGTCTTCCCCTGGCCTGTTAGATTTATATCAGTGCTGTCAATGAAAAGCAGAGATGCCAGCAGGGTCTGAAACGGATGCGTGACATGTTGTCAGCTATCACAGGGACCCTGTGTCATTTTTCCAGTATGAATTATTTCTCTCTTTTGGCAAAGACTGATAGATGGGCAGAGCAACATTAGTATTTCAAGGCCTTTAATTGTGGCATTTACACTACTGTGGTATTTGGATTTTTGGATGTAGTACAAAATTCTTTGTACCTTCTGGAGAAGCAGAAATACGTACTATGATTGTACAGTCAGGGGATTCAAAGAGATTCCGCCTCTGGGAAATTATTTTTTTTGTCTTGTATAGTTGGCTTTCTTTTTGTTTTCATGTTTGACTGTGGAACTTCATCTAAATCATTTGACTCACCACTATATTGTTCAGCAGAAGAAGTTGTCTCATCACTCTCCTTGTCTTTGTGGGTGGTGTTATAATCAGAGTCTTCATCTGAGCTGTCTTTGCATCCCTCAAAGCCCCCGAAGTCTCCAGTGATGGTATCTGTGATATCCTTAACACTGCATATAAAGGATGCTGAATACTATCTGTTTGATCTACCAAGTCGAATTTATCTTCTGAAACTCAGGTGCCTTTTTGTTACTATGACATTTTATGTTTATTTAATGAGTTTGTTACAATAGCATGACAAAGATGTCAATTCTTCTACAATCGTTTAAAATTTGTTAAAGATCATAAAGATCTCAAATTAGAATATTTTCCCAACAGAGCACTTTGTTCTTAGACCGAAGCTTTATTTAATGTGTGAGTTAAAAAGAAATGTAAAATTGGAATTGCTGGTAGTTTTGCTATCTTTAAAATTAGGCTTAAAACTTCACCTTTTGGACAAGATTCTATCCAGAGATAGCTCAGATTACCTTAAACATCCCACGGTTTGCTGCTTGAGGTCCTCCCATGATGCACATCTCTGTATTCTGCTCGGTTTTACTCTCAGTGTACAGAAGATGTTTTCATTGTCAATAAATTGTGTTTCTTTCACAGCCAGTATTCCTGGCTCGGTGTTGTGGTGCTTGATGTACCCACTTTCCTGTTCCCTTCAACACCCAGCCAGTTGAAGCAGATGGCTGTCCTTCCTGTGTCTGGTTGTGCCAGAGGTTTCTTCCAGATAAAAGAGAGTCTCTGTTCTTTTTTTCTTTTCGTAATTATATCGTGCTCGGGAAAGGAGATGATATCATAGAGAAAATTTGGTACAACCTGTCGGTTTCCCAAGGTATATACGTTTTTTTGTATGAACTGGAATCAATTCATTTGAATTGCTCATTAACTTATAAATTAGGATATATTCTGACCTTTCTGGCAGTTAATGATATCAAGTTTTTATTGAAATAAATATATCGAAACATAATACATACATATTGCAAAATACCATCCATTTTCTGAACCGCTTATGATCCAAATAGGGTCGTAGGGCGACTTGTGCCTAGCCCAGTATTTAATGGGCGAGAGGCGGGGTACACCCTGGATTGTCCGCCAGTCCATCACAGGGCAACACATACAGCCACGTGAAGACGAACTACCTAACACACTCACACTCACTCCTAAGGGCAATTTGGAATGTCCAATCAAACTAACATGCAGGTTTTTGGGTGGTGGGAGAATGTCGGAGAAAACCCAGAGAGAACACAGGGAGAACATGCAAACTCCACACATAAAGGTCCTGGTTCCCCTAGGGACTTGAACCCTGGACCCTTTGGGTGTGAGGTGATGTTGTTAATCACCACACCGCAGTGCCGCCTGCAAAATACCAACACTCTTTAAAATAAACGTAATGACTGTGTTGTAAAATGTGTAACTTTATATGATGTATGATAAGTGCATTTTAAGCCTCAGAGAACAAACACAGCAACTTGTCTTTGTTGAGGCAGGGGAAGGTCCTTCTGTACTTTACATGCCTGTTTCTTATAATGCAGATGGCGCTGAAAGTCTTCACAGGGAGAGGACAGTGTCATCTCATTACAGCAGGCTCTGCCACCATGAAATTGAAGAGTCTGATTAGGCCCGTTTTTGACGCTCTGTATTGTGGCCAATTCATCCATTCTTCGTGGTGTAAAGCAATCTCTGGCAAACTGTTTGTACCCCACATTGAAATATAAAGTGAGCCCGCTAGGGCTCCCCAAATTGCAGAAGAAATATTAGGGATGGATCACAAGCTAATTCCCCTGCTCCAATTTTCTGCCACGGCAAACTGGCATGTAAATTTGCATGGCTCGGGGGCCTGCTCCCCAAAAAGCCTGTGATTTATTTCAATGACAGGGCTTATTACTGAAGTTGTGCATAGATGTAGTTGTACAATACAGAAATTGCCATAGCCTTAATCACACCTCACTGCTTGTAGTGAAGGAGTGGATAATTCGTGTTATGATGTAATCGGACAACATGAAAAGGAAAAGAATCAGTAATGGGAAGGAAATGTATATTGATAATGATTTCATAGGTCATCCGAATCTACATAAAATATCATGAGTGACTAGAATGTACCTCCAACACTTCAAGAACAGAGGACAAAATTTACTGTAGCCTTTTTGTCTTTGTTCATTTGGATAAACAGCCACATAAGGCAAATCTATTGACAGAGATACAGTAAACATCACTGACAATGAGCTCGTCTGTTCCATAATTGGTAAAGTGTATGACTTTAATACATGTAGCAAGTTGAACATGTAGATGATTTTACTATTCGTGGCTGCTTCCACTCCAGAGACAGCTTATGTTGATGTACTATCTCTGGCAACCATATATTATTTACAAAGAAAGCCTGGGCCTTAATGAGCACTAATTAAACACTGGAGACCGGGAGATGACTGGCAGAAAACATCGCAGCATGTGACAGACATCTGGTGGAAGATAAGTGAGCAGGCAACAGCCAAGCTGCAGAGAACCTTACAGTAGAAACAGAGTAATACAGGAGCCGAGTGAACCTGCACTTGAACCTGACTTTCAAACTCTGTCAATCAAGCTGGCTACAGCTGCCATGGTTCACAGGGCACGGCTTAGAGGATTTGAAGAATCTGTGTGTGTGTACTGTACGTAAGAGACTGGATAAGAGCCAGCAAAGTCTGTGCGTTTGCATGTGTACAGTACAGATTCACAAGGCTTGTGTGGTTGTTGTTACAGTGGAAACAGCAGAAAACCACTTTTTTGATTTACATCACTTTGGTTTTCATGTGATTGAAATAGATAGAATACATATCTCATGAGCTATTTGGATGTTTAAGTACAGAAGCATTTGTGGGTGAAATTTACTCTCTGAGGTACAGACATATTGTGTTTGATTGTCCCAAATCAAGCACAGTGACATTTTCTAGCTTGCTCAAATCCTAAAAATAAAGCTGCAACATGTTACCAAACACCAGACTCCAGAAACACTCCAGAGGAATACTGATTGATATCTAATACAAAACAATAAATGAAACCTGTAAAAACATTAGGGCACGATCCCATCTGGATAAAGGCATATTCAAATGTCACTTGTCAAAACAAGGAAGGGGAAATGTCCAAAGCACATATGTTGTCATTGCATTGATTTTTTCCTCAGTTTCCAGTAGGCATCCTTTGGAGCTACAGATAACCTCAGGGTGTAAACATACGTTTGAGTAATGCCTCTGCGAGCGATTTAGGAAAGAGGTATGCACAAATTTGGATTCCTTTTTAGTACAAAATACAATTGAAGCTCTTATGAGTCTAGTAGAATTATAAGCGAAGGAAAAACAGTCAGAGTGAGGCTGAGTGAAACATTTGGGAACACGAAATACGAATAACACATTTTTCAAACTCCTTTTGTATCCAAATTGGCTTTGAATAATTCATAGAGTTCCACAGAAGAAAGTTAAGGATACATTAATTTGTGTCAGGTTTTCGTGTTGTGTCTTTTTATTTACATTTGTTAGCATAGAAACCAAGAAGGAAATATACTTTTATATTCTGGCCTTTCGTATTGTGTTCCACTTTAGATTCAGACCTACTACACAAGATACTCAATAGATTAACAGTGAAATAGATTACAGGGAAATAAAAATGTCTAATTTGGAGAAGTTCCAAGTTCCTTGTTGTGAAACAAGGTCTTTGCAATATTATAGTCTTTATTGGCTAGGGAATTAAGTCCCATGAACACCTAATAATCCCACGTGTTCTTCCTTATCCTCCTTATTCCAACTCTACAAACTGTTTAATGTTCTCAGCCTAGCACTCCTACATTATATGCCCTTCCTATCTGTTCTGACCTCTTAGTTTATTCGCAGACTATGATCTGTGCCTGACTTGCTTTTTTCTACTTTTTTCTGTTTTATTTATAGACCAACTTGAGCGTGAGCTCTTGCTTTAGCAATTTTTCAATCATACACTTTAACCCTAGTACAGTCTCTGTGGTTTATTAGTTTCATAACACATATTACTATTCACATTTGTCATAAGAAGTGCATTTTTGTATTGTTTCAGCAAACATTTTGAAATTGAATTCCCTGAGATGTTGGTAAAATAAACTGAATTATTACCATTGATTTTGTATGCATATTTTCACAGATTTTGGGCTGTAACAATAATAAAACAATTTAACTCGACTCACATTGTAAATGTTAAGGAAAGGCTTTGGCTAAATTCAGAAATATAAAAGGAAACCTATAGTAAAAAAAGAATAAAAATAGATGAAAACAGGGGAAAGGTTAGAAGAAAAATAGGGAATGACATGGGGGTGGGGGGTGAGAGAAAAAGCACATTAGCAATTATAGATTAGCTGCCTCTCATTCCCAGGCCCTGCTGTAGCCCTGCAGATGTAAAGTACTGACCAAGCTACCACCCAGTAGCGGTCATGTCTTAATTAACAAGCCGACATCTGATCAATAAGTGAGGAACGATGGGGAGGGAGACGTGAAAGGTGGGACAGCCTGCACGGTTCAAGGTTTTTGTTTGCTGTTGGTGTGAAATAACATTAGAGATCAATTGCACAGCTAGCCTCCAAAGCATATAATGACTCAAAATATAGGGAGGAATAAAAGTCCCTCTCCTTTTTATCATTTATTTACACCCCTGTTGGTCACAAAAAAGAGAAGGGAAATAGAAAATTGGGGGTTAGAAACCTTGCCACGAGTTCTGTTTTTGGCTTTTAGGATTGGAGTTTCAAAGTATTTTCAGGCAGTTTAAGGTATCTGTTTTGAAACCTCAGGACTGAACATGTGCTCTTCATAGATAATGTATTATTATTGTCCTCTTTAAGTCATGACATCAATTTAGTTTCATAGCAAACTGCAACAGCCAAGATTTATCTAAGTTTAGTTAAATCTTCAGCTGTTCATCCAGTACTTGCTCTTGTTATGTTCGTGGTTGAAATATTTTTTTTATGTTTAAAAGGTAAAACCTCCTCCTTAGAGTCATACAAGGTTATACAATGAGTGTAACCTAAACTTTTTTTTTAATGTTAACAGTGTGTTGGACCCCAGGATTAATCAGATCTGTCCATGCATCCAGAATCAAGTTATATGTTCATGGAGTTATTTTGGCTCTAAAGGTGAAGTTCTATACTATATGTGGAGGTGGAAAATTTGACGTATTCAGACAGTAGAGGTACAGTTATGTTAGTAAAATATACAAAGATTTGAAGTTCATTATCAGGAATCTTTGAAGTTTAGTGTAATTACAAAGGGAAGCAGATAGAAAAGCTTGTATCTAAATCTCATAATTGCACTGATGCTTAAACGATCAATAAAACTTCATAGTTTCTCTGAAATGTCAGACACAACACAGAAGGCAAACTGTCACCAAGTTGTCTGACTTAATCAACTTTGACAAGGCAAAATTCAATGAAACAATATGTGTAAATGTACATGCACTTATATAGCGCTTTTCTAGTCGAGCTGACTACTAAAAGCGCTTTACACTGCGTGTCATTCACACAAACATTCACACACTGGTTGCACCAGTGGGCACACCAGATGCAACCAGTAGGTAACTTGGGGTTCAGAGCCTTTCCCAAAGACTCTTTGACATGTGGTCTGGAGGAATGTGGAGTTGAGCAACTGACTCTCCAATCCGTGGGTAACTGCTCTTTCCTCCTGAGCCGCAGCCACCCCAAGATGTTTCATGCTTTTCCCAAATACTGAGTGTGTTGTCTAACTGTGAGGGCAAATCTGTGTCATACGTTATTACTTTCTGATATTCTGATATTACTGGGGCTATGAATGAAATATAAAGAAATGCCTGCTAACTGGACTATTTGAGTCTCTATAAGCTCACACTGAGTTTGCTGTTATTATTCTGAAGCACTGAACTACAAAAAACATTTGTGGGTCATTTTTTGCATAATTCCTAAATGTTGAGCCTGATATGAGAAAAAAAATGCTTTATTGTCATTAAACTAATTTTTTTAATAACTGCTTTCTGTTTTTTTAGTTTTGCATTGCGTTTCTTGAATTCAATTTATTTTAAAAAATCTGATCAGAAAGATATGTAAATAAAAACCTATTTTTTGTTAGTAAGGTCTTAATCCTCCATTCTTGAAAATGTGAAATTTCCCATCCATTCAGGGACATTGCAAGACTTTATGAGTTCATCTGCAGCTCATCCATAAATATTCAGATGCGTGTGTGTGTTTCTTTGTGTGCATATGCCAGTGACAGTTTATCAGCCTTTGTGTAGAATTCTGTGACTTCTCAGACAGAATGGCCATTCTATGATAAGCCTTTCACATTTGGTTGTAGCCAGAAGGCTGCTGAGGCTGGTGGGAAGTCTAATCAGTCTCTGCCCACCTGCCTCCACCACACTCTTTCAAGCGAGTTACTGATCCACCTCTGGACAGAAATCGTATGTTTATTTTCTTTTGTTTCTCACTGCAAAGTTTTGCTTGAAAATTGAATTTGACGCCAGAAGGCAGGATTGAAAACTGAGCAAAATAGGTTATTTTCTCTACATGCAACCTTTTGCTACTTTTCCTAATGAATGGAAAAACAAGATAACTGTGGTAGATGTTATTTTGTGCTGCCTAGCAGGTCTTTCAATTTAGAACTCATCAATTCATGTTTACGGTATAAATGTGAAGATTGGAGGACTGTGGTCCACCGCAGAACATGCATGTCTTATTTGAGCTGGGAATATAGCACAGTGCTATCATGATTGAACATTTGGCATGGCATGTGATTGAAGACATCAGCCTTGTGAGATTTCCTTTGACAGAATAGGACAGCTCACAGTCGCTGAGTAATTTGCTCGGAAAAAATAGGATTTCTAAAAGCGGAGCAGCCTGTTAAATAAGGAAAGCCCTTGAATTGAATAATAAATCTACATTAAACTGGACGAGGCTAAATTTGAACCACAGTCTGGCAATTCTTAATTCCATCATGACTCACTGATGCGTCCCTTATGATTACCATTTAATCAGCTGCAAATGCTCTTAATTACAAGATTTGTCTTCTACCAATTAACCAACTTGCTAGTGGTTCTAATCTGCTACTGAAGTCTACTGAATTCTAATTAGAGACTAACTGTTTCAATTTACCTAGGGACCTATCTGATGGGTCATTACCAACCAAGTTATCCTCCCTCTAAACCAACTGCAAGCAACACAGGTCCCATTTAGAGAGCAGCTGTGGAGGTTTTACGGCCATCATGTGGGCCATTTCGGCGCGTGAGGAAACGACAATGTTTCCATTACTGAAATGGCAGTGTCACTCTGATGAGTCACTCGTGAAAATATACACTCTGCAACACCAGAATTTGTGCAACTGAATATGCAGCAGGGGCAATGTTCTTCATGCCATTTAAAATTTAGCTCTGAAAATGTGAACATTATTTAAAAGTCTACTTCAGGCAGAAAAGAAGGGGCATTTTTTAAACAAGCAGAAAATTCAAACAATACATTTCCATCCAGCTCCAGGTGACACACAGAAGAAAAATACTGTTTGCTGATCATTACAGAATTATTTCGGCAGATTCCTGAAAGCTGCAACTGGCCATAAACGTTTGATCTAAAAATGCAGCCTACCATGGCCACAGATGCTCATAAAAGTTAAACACTAATTGGAATTACATTGCACTAATGTGGTTTTACCTTAGCATCAGTTTACCCACCAATAAAATATGTAAAAATATTGTTACAAGTAATATTTGCACTCATTTTATGAGGCTGTTTTATATGGTTTTGCTGAATGATCACAGGCTGTCGAAATGTTTGCAATCTGATCTTCCTTTAGTAATTGTACATGACTTCTAAAATAACTCAGCTCATAAATGTAGCTCTTTAATAAATACAGTGTATGTAGCCCAAATAGGTTTAAAAGCTTTGTCCAAGGAGTCAAGTTAATTACAAATGATTAAATATCAAAAGGCATGGGAAAAACTTTTCCACATCTTTAAAACAAATTGGTTTGAACTTTGATGTCTCTAGATAGTGTTAAATAAGTAAAACACAATTAAAAACATTTTATGTAAAGATTAGCAATGATGTAAAAGTAATAAAAATAACTATTTAGAATATTGGAAATATGTTTTTAGCAAACTACACCTCCAGCAAAATTTTGTGACAAACATTTTACCAAATCAAGTTCAACACCTGGTTAATTACCTGACCCAATCATTTTGAATCATATAACAGGATAATGAGATGTTCATTCATTCTTGATGTATGTCTGTAATAAAAAATGTAGAGGGGCATTCATTAAAACTGTGCCCTTCAGAGACATCACAGCCCCCTCTGTCCTTCTCAAGTTTGGCGTATAGTAAAAGGGACTAAACTTCAGTATCGGTTAATAAATCCCTGTTCCAACTTATT
Organism: Menidia menidia; assembly: GCA_907169785.1. Lineage (NCBI taxonomy): Eukaryota > Metazoa > Chordata > Actinopteri > Atheriniformes > Atherinopsidae > Menidia > Menidia menidia. The sequence goes on along the minus strand of CAJRST010007779.1, from coordinate 3,862,163 downwards.
TGGGGTAAGCGCTCTTGTACATTTTTGGAGTGGACTGATTAAGTTTTTCATACTCTGGCTGTTTGAACAGTGACCAGCCAAGTATTTAAACGGGCCACGTTCTAGGTGTTTTTTTTGAAAACGTAACAAATCCTTATCTTTTGAGGTTGCACCGACTTCTAAAGAAATCTAACAAATGAACGATAATGATGATGAAATGATAACAAACAAACTTCAACGGATCTTACCTGCCCTGCACTTTGATATCGGAGATAGCGTAGAAGTATCTGGACAGATTATTCTCATCCACCATGGTAGCTCCAGTGGCGGGCTTCAGTAACTTAATCCTCAGATCGGTGATTGTAAAGAAGTCCCGCAGGTTCTTGGTGGTATCCAGCTGGCCATAGAGGGAGGCCATGTTGTGCAGTCTAGGTCCAGCAAACAGAGCAAAGCGGTCCTTTATCTCAAAGCGTACAGTCTTGTCGTTCTTCCACACATAGCCTCTGGAGTAGTCCTCAGTGCAAATGATGTCCAGTAGAGTGCGCTGGGAGAGGTCGCCTACCGTCTTGGGTTCCATAGTGAAAGCATCCAGGCAGTCAGTGGCATAGAACTGATAAGGGGTCCAGGTCCGGCCATAGTCAAGGGACTTTTCCAGGACCATCTGCTCCGGCCGGCCTGACTCAAAGGTGAGGACGATATCATCGGTCAGTTCAATTGTCTTGTTCCACGACAGCGTGATGTTGACCTGCAAAGGCTTTGGGTATTTTTTCCACGACGTTGACTGCCAGAAGGTTGTGGGGTTTCGACCCTCAAAGTCAAACATCAACTCAGGAGGATGAGCCAGTTCATCTGTCTCAGCATCACATTCATTATTGCACATGTATGGATTCTCCTAGAGGAAAACACAAATACGCAAATGGTCAGTGCATGTTGCAGGTAGATAATAAGAATGCATTTCTCTCCTGTTGTGGATTGAACAAATGTATGATTATGAAACTGCACATTCAAAGTAATTAGTTAGGACAACTAAAATATGGCTTAAAGTTGGGTTATTAAACTCTCACAGGCTGTTGACAAGTTTGAAAAATGTTCCCAAATCTTTTTTTTTTCTGAGACTTCTTCAGTTTTTTCAGGATTGCACTGGGGAGCTCCTCTTTATAATAACCGAGAAGTAGGTTACCCAGCAGCAAACTGATAAAAATTGGATTAGAATTGATCTGAAACATCGCTGAAGAAGATAAAAAATCAAGGCGCCGGTTGAAAATAAGTGAAACATTAACTTGTTTAGAATGCAGTTTTGTCTGTTGGAAATTAAAGGTATTATTTTCCCCTTGACCCTGATCGATCAGATAATGATTTCAGGAACTGAACCCATCTTTATCACGGCCAAGCACATTTGTATTTAATGATCCAGCAGTGTGAGTTCTCGGGCTGGAGTTGATGGTGACCCCCACATTCAGACTGTGCTGTGGATACTTTTGTCTGCTTGAGCACCATTCCTGCCTATACCGCCACCCAAATTGCCTGCGTAATTGATATTCCTGTGTGGTGTTTCAGCAGAGATGGGAAAGGAATTCCGATGAGTGCTTCTTATGAAATACGCAAAGGGACATGCATTTTTCATGGGCTTGTGTTTGCTCTCCGCCGTAGACGCCCGGTGAGTTTGGACGTTTGTGCGAGCGCGTTTGTTGGGGGAAAGAGAGGCGCGCTTGATGTGTTTGTGTTTGTTTGTGACGGGGATAGAGAGTGTGTGAGCCTCTCGTGTGTGTGCACATGCGACGTGTGTGCCAAAGTGTGCGGATGTGAGTGGATGGCAAAGAGAGGGACACAGGCAGGGAGAGCTGTGCCTGAAACGAGGCCGCTCACTCTAATTGACATTCCTCTCACCTCTGCTCCACGAACAATGAGGTTAAGTGCTGATGAGATTCAGATCAACTGTAACGCCGTTCGATAATCAGCAATCATCTGACACTCTGCACACAAAATGATCTAAAGGTGAGAACAGTGTTATCTGCAACGTTAGTCACCTATCTCTTAGAGATTGCGGTGCATTCATCGCAGACTGCCACTCCGGTGATGGCAGATCACTGGCAGGAATACTGATAAGCAGAAAGCATTATATTCCATTTGAAAAGACAGATTGCTGCTTTTTTTTGTTTTTGTCTTCGAGTAAATTTAAAAATGTTTTTTTCCAAAGGAAAGGAGCTATTTGATTTTTTATTTTCTTCACTGTAAGATCTATGGATTAATTCCTTGTTTTTAGATACACATCTCAAGAGTCTATTTAATTTCCTGTGGGGCTTCGATATGCTATCAGTCACTTGCTCCTCAGCTATAAACGATTACCATTTGATGTAGAAGGACAAGACTGTTGGATTGTGGGTCACTAGGCCTGCACGGCTGGCTCAAAGGAGCGTTACATGATCCAATTAGAGGGGTAATAAGGGGTTATGCTGCTGAGACAAAATGTGAGGATAAGACAGAGTGGGATGGAGGGAGAATGTAACCTTTTTGGATTGTGTTTTGAAAAGAAGGTCTCAGTTGCTAAAAGTGTTCTCCTTCAACGCCCATGCACACCCACACACGCTACACTAACACAAAGCTTGAAAGGCCACAGTGTAGTCTGAAGCCACAAACGCAGAGGGAAAAAAAAAAGATTTGAAAGAGAGTTAAGGGGTAATGGGGGGACTAGAGACTGTCAGAGTTCCTCACCGGGACAATAAATTGTACTCAAGTTTATGGTTTACCAATGATGTGTGCTGAGGCTTGTTATATTCCCTGCCTGAGCTTGAACAGGCCCAGAAGTCTGTGTAGCCTGGTCCTTGGTGTTGCGCTGAGAGGGAGAGATTTCCCTGTTGCCATTCAAGAGCATGAATTTTCACTTATAATAATTTCGCTGGTTTCATGGTTTGGTTCAGGAGCAGCAGGGTGTCTGCCTTCACATCAGCCACGGAGCGAGCCTTAGTCAGCTATGATATGAAGAACAGCAACTGCAGCGTCCATGGCTAATGAGAAAACAATTTCCTTGCAGAACAGCGAAAAGCAGAGTAAATAGAGGATTTAAGGAGAGAAATTTGCCCTATTGAGTCCTAGTACGTGTACAGAAAACAGCCTCCAATGATTCATTAACTTCCAGCTCTCTGAAAAGAAATCGCTAGAAGGAGCCTGTTTATATTTGAGAAAGAGCAGAGAACAAAACTTCGATAACAATGTCCCTCATTAATAAGGCTAAATAAGGCAATAGCACTATTTTACTATTTGCTTGTTTTTGTTCTGCTAAACCCCGAAATAGTGACACGCTTCCATAAGGCTTAGTTTAGGCAAAACGAGAGACTATGAAAAAGGTCAGCACCTTTCATCGGATTTACCGTGGTGCTTATTTAACAACAAAAACAGTGCCTTATGAAGATCAATACCTTCTGTGCTCATCTAACACCAAGGGCTTCAGCGCTGTGCCGGGGGGCAGCTATTGAAAAACAATAAACCCTCTCAACTAGATCGTTCACCCACGATCATGGCTGCGGGAGAGGAAAAAAGTCTGCAGAGGATTTGAAAGAAACAAGAATTTTGTACCAAAATGAAATATTGATTAACCAAAGAAATATGTCCTGAACTCAGAAATAAATTGCTGGGATGAGAATCTGATAGAGGCTAGAACAGCTATTACAATATTTAACCAAAATGTTGATGATGTTTAATTTTCATGATACAGGATGTTGTTTCAACATCCCCAATCATTCAATTATTTCTTTAATCATTATTACCATTGTATCCAGTTGGGAGGTAATGAGGATATGATGGCTGTTGCTTTCTGTTTTTAAATAATTATTTTTTTTATGTTTATCAAGCTCTAAAATTAGGATTATATTGAGTTGACACAGTAACCAATTATACAATACAATATTTTTCAGCAACCCTGTGTTAAATGGTTTTATCTCATCCACCAACCAAAACCCCCATCACAAACACTGATGTAATTCTGCTACATCCAGCCTCCATCTTTAAAATTACCCATGGGTAACATTTTTCACGGTACATATCTCTTTCGCAACTCTGATTGTTTTTTTTTAAATTAAACTTAAGATTTTTTTGTCTCGTTGTCTAATGATCCATGTCATAGATATGCAATAGCTTTACTCATTCTACATCTATTGACATACAAGGCAGCACGTACAAGACTGAGAAAGCTCCTAATGGCCTCTGTCTTATTGGTATTGCTGACAACTCCATTGTCACCATGGCTGCTGTGAAACAGATCCCAGCTGGTTTCTATCAGTGCTATATGATCTGTCCGGGGGCACTGGCTTAGTGCAGGAGGGCTGAGCAGTAAGACTGTGGCTGGTCGCAGCTAATGATGTCCTGATCTCTGCAGCCTATAAGGTCAATCCAATATCATGGAGTCACACAGTGGGAGAGCCAGAGAACAAGGAAGACGGAGACACTTGAGCTGTGAATCCAAATGCCATGCAGTGAAATGTAAAATGATCAGTAAACTAAAGCTCTTCTCGATTTTCATAAAGGCTCACTGGATGTTAATGGTTTCATTTATAGGAACCATTTAACCATGACACACCAAACAGCACTGGCACTTCCTTTTAAGAAGCATGTCTTAAAAGGAAGCATGTCTTAAACTTAATGCTTTAATATAGTCATAGCACAGGTGTTGCACAATAAGCGGAGGAGAGAACGTTTGGAGGGAGAGATCCACCCATGTAAGTTTGTTTGCTATCCAACATGAAGATTGCAACATACTGTACAGAGCCATCATCATTATCATTATTTTGCTAGCCGAGGTAAGTTATGACCTAGAATAACTGGATAGTTACATGTGATGCTGGCTCACAATTCCAAAATAATTTGAAGCTTGTTGTACTTTGGTATTTGCTCTGGTGCCAAACACGTTTTAACAGGTGGCATCCCTGAGTGCAGAGGGACTGTATTGTGAGGATGCCACAGGGCTAGCGTTAGGGTTAGGTCAATACGGGTTTTTAACTTTCCTGGAATTTTCTTTTTTTAAAATTCCAAGGATCACCTTCAGGAAAATATTAAAGGAAATTTTGACCAGGTGAAACAGAAGAGTGAAGGCTTATGACACTCATAGAATTTATTTATCAAAGAAGGATTTTGGCTCTTGATTATCACAACACGCTGACTTCTGATGCTTTTGGTAGCCGACTTTGTACATTATTCAAATTAGCCGGTTGCATCTGTGTTATTAGATTAGCCCAGATTTAAGGCCTTAGCCTGTGGTATGAACAACCATATATACTATTTAGAAAATTAACATTAATTCCCCCTATAATGTTTAACATGCATACCCAGGTTAAACAAACACACACACACTTGGGGATTAATAAAATGGTGTGACACACATGCTTAAATGAATGAGACACGGCCTCTGTCTGTCGGAGACAACCCCCTGCTGCTGTGCTCTTTGATGGAGAATATGGCTCAACAGACAAATTCTTTGGTCAATGACAGCTGCAGTTGAAAGATGGTTACAACCAATCCAAGAAATCAGTTTTGCTGACAGATTTCTGACCCGAGGCTCATACCAAAGAATTATGCCGCAAACAACTTCGACTCCAGTCTTCTTTATAGCAAGTTTTTTGGTAAAAATGTTTAACTTTTGAACCAGTTGTCGCACTCTTGAATGCTGCTTTGTTCTCAACAAGTCACTCTGGGACAAGCATATTTCCATACTAAATACCTACTAAATTAACTGGCTTGCCTTTCTGTGGGTGATGCCCACTTTTCAGGGAAAAAATAGTTTTGTTTCCAGTCACAACAGTCCAGGGGGAAATCAATGTTATTTTATGAGAAAAAAGAAGTGTGTGCCATATAAAGAGACCATTAACACCATTAACCTTGCAGCAGATGAGTCAAAACCCACAACAAAAGTGAGAGTAATGGTTAAATGTACACAGCAATGCTTGATTTTTATAGTAATAATATGAAATAAGTAATGGCAGCGATGCATTGCGTTTGCCTGTCCAATATAAACAACCAGATCAGAACAAGCTTCAGTTTTCAAAAAAATTTAAACCAACAGAACTAGAACAATCCCTAATTTATTCCTCCCCCGAATTTGATTTTGTGCACAGATTGTCGAAATACTGTTGATTCTACCTCTGCTGGACTTATATTCGAGTAGTAAATGCTTCAAAATCACTTAGGAATGTGCATTACTCAAGATGATTGTTTCCTCCTCTGATGTTAAGCTACAAGTTTTTTGCTTAGATTTAGGCACAGAAACTATGTGATTAGACTTGAGAAAACAAACCAACTTAGACAGGATTTGGAACATTACACCACTGATCATGTGTGACATAGTTTCAAGTCTGTAGTTTTGGCTGCAATTTTTCTGTTTGGCACAGAAATGCAAATTCTTACATCTAACATATGTCAATCATAAAAAGCTTTTGGGTAGTAATGCAGTAATATCTGCTTCTGACCTTTGTGTACTTTTCTGGTTTGTTCTGAGTATTCCATAGCGTCTGTGACTCCTCTGCGGCTGTCAGAGAACTCTCTCCCACTGGACCAGAGGTGTTGCTGGATTAATCAGCCCATCATCCTGCTCGGCCTTACACTTCCTAACCTGCTGAACGACACCTGCAGACCTGTCACTGGCCCAATCCCGCTAAATCGCACCTCCACATGCCCTTCCACAATTGTGGGGTGTTGCCGAAGGAAGATACATTTCACATGTGACGATTCAAACGGCTGTGATTCAATGTTCGGGGAGTTGATCCAAGCAAACAAAAAAAAACAACAGGGATGTGAGCCCGCATGCCTTATGAGAAAAGATGGCCATTGGAGATCACAACCAATTCTCAAGGGCTTTCTATTGTGCTCTCACATTGCAGCCTCAACGGATCTATGCGTGGTATGGTTGGTGAAGCAGACGAGCCAAAAGTCTGATATCCTAAGAGATCTAGGTCAACTCTTTAGACAATGTAACAGTGAAATGTACAGTGAGCGCAGATACTGGATGTTGATCTTTACAGGGCTTCATTTAAGCTGGACAGAATGGACAGCTGAGACTAGCCATGGTGAGATATTAGTGGAGTGAGAGCTTTGGCAGGAACTCAATAGAGCTTTAATGACCTGCAGTCTGGACCAGGGGTGGCTCACAAGACAGCCAGGATTTTCATTTTTCTGACCTTCAGAGAATCGGAGGACAGAAAGATGTCATATGTGACCTGTGATTGCTCCGTGATGGTTAGAAACACCAGAAAACTCACAACAATTAATTCATCTGAATTTTACAAGATCCAAGGCAGACATTCTGTAGAAGAATGTGGATTCTACCAAGAAACTATTACTATAAATATCTAATTTGCAAAAATTTGTTAAAATCATTCTATACTCAATGGTTTCGTAATTGGCCTGACAAGTGCAGTACTCTTTATTGAAAAGGCACTGCATGACTCTGCAGAAATAGCAGTGCTCAAAGTCTAACTTGGCCTCAAATCTAATAACACCTTACAGACAAGGTATTAACAAAAACCCTTTTTTGAAATATCTTACAATACTTCCTGCACTGACCCTATTTAAGATGGATATGTCAGTCATTGTGGTACAGCTATAGTATAGGTAATTATTTATAATGCATTAATATATCCTAATATATCACATTATATTTAATAAAATAGTATGTTTATTATCATCATTATTAAGTATAAACATTTACAAATGAAAATCTAGTGTCAGAGTTATCAATTCTATATAGTAAGTGTCCTTTATTATGTTATTTTCAGTTTAACAATGTAATGTTATTCCTATGATGTTTTTTTTTTTTGGTACTCATTTTACATGTATAATGTATAGCTTGTCTAAATTTTGAGTTAGATTAAGTCCATCAGTCAATTCAATAACTTTCTGGCTCGGATAAAAGTAAATAGGACTAAATGTGCAAAAAAACCCACTTTAAGCAATTTATGTCAAGTTACGCATTATGAACAAAGTTATACATACATCAGGCAGTTGCTTTAATAGCACATCAGAGTGTACTTGGGTGATGAATTAGGAGGAGGATGTATCCTAATATGGAAACAGACATCTGATCAAACAGAAAAGTCAAACTTCTTGCAGCACTCGCTATTCAATTTGCTGCATGCCAAACAACCCGCTCTTTGGAACTCAGCCCTCACCAAAGCAGTCCCTTTGAGGGCCGCAGCACAGCCAGTCTGGCCTTTTGAAGTGCGCTGCTCGGCAAATAAACTGCACCAGGATGCAGGCAGGAACCTTGATTGGGATTCACATGGTGTCGGCAGACGAGAGGAAACGCACTCCACATTAATTAACACCTGGCCTTATTATCTGTCCCATGTGGCAGAACTCTACTGGGGTAAATTTACACCAACTTATTATCATGGGGGAAAGTGTTAGTGAGGTTTAATATGTGTGTGTATGTGTATCAGTGTGCACTTGAATACTCCCATTAAGGGTCTTTGTGTATGCATGAAGTGCTGAATCAAAGTCATTTGTATTTGCTTACAGTATTTATCGCTCATATTTGAATTCATATTTCAAGTCAGGGCAAGACCTCTATGATTTTATAGAGGTGGTTCTTTAGCTGCACAGGCTTTGCTGTATGTCACATAATACACCCTTTCATTACAGAGTTCTATGAAAAGCTTTAATATCACAATAATGGAGGGATGTGCAATTCTCTTGGATGGATCTCTTACGGTTGCTGGGGTGTGTATCAAGGCTGGTTTAGTGGTAAGACCCTCTGGTCAGAATACATTCACCTGACAGTATTTGTAAGTAAGGCAAACCTATCCAAGAATTTTACTAGCTTTTAAATCTAGAGAGAGCTTGGCAATGCCCAAAGTGTTATGCACTGTGTTGTGCATTGATTATGTTTCACCACATAGTGTTTTGATTGAGTGGTTTATATCTTATACACATATGATTGTAAGACATAACTTCTAAACAAAGCACTGTAGTTTCCATTGGAATGAAAAAAGGAATTGTTTTATTTCAACACAAAGTTTTCTTACATATTCCCTCCCCCCAAATGACAGTATTGTGCTGTCGTAATCGCCAAAGTTACTTAAATGTTGCATTTCTTCTGACTTAGTTTAGCAACAATACTTATTGTTGAACAAAATGAAAAAACAGGCTTACCTCAATGTACGACCTTATATCAGTACTTTCTTTTTCTAATGTCATTATTGTTAGATTTATTACCTCCACAAGCCCTTTGTCACTTGAAAGCAAACACATATAATGTTCTCTGGAATCAACCTTGTGAAGACTTTTGCTAAACAAAAGAAACTCTACTGTGAGACAGCCAGAAACAGAGTACATGTAGCATATATAAAGTAAAGTCATATTCTGAGCCATTTGAAATGCATGGGAGGTTTTACAGAGGATAAGCAATATAAGTGTCAAAGCAATATAAACTGTCAAAGTTACCTGACATATTTTCACCAAGTCTCTGTTCTGCTAGATTAACACATTTTCACTTCGACGTGGCCTTAAAGTTTGAAGCAAAATTAAAATGAAAGTGTAATGAGTGTCTTACTCCAGAGTCCCTCCAATCCAACAATTGGTACACCAGAGAGCTTTGCTAAAATCAATGCATTATTGATTCTAATTTGTTAGTTTCATTTAAGCACCTTCAAATCACATGGAAATCTGTCACTCACTCGATGTGCACCGTAATGAGAATAAATAGAGGACACTGGCTTTGTGCTCAGCCATTTGCAGTGAAAGGCTCGGGTCATCTCAAATAAATTGATAGAAACTTGGGTGAAATTGAGAGAGTCCAAGAAAAAGACGAGGGACAGTGAGAATGAAACTGCTGCATTGTTCATCAATGCGCCAGCTCAATGTGTCAACTCGCCCTCCATCTTTTCAATCTGCATAGTTATTAGAGGCTTTTATTAATTTGAAATGCCAAAGAGAGGAATAAAGCATTATCGAAATGTCACCCTTTCTCTGAGCATGATAAAATCACACCAGCACTACTTTTGGAAACGAACATTCTTCCCTCCTGTACTTTTGAGCCCACCTCTTTGCCTTCCTCCTCCTCAACAGTGCAGTCTCTTTCACTCCTTCCCAGAGATCAATATTGCCTGACAGTATGATGGCTGGCTTTCCTAAGGGGAGGTGGGTCACAACAGTTGCCTGTCGTCTCTCTGCAATTTCTCTCTTTCATGTCTGGCCTCTTTGGCTTAATGCAGGAGTCTTGGGGGGGGAAAAAAAAAAAAAAAAAAACACAGTTTCATACTTTTGACCTTTTGAGATTTCCCTTTGATTAGCCTGAGATTTTAAAGCTAACCCAAAGTTGAGGTTTCGGCTTCACATATTAACACCTTAAAGGAATAATAAAGTGTACCCGCAGACCGTGCTTCTGTCAACGTTATTTATGCACATTTTAAAGTATCACGTGGGGAAAGGTTGTTGAAAACTGCTTAAACTGAAAAAATTGTCACAGTACCTGACCTGAAAGAACATTTACTGAAATGCCATACAAATTATATTATTCTGAGTTTGATGACATTAAAAGCATAGTTTTTCTCTGTCCATTTAATTCAGTTGCCAACGGTGCCTCCTTATGTTGTTAGTCATATGTAACATAGCCTGTACCACTTTCGTACACTCATGCTCCACATCTAGATATAGTTGCAAAATATGTATATATTTTTAACTTAAAAAAAATAAAAATTATTTTATTATCACAATAATCACAAGAACAGTATAAGTATGAGTGGGTATTGTGTGTGTAAATATTTTATGTTGGACATTTTTAAGCCAATCATTTCAGAAACTTAAGTGGTATGTTTTTGATGTTCAAACCTAACCAACTTGTTTTTTCATAACTAAACCTTCCATCCATCTGTTATCTTAACCGTTTATTCGCGGAGGGGGGCGGGGGGGGGGGGGGGATCGGAGCCTATCCCAGTAGTTAATGGGCGACTCTGGACGGTCCGCCAGTCCATCGCAGGGCCTAACTGAACCTAACCAATTAATTCTCCAAGTAAAAAAGCATACTGCTTTGGGAAACAATGAGGCTATTTCTTAGCGATTTTGTATTTTTGTTTTCCTTCTTTCTCAGGGAGAGGATTTTTTTATTTTTTGTAAAACAATGCCATGCCTATTGTAAAGCCATGGTATTTGTTTTTCAGACCTGCATGAGCATTAATCAGAGGCTAAATTTGTACGTGTGCTACACAAAGATAACATTTGGGGATGTAAATGACTGATGAATGCATGGCCTGAACATGTACTCTAGGAGGTCAGGATGGATGGATGGAATAAAACACATGCTGCGCTTTATAAATCTGGAATGGAGGACAAACAGAGGGTTGAAATAACTTCATACAACAGAGTACAACAGTACAATGTTTAACAAGAACACAGCAGAAATTCTCTTTATGGAGGCTTAGTTGAGAAAAAGCCATCATCAGAGAGTTTTACAGAGAGAAAAGGCTGAGATAGGCCAAATGGCAAAACAACTGAACTGAACATTTTTGGCAGCAGGCCAAATGAAAGGATGAATCCTCATCCAAGCCAAAATCTCAACATTATTGAAGCAGTATGGGATCAGGAAACATAAAAAAAGAATAAAAGCCAGGCAGCATCCATAGACCCTCTGCAGAGCCAAGCAATGTCCTTCAACAGAACCAGAGAACAATTCCTGAAGACCACTCAAAAGAAACAAGGATATTTGAACAAAAGGGATCAGACCGTGCTAAAAAACATAAAATAAACTTTGTCCAAAATGACTGCGAAGTTTCTTTCCATTTGTCTTTTGTAAACTTCTTCTTCTTCATTGTATTCTTCCCACTATTATTATTGTCGTAAGAAGTTTGCTTTATTATATCATTTAATGTATGTTCATGTATATGTGTGTATACATTCAGTATATGTGAGTGTATGGAAGTATAAATATAGTCAAGCCAGGATGACATATATAGCCGATATAGTTTTGAGAAAGTAATATGTTTTTTGACCAACGTAGAATTATTCAAAAGTATCTTTTCTCTATTAAAAAAAAGAAGTTAATGGATCACATACCATGAATGTTATATGAGTTTTCTGAAAAGAACGAAAATATCAAAAGCAACAAAATCAATTACACTCTTACATATCCTAATGCATAATTCATTGAACTTTGTATTTACAACCCTCTGAAAATGAACCTGTCAGAGATGCTGGGAAAGTATACCACCGTATCTCTATCCGTCCCTGGCTCCGCTCATATGAACCACCCAGTCTCCACGTGTTCAAACAAGACATGGATATTATGCATCATCACCTGACAGAAAAACAAGGAACACGGAAATTAAAAAGCCAGGAGACAAAGGAAGTGGCAGGCGAGTGAAGGAATAAATGATGACTCCCCCCCCTTTCCCTGGAGTCAGGGGACATGTTGCATGTCATCTCGGTGTCTTGGTACGCAGTGGTGCGGTGATGATGGGCCGGGCAGAGCCAGTTCAGAACAGAGTCAAGGGCACCGGGGTGATGGCAAGTTAAACGCTCCAACTGTTCCCTGTCTCCAAACAAATATATGGATGAGTGACTCTCCCGCCGAGGAGGGGTGCAGAGATCAAAGAGGGGTAATGACAGTTGTGGCGGTGACCTCTGAACTGCTGGGTTTTTCAGCAGCTTGAGATGGACAGCTCATCATAGGGGGTGAAAAAAATACTTTACTGTGAAATTCAGTTATTGGGGATTACAGCGGATCCATAATGACTCATATATGTTATTAGGGTTTCATTTAATTCTGCAAAAGCACTAGTTCCTAGATAGAAATTTCAAAATTCTAAGCCTTATCAAATAAAACCCAATAAATAAAAATGTAAGGTCTTTGTTCAGATGATCTATTTAAAATGAGAGATAAAGGTTAATAATTCAAAACGCTAATCTCTGAGCATAAATACATTTTAGTATTCTACTGTGTGTGTGAACTTCCACAACATTGCTTCAGGATACAACCCTAAGATCAATTTCATGTGCAGAGAAAAAGTGGAACAAAAGGTTCAGTGAATGGAATTTAGAGCAAGAATGTGATCATCCAATTTTCCCAAGACAAATAATGTGGTTCAGCACTGATTACTACCCATTGGAAAGCAAACCAGTTCTGAAGTGGTTCTTAAACATTAAACCCAACATTAGCGCAGAAAAAGCTCTGTTTTAAAATTGGTTAAAATTGAATTCCTGTCACCTTTTACTACATATTCATATTGACTCATATTCCTACATTTGTTCAGGAAGTAGTTTTTCCAGTTAGAGGCTTAGATATTTGGTTACAGTGACCGATGACTGGGAAGGCTTGACTGAATATTCCAAATCTAAAGATGACTGCGTTAATTTAATACTTTCATATGATTAAGCACAAACCACCACTCATTCCAAACTGTAACTAAGAATTCTACAGGGTCAAACATTATTGTCAGCCTTCTAGTTTCTATCAATATTTCAGTTCTTTCTTTATCTCTTTATCTTACTTTACTGTTATGATTTCTGTTATTTCTTTTAGGCTTGTTGAGTTCGTGCTTTGGTTTTCCGATTCGCCTTGCTTCTGTTTGATCTTGGGATCCTCTCAGATGGTCTCGTTTTATGCTTTCCCTGGACGCCTGTGTTCGGTTGCTTTATCACCACCAGCTGTAGCCTGTTAGTTTATTACCTCCCTCATTGTAAATACTTTTCACTTTCTCCTTTCCTTTGCTCATGCTCACATCCTTGAAATAATTTCCCCCACTACAAAATAATGATACGCCAGTAACCCATCCACGACCCATGAATGAGGGCTATCCTGTAGCACAAAGACAGATACATACGACGGACTGTGTGAGATGACGTGAGCCATTCTGCAAATTCAATCCCCTCTTGGTGACGCCTTCAGTCTGCAATCTATTTTTTGCTCATGACGCCTTCTTATTTTACTTCATGTGGGCTTGTAAGACACAGATTTAGAGTACTGATGATCAACAATGCGGCAGACTCTCAGTAGCTTAGCTCCTTTATCCATCTGAGGCTTCCAAGTGGGCTGTTTGGTGAACTGGTCACCATGTCTCTTTTGATCCATTCTGAAAAACCTCAGTAAAGTTTGGAGGATTTAAAGGAATCTACTCATTGATGCCCTGAGTGGCAGGCATAAACATGAGTTCTGAATCAGTCTTAGAGCTGTGTACACAACTGTCACAGTGACGTAGCTGAATCGACGTGGATAGAAGGCTTTTTCTCATTCAGTCTGATTGAATGCTGAATTCTGAATATGAAAAGTAGAATAGGTAGTCCAAAAATTAGGAATGTTTGATCAATTTTGCATGCAAATTACCAAACTGCTTTTTTGTTTGTTTGTGTAGCTTGTGTATGGGTGTTTGTATAATTTGGTTTAGTATAATGCAAAAAAATGTTTAAATTGACCTTAAATCTACCAAAGTCAGTTTGATTTGGATTGAAGAAATTAACTGGGAGACTATGATTAAAAGAATCTTGTGTCTGTTCGCCATGTCAGAAATTAGTCTGACAGATTTGAGACAGACATGCATTTCACCAAGTTTGTCTGCAGTTATTCAAATATCTCTGACAGAGCACATCTCTCAAAAGTGAATACCATCTCTTTTTTTTCATTAATTACAACAAGAGGCATGACTGAAGAAATTCAACACAAATTTGAAAAAGTAATTGGCAGTGTATTACTTAAATCCAATCTCATTTCCTTCCTAATTCATGTTGCACTTTTACAATTTAAAACCACCTGCACACTGCTGTTACACCATAAAACAGACTAAAAAACAGTGAGTGACAGTGGCACACTGCACCCCAGGAGAAATTAATTTTCAAATATTTTGGAAGCCCCTCGATCTTCTGCTACAAAAAGGTATAATCCTAACATGGCTTTACAATTTTTTTTGTAAAGTTTTTTAAACAGGGGTGGAAGACCAGGCATTTGGCATCAGTTTTGTCTAATGTGGGTAACTATAGAACACATACTCATTAAATTCTAGTCCTATAATACTGCCTTTTACAATTCAGCCAGCCTTCCCAAATCAGAATTCTAAAAAAAGGCAAAGGTGGAATTTAACAACAGGGTGTTAATCTATCGCATTGGCACTGAATAAGGAAAACATGGCCTGTTAGTTACCACTGTCAGTTTGATAAAAATACTGCTCAGCAGAGAGTGAACACATCACAGAAGATTTCACAGTTCATCTAAAGGGGAGTCCACAAAATTTGGTGGCAGCTCATTGAACCAAGACATTTTAGTCGTTGCAAATAATTGCCTCACAAAAGTTCTGGAGATCACCGAATTGAGAAACATGGCGAGGGGTCTCCATGAATATTGTGCCTTTTACATTCATTCTGACGTATCTTATTTGCTGCAAGCAAAGAAATGTAATATCCTGTCCAAGCTTAAAGAAAAGCTCACCAGCTGTCTTCTAATAAGGAGAATAGATGTGTTTAAAATTTGATGGTATGTCAGACCGATAATACATCAGTCGGAAGGCTCTCATCAGCACATCCTTTCTTTTCAGAGCAAAATTATTCTAAATTAATTTTTGATAATGATAAGTGAAAACCATAAAAACATGTAATGTTTCTGTAATTGTGACTCTGAAATAACAAGCAAACTGCTGCTGACGTTGGTATTACTATAATACAAATCACCTCGCATCCGGTCTGATCATTTACTTAAAACATGCTCCCTCTCTTAAAAAAAGTACAATGTTATCATTATTTACATTATTTTTCACATGCAGTGAATTCAAATTCAAACATCTTTCTCAGTAAATCACTCAACATAGGCTGACACATTGCATCACCCACATATCTCACCACACACATATACTTATATACATACAATTCTGAGAAGATAACTGAAATAAATAGGGAAATCAAAGTGGTTGACTGTCTTTTTTAATTTCTTACTATTTGCTGTATCTTTATGATAAATATGAAAAGAAAGGTGCAGTGAGGTTTGGTATAAGGATCCACAGACTGTCAAATATGATGGGGGACTTGCTCCCTTCTCTTTATACGGTGGCATTTAATATCGCATCACCATCTGGAGCAGATAATAGAAACTCTCCTTTTAAAGATGCTCAGTTTAATTGGTAAATGTTTACTTGCAGGATCTCTCAGTGGGCAAGCACGCAGCTTCTAATGAAGCACTGTAAAGCCTCTGGGCTCTTGCAGCTCAGTTTGAGTGTTTCTAAACAAATGCAGCCTGGGGTCAAACTACTGATAATCGCTGGTAAGGACCAATGGAACACAGTGCTATAGAGTGGATGAGGGTGGTCCACTATAACGTCACCAGTACGATAACCCCACCATGGTTTTTTTTTTATGTCTGTGATCCGGGCATGGTACATGATTGTGTTTGACTTTGGTGCGTACTCTGTGAGTTCGTATTCTTTTTTGGCAAAAAGTTTTGCTACCGTTTTATGTTAATATTAATTTTGAGCCCGAGGATATCCATGGAGGCAAAGCTGGTATGGGAGCAAAGCAAGATCAAAAAGGACTGTTTTGTAAGACCAGATAATATATTTCTTGGATCGGGAGAAGCACAGGGAAATATAAAAAAAGATGTTGTTACCTTTTAATACAAAAATATTTACATGTATGTCCTTTTTGACAAAAGATCCAAATCACTTAGACCCTGATATTTTGTTTTTCATGTAATGAAATTCATTGTATGAATATCATGTACATTTCCAGCTTCAATATGAAGCCTGTGAACAGGTCCATAAAAGCCCTCTTGTCTTGCTCTGCTGTCCATACACACACATGTGGGTACATGAAGGTGTGGGCCTCAGCTGCAGTTCGAACTTGTACGGTACTGCTCACTGGGTCGATGTGTGCATTAATCTCTGCTGCGCTGGCAGCACTTTGCCTTGTATGCACTGCTCCCTATCCCTGACCCAGTATGCTGTGTGATCCTGCCCACGGTCTCATTTGTCTCCATCTGGGGACAGGCGAGGTTACGACTCACCAAAGCGCAGTACGTTTCTGGCGGATCTCCACACGTGATGTTTGGGGGGTCGAGGGCCACTCGCAGGTACTTTGTCATGTCGGTGGCTTCCGGCTGACAGGCCATGTAGTCCCACGCCAGGCCCTCCTCGGTATAGATCTGAGACTTGCACACGTCATAGTGTCCCCAGGCCGCCGGGTAGTGTTGCATAGCATGTGTCACGCTGGTGCACACAGCTTGCAGAAAAAAGAATTTGAGCCAAAGCATTGCTGATCTTTTCCGTTATGTTTTTAACCGCCCTTATTTTTTTTTCTCTTCCCCCCACCCCCCACCTCAAGACCTCTGTGTCCAGGTACAAATGAAGAAATATAGCCGGGGAAACTTTTCTAAATCAGCTGCAGGTTTGAAGAGCGTGTGGAGGCATTTGGGAACAGCGGCAGCATCTTACACTTTTGTCTGAGCTGCTTCGGGCGACGATTAGCCCACATTCAGATATTTTGTCTTTGATTGCTACCACGTCTGACGAGGTGTGTCGATGAGCGAATGTCTCCACTGGTGGTGATAGTTGATGAAAAGGTCAACCAACGGTCAGATGTGATGCGTCAACGGAGTGACACTCCTCCCATGTCAGCGGATGTCTGATCTTGAACTCCTCTCTATTGTGTCATCTGCCAATTCCACCATCCTAAAAGACAAGACAGTAACAGTTGGGTTAACTTTACATATCAGAAATATTCTAATTTTAGTAATATCCACTTTTCAAAAATGGCAAGTAGACCTTTTTTGAATCAGCACTGCATCTCACAGTCAGCATACAGACACTCACAAATGTATTCCATAAGCAAACACAATAGAGGGCGCGTATCCCTCAATAATAACCTTGCCAAAATCATTGTATACAATTCAAATCGAAACTTGGAGTGCAAGGCATAATCTCCATTTGATTTTCATACAAAGAGGCTTATTTCCATGTGTCAAGTCGGTGCATTTAAGTTATTGCTTTTTCCGAATCTTTGATTCTTCTGACTCCTTTATGTGGAATAGTTGCTGTCTTAACACCTTCAGAGGCATCTGGGAAATATTAAAGTCAAATTGGGAGACAGAAATGGTTTATTTGAGGGATTGTATGTTCCTCAGAGCTATCACAAGCCATCAGTCAGATGGTGTAATTCATCAGATAATGGTTACTGGCAGGTAGTCAGTAGAGACCTACGCAATTGTAAAGTCGCAGGTAAAAAGTGCATTCAGGGAGGGGGAAATGGAGTGGTGATATACAACTTTCTCTGATAGAGGCATGCTTTAAATGGGAATTAAGTCAGTGTGGGGTGTGTTCGGAGGACCTGAGTTTCAGCGGTAGTGAAAAGCTGTTTGCGTGAATAAGTGCGAAGAATTTCAATGAAACCTTTTGTTGCACCGATTCTACCATTCACATGTGTAATATTTCATCTCTAGGAATCTATAACATTTGTAGTTTTACATCATATTTATATTTATGTTTAGGTATCTATTAGATACATAAAGAGAGTGTTGAAGGTGAAATGCCTGCTGCATAGGCACCTTGGCAGTAGGTATTGAGATAGTAATGTTGCTCCCTTAATCTTTTTGCTCACATGGCCACAGGATATGCATGCAGCTGAACCTGTAAATCTTTGGTCACTGGCTTTTCTGTCAAACCTTCAGGCAGCAGCTGGCCCCAGTGAATAGTCATTACCAAAATAACATTTTAATGAAAGGAAGTCTGTAGAAGTCATCAGAGCAGTGGAATACTTCAGGCTTTTGTCATTCCAAGAGGTCAGTAAATTCATTTGATACAAATTAGCAACATTTATTAACTAAACGACCTTTGATGAGTAGTGTTTCCCTATAGTGAACAGATTATAATGCTCACTGCCTTCATGAAAAAACATGAGAACTCCACGTTGTAATATGGTGATCCTGTCTTGGGTTTAGTTTGTGCCACTGTGAATGGGCTTTCACCACATCTATGGAACTTATCAGGTTCCTACTAAAAGCCTGCAATGTCCCCTTTTACAATATGAAAACAGACTTGAATACATTTCAAGAATAATAAAAGATGTTCATCCGAGCCACTGATATAATCTGCTCTATGACCCAGACTCAGCAAACCCTTTAAAGTGAGGCAAATTAGGAGGTATAGGTGGCAACTTTCTTTTCACAGACCTTTGGTGGGAGGAAAGAAGAATTGGTGGACACAATGGTATAAGGGGAGAATTGTAGGTCTGTGAATATGCACATGTCCATCAATTTCAAGACTGCAAGAGGCCAATTACAAATTTGATTACACTGATAGAACTCTGAGTGATAAATAAGCCATTTCTTTCATGGGGATCCATGTGTTAAATCTCGTAAATATAAATGTCAGACCATGATCAGAGATGTACCATGGGATGGACCACTTTCGTTTCATGTCTTCATATCAACACACATGCACACACCATCCTACAACCCGTAACAACTCCTCCTCATGTTGTTTCATCATGCTGATGTTAAAGTCTGGTTAGGTACCAGTACAGCGTGGCAGAGGTCACTCACATCCTATTTTTATTTAACAGGGAACATTCCTAGGTAATAGAACTGTTGATTAAATTAATTGCCAGCTGGAGTACTAATACGCACATGAATAGAAATGCTCAGGATGTTCACACAACCTCTACAGATAATCATAATTCAACATCATGTCACTGCTGTAGGTACATCAGATCAATGGGGAGAGAAGGAGAAATAAATCGCATCCCTGTTTCGTTAAAGAGGATATCATTGCAGACTCAATTAAGAAAACGAAAGAGAGAAAAAAACGCTTTAACTGCTAAACATCACTTCATCTGCTATACTTGATCTAGAAATATTTTGGCTGACCTCATAGTCTTTGACTCGTGTTCTTATTGTTTTCACATCTCTGTCTAATGTTCAGTGGTGCTACTCCAAAGAGCACTGTGAAACCTGGGAATGCTGTAATTTTGCTGGGAAAAATATGAGGTCAGTTTCTATATTAAAAGTCATAAATATCTAAGCAGCTCTCCATATGCAGGGAGATGAACAGCTAAGGGTGACCACCCCCCCCTCCCTGTCTCTTTGCTTTTGCTTATTTTTGAAGCCCCTGAAACACCCCCTTGTGTCTGCTTGCATTCCGTCCCCTGGGCAGCTCAAGCATAGCAGAGTGTTTTAAAAGTCAGCAGGCACTATACCCTGTAGCTTATATTTGCTACAAACTTCCAGGAAGAAAACTCATTGTGGAAGTATCCCATTCATTTCAGAGTAATCCTGCTAGTAAGCTTTGATTTTGTGTCTGAATTTGGCTTTCTAATCGCCTAGTGACTCCCATATCAGGGCCGATGTTATAGAGGTTGCTGAAATGTGAGGCATTTCTGTGCTCTGATATTGCAAATGCCATGGATTTGCTTTCACTCAAATCAACAAAACAAGATATTGACAAGAACGCCTGAGGCTCCTGTGAATTATTTTGTAACAATTACTGTTGTTCCTTTAAATTCAGTACACCTAGTCAAAGTTTCGGATCTGCACAAAAACAATAGCCCCTCATTTTATTCAGTGATGTTGATGATGTCCAAACAATAACTTCTCATTCTCTGCTAATTGTAGCAAACTGATGGCATATTTCTAGATGATGAGAGCAACAATAAATGGGTTAATGCTTCCAACGTTCTTTGAACCAAGAACCAGCCCCTCAGTATGAGTCGCAGTGGGATCAACTGCCAAGCAAAAGCATATCTGGGTTGGTCCACATTTGCCTTCCAGTTTCCCTCTTTACAATCTGAATGCTTCATTCCATTTCTCATTTTTTAATCAGCGTTTAGTTATATATCTCGTTTGCAGCACCTTGGAGAAGGATAAATTATATAACTCCTCCACCTTTAACTTCTCTAACTCAAGCCTGATTAGCTCTCTTGTTATTTACAGCAAGTACTCCATGGATAAAGAGCTTTATTCTGGAAAAGCTGTGATTCAAGTGGTGACAATGATGCTTCCAGCCAGTCGGCCAACAGCAATGTCACATATGCTGCCAGTATTACTTAAAATTCTTCTACCTCTGATCATCTATCATGCACAAGACAGCATGTAGCATCCATTTAAAAATTGTCATCATAAAACAAAGACCAGCAACCGATTTGACGGATGTGCTTGCAGGTTTTACCACGGAAAAGGTAAACATTAAAGTTGAAACAACTTTACCAAAAATTGTGCTCTATGCACTGAATCATAAATTTTGGAAAGGCATACCTACTTAAGATTTTCTGACCTGTTGCACCAGGTTAAAGTTGTATTTTGTGCAAAACAAAGAGCAATGCACATATATGGATTGTGAAAAAGCAATCTCTTACAATCGGAAGCTTACATATCTTGAAGGACCCCCCGTGCTCATTAAAACTCTTTGATAGAAGGGTATGCACTGCGCATAAAAGACGATCCTTACATTCAGGAAAGGTTTATTGATTGTTCGTTTGACCTAGTTCAATCACGATTTCTGTTAAGCCTATGAAATTATTCAGTACTAAACTGCACCAAAATGACAATTTCTTATAATTATCCTCCACAGGGTATATAAGCAACAAAACACATATTGAATATGATTGTCATTAAAATAATACTTACATTTTCCTGCGTTCTTGGCACAAGCTGCAATTTCAACAAGTTATTTTCTTTCCCGATTGACCGCTAAAATACTCTAATATCCCACTGATTCCTTTTTCTGTCTAATTTGCACACACTTTGCTAATTAAAAAAGTGTCTGATAAAGGGACGATCGATAAAAACGACGCACACGTATACGCATAAAGACGACAAGGTTTCTCAACTTCACATAAACTTTTTTTGTCTTCCTAACACTGCGTTCTGGTCCACATAACGATCTGGAACCCGATCACAACATCTCTCATTTCGCTCCTCGAACGCCTCCGAGGATGACTCGTGTCCACACAAGACGCTCGACTTTACGCAGCGCAGCTTGGCGCAGCATTCATCGGAATGGCGCAAGGAAAAAAACACATTAAGTTGCAGTGGTGGGGATACCCTCTGTTCCTATATTAATTAAAGTCCATTAACGCGTTTAAAAAACACATCCAGACAGAGACTAACTATTGAGCTCGCGTGGATAGGTTAGTCTAAATTCTTAGCCCAGTCGAGATCTGGACGGGAAAGAGAGAGAGAGATAGGAATCTTCCTGAAATGGAGCCATAATGTCCAGTTACATATGAACGCTCCGCCGGGTCCTAAAGATAATACCGACTGGTTGGTAAATTTAAACTTCAACTGCAGTTTCTTGGAGCAGGTGTTTAGTTCTCGTTTAGTGCGAATTGATCACATGAATGTAACTTTACGGTGTTTTCACAGAAGCTCTTAAAATGCTATGTTTGATCTGCGCTGAGCTCTTTCACAAATTGATTCGTGAATTGCAGACCAACATGCAATTGTACTTCAGAGATATAATTCCATTTATGGATTTTCGATGATGTGTGCGTCGGTTTTGTACAAAGATGTCAGCCCAAGAAGCTGCAGCCTTAAACACCCGAATGCCATTTGGAGAATAAAGCTGTGAAATTGCAGCGTAAATTCTCTACATTGTTAACCGACAGCCAGCAATATCCATGCACATCTGACGGACAACTCACTGAGCTCATATCATCACGTATCAGGGGACATTAAAGGAATTCCTTGTGAAGCGTGTGGTTATCCAAAACTTGAAAAACGCGAGAGGAAGGGATGCAAAGTACAAGACACTTGGAATACACCGTAAGTTTTTTTTAACAAGGAGAAAGGAATCGGAGAAAGTATCTGTCTGATCTGTAAACTGTGTTGTTATTATTTTCCTATACGCTGATTTTTGGTCACAAAATCCTGATTGCAATCATTGAAACCCCTCAGGAATCGATGCTGTTTGGCATGGAAAACGAGACGCGTCTTACCTTGAAAGTAAAGAATTGGAATCACCCTTGTAAATATGACCAAAAAAAACTTCTCTGGCGGAGTTCGTGGCGTAATTATTCGGCAGATTTTTGCAAAATGGAGCTGAAAGAATAACTTCTGTCAGCGCGTCTATCGGGACTCCCTTGGCGAGGAGTCACAGATGTCACCCTCTCCCGCTACAGGGTGCCAAGCAGCTTGGCACACAACCTGCGGTGACAGGTCGCTTTGAATACGCATTTTAATTGTGGTGTAATGCAAACCGCTGGAGATAACACGATAAGAACAGCCGCACCCAGCTGAAGGTCACCACAGTATCTGAATAGTCTGAACCTTCTATCATTACAAAAGCAAGAAAACAAACAAACAACATAAGTCATGACTTGAATAAATAGTTTAGTTTTTATCGTTTCTTCAATTAAGAGTATGAAAGGAGAGAGAAGATATATGTATTTAATTCAATTTCAGATGGATAGAGAACTCATTCAAATGCACAAATTTCCATGAAAAACTGTGAATTTTAAACCCCGTATTACTGCAGTTTCACTACCCCACAGAGCTGAGCAGATTAAAAAAAAATCTAATTAAGTGAGAGTGAGTTTAAACGCACTTTTCAACAGTTTTTGGTAAACATTACTTCGTTAATATAACTATATAAAAAATGATGACATAAAGCCTGCTTTCCTTCATACGAGTTATCCCATTTCTCCCATTTGCATTATTTTCAAAGGCTGTACGATATTTGACCTTCACTTCTTTGTTCCACTTATTCCATCCCTTTTGTTACAGATTGGAATATAGCAGTCCAATTCTCACCCCTTTTTCCTTGCTCTTCATCACTCCTTTTGTAGAATGTGAGCTAAGCAGTGCTTAAAATGTCCCCGAATAGAACCCCCCGCTTGTATTGATTTCTTCCAAATTAATATGCAATGAAAGACCTGTAATTCCATTAAAAAGTGACAATGCCATTTCTTTTCCGATAAAGGCAGATTTTGGTTGGGACCAGGGCAGAATGACAAGCATTGTGTTTGTCTCTTCGTGGAGCTTTGTTAGAGACTTCAGCCCTTTGTTTGGGGTTGTTGCTGTTTTTAAAAATCTCCTCAGACCTTCACTCCCAGAAATATTTACACTTCCTGAAAATGCCATAGCAGAAGACGACCTCTGGTCAAAAGGATGCAGGGTCAGTTTCGAGCATAGACAGCAGGAATTCCTTCACAGCCGCTTCTCAGTTTTTCTCAGAGTGCTATCATATATGGCAATAATCCAGGGTTGAGTCTGCCCTTTCACCCCCTGCATGTTATTTTCCTTAGTGACACAGAGAGCCTGGGCCGAAGGAGATGGAGGGTTTGCTGTTTGATTCCACTCCAGAGGGTCTATTGATGCTTTCAAAGTGGAGTCTACCTGCCACAGCTTTAATCATCCGTGACCTCAGCTACATGTTACAGACCACTAAAGAGGAAGTGGGGTCAGCAGCCGCCTGCTTCAAAGTGTGAGCAGTCAAGAAAAGGGGAAAATGGAGGAAATGCACATAAAAAATTCTAAAGAAACTTTCAAACCCGCAGAAATAAGAAGGCATAAATGGAGCTGCTATATCCACAGTCATTGAGATGTGAAAGAAAAC
The DNA here is from genome assembly GCA_907169785.1 of Menidia menidia. Taxonomy (NCBI): domain Eukaryota; kingdom Metazoa; phylum Chordata; class Actinopteri; order Atheriniformes; family Atherinopsidae; genus Menidia; species Menidia menidia. The sequence continues at coordinate 3,837,687 of CAJRST010007779.1, read as the reverse complement.
TGATTTACATTCCATGCAACTTGAGGTGTCCTTTTTTTCCGTGATGAATCTCTATCTAGTTTAAATGTATTATTGGTGTATTTAATCAGATTTTCTCCAGAGGTGGAGCATAGTGAATCAGCATGCAGGCACAACCCATGGCTGTCAAATTAATTCAATGTATTCTAAAGCCTTTTCTTAAGGCCACAGTTGTAATTATGGCTTGCAATTAGATGAGATATAAATATTAGATAACTTCACTTTCCAAGTCCCAGAAAAGGTGAACTCAAACAATATTCAGTTATTTCTTTATTTATTCTGTTTTTTTTAACCCACTCCCAATTTCCATAAAGATCCCAAGTATATCTGGCTATAATACAAACAAAATGAACCTTTACATTAAAATCACTAATCTGTTGGGTAAACTGCTTACTTTCACAGATTGCGTCACCAGTAGCCCAGATAATTGAAGTGAAGCTTCACCTCGGGAGGTGACCGGTTAAGGCATTGTGTGGTGGCATATGACAGTGTAGCTTTTCACCAAGTGAGACATCGTTGTGAATTTGAGTGGGTTGTTGCCACACATAAAAGTTTTCTGTGTACGAGGTATATGTGACACTTTTCTGGAGTGTATGCCAAACTCACAGCGATGCAGCCTAAAAAACAGGAAGTGATCAGGGTAAGGAAGGAGATAGTCAGGAAGGAGATTTTGGAATTTGTTCAAATGCTTCAGTGTGTCTTTGCATGCATCTGCATATTTCCTTCCTTCTGTGTGTGTGTGTGTGTGTGTTTTCTGCTCTTAATTGCACATGTGCACATAGGAGACTTTGTCTCTCTCATTTGTCTCACTCATTTCAGAGATCCATATTTGTAAACATCCTTATTTACCCCCATGGCAAATTGTGAGGCAAAGCTTGATGAAAATGTTTTGCTAAGCATCTTTATCTGTTGCATATCCAATGGGACACTTTTGAATGCAAGGGGTCACAGCTCTTCCGAGCATCAAATGCTTGACGCATGGGCAGATTGACACTTGACAGGTTAGGATTCTCCCTCATGAAGACTTCAACTAAACGTTTTGAAACTGGGCTAGAAAATTATATTCGCTGGCTTTTGTAGGTGAGAAAAATCTTCACTGGAATGAACTTGACTCAGTAAAAAGAACAGCAACGATTCACATAGATTGTAAATTCAGAGACTAAATATGGCAGGTCATGAGTACTTGTACAATTTCACTGTGTGACTATTGTATAAAGCAGTATTAAGGTACGCTGTATGTCTTTCTAATTTGCATTCAACAAGCCAGACTTCCTTGTTATTTTATAAAGTGTCCTTACATAAAAGTTTGTTAGGCCTTTCAAAGGTCTCTCTATGGACATTGACTGCTTTTTTAAGCTTTGTACCTAAACCATTTTCAAAGAAATGTGAAACTTTTTTTTTGTTGTGTTTGCCCAAGTGACTGACCTATGAATCAGTAGAGAACAAATAAAAAAATTAACCCAGGATTCTTGCACACATATTCTGCTTTGAATTGCATCTTCGAAAGTTCTCTCATTTGCACGTTCACAAAGACACATGATATGGCCATATTCATTTGGTTGATCTACAAAAATGTGCAATACCATAAATAAAAAGAAAGTTAAAAAACTAAGATTCTAGCTGTACTTTAAATATTTTTAACAAAAATGTAAAGAAAAAAGACAATAATTAAAAAGTTACCTGGCACAGGACCTGAGGGATTTTGTTAGTTTAACCATCTGCTGAAGTTTAACCAGAGATTATTAATTGGGATAACAATGAGAAAAGTATGAGTTGTGCCAATACAAAGAACAATAACTGGCATCAAAATCCAGTTATCACTCACGGACTGGCCCCTCCTTCCCCCATACACAAAGATTACTAAAGCAGTGTGGGATCATGTTGAGAATGGAACAGAAAGAAGCCAATATTTAAAATAGAATGTGGAATTTTCATCAGAAAGCCTAAAAAACTATTGATGGAGAGAGAAGTGGGCTTTTTGGAAATGAAGGAATTTGACAACATATATTGAATTTTAAGTTAGAATGATAGAAACCTCATGTACTGTAATTTCTTTAATGGTTTCATGTTTTAGCTGCACCTACGCGCACACACACACACACACACACACACACACACACGCATCTTTACATACATACAATAAACACAAATAAATGAGAGGTGAGTTGAAATAATTAAAAAAATACTGCAGAATTGTATTTGTTTGATATTAATCATTATGTGTTTCACAACATTCTATATTAGTTGATCTCACCAATAATTTTGAATTTTTGTGGTTTGCGTTGTTACACAAACTGAAAGCACAGAATGGAGTTTTTTTGCGAGAACAAATCATAATCTCATTCAATGACAGAGTAAATGTGTACGTAGATGACGTACTTTCCCTCTCGCAAAGGTGTGATCTGTCCCCAAACCAGGGCACAAAATCAGCTGGAACCCAGAATCTCCTTCCTCTGGAGCAGTGGGCAACACTCCAAACTCAGTGGGAGCTGTGCTACATTTCCAAACATGTTGGATGGCACAAGTCATTTTTAACTGTAACAATGAATCAGATCATCAAAAGCCCTCCTCAATTTTTGAGAGACGATAAAAGCTTTCTTTCAAGAACCGAGGCGAAAAATGTCCAATGTAATGAGGCAATAAGCACCCCTGAGTACTTCTGAGCAGCAGGCCATGCACTTGACACAATGGGAGTATGTTTTGGCCTCTTACTTCATTGCTACTGATGCTACTTAGAGTTTTAATTGTTGCCGTATGCAGCAGGGATATCTAAAACAAACCTGAGGCTGAGAAAAAAAAAATTGCTGCAGAGTCTGGATGTGAAAAAAGAGCATTTGGCCAGGAAATGGACTAAAGAAGCATTCACTTGGTTTTTCCTCTCTCCAGATACCTCTAAATGTTCATTCATACATCTCCAAAAACCACGTGAGCCTCTTGACATTTATCAAATATGGCATGCCAAAAAGTCTTGTATTCCCTGAGGTTCTTTTGCTGTGTCTTGACATGGTCTTGACTTTTTTGTGTTGCTGAGGAAAGATGAGATTTATTTCCAGGACTGCTGGTGGATAAGCATGCCAATAAACAGTCTGCAGAGTGATGGGTCTGTCTTTCTGATTACCAATGCATAACTGCTGACTATTGTATATTAATTGCGTAAATGTGTTCTGGTCCTTGTGAAGATGACATTTGGGGTGATTTAAATCATGTCTCCTGGGAAATATGGCATCAGCCGCATAGTGGAGCTTTATTACATCTCACTGCTTGGTCAGGGAGAATCACAAGTAATATCAGTCAATGCAATCAAAATAATGGTAATGCTTTTAGGTTTGAAATGCATATCAGGGAGCATTATAGTTTATGTTTTTACAACTAGCATGTTTCCCAGAAAGAGGAGTTAGAGGGAACGTATCCATGAATCAGTTATCTGCAAATTTGATTATATTACAGAGTAGTGCCGAAGGTCTTGTGGAAGCACTCAGGAGACACTCAACAGAGGATAAGCAGCCAGCGCAGGGCGCATGTAAACACAGTTTAGCACAGACAAATGTTGCCACATTTATTATATTGTCATTAATTATAATTCAGAGAGAATCATTCATTATTTTTTGTTCATGGCTGCACGCATCTTTATTTTCCAGGCAGACCTGTGTTGGGGTTGTGTTACGAGAACTGTTAATTAATTGGGGTTTGCTTGTATTCAGTCTTTTTTTTATCATCTCACTATAAATTAAGCTTGCATGGTCTGCTGCTCTCATATATCATGCTATTTGTGTCTGTCATGTTGTGAGCGGCTCATTATTTCTAACACAGGCCATTGGCAGCCAACAAGGTAGTCACTGACCTCTGCCTAATCAACATTTGATTGAGGCTAACAAATTTCGATGTGGAGACTGCTTGTTTGTGCTTTTGGTGTTATTTAAGAGTATACATTCTCTAATTCAGCATTAAGTATAGGAAGAAGTTTGCTATTTTGCAAATAGCTTGATCGTGCACTCACTCACCCGTGTCTAATTTTTTATTGAGGTTAACATATTGGGATGTTAAGAACCACAGGGACCCCTGCTGCATGTAAACTAAATATAGTTATTAAAGCCTCTTTGGTATCAGGAGAGAAGAGATAGTATCTTGAAAAACTCCAGCCAGTTCCAAAATTAAACATACCTCATGTTTCGAGTACTCGCACCAATGTACACATATTTCCCTTTTAAAGCCAGAATAGCAGTAATAGGATAGAAAGGAAATGTAATCTTTCAAACAACACTCATATTACAAAATGAAAAACTTCAGAACAATCAAGGCAAATCAATTTATTTCCTCTGGATCCATGGTTTCATATTTGTATTAATGATTGGTCACAAACTTGCCACACTGGTGTTGAGGTAACAGAAATCCTTACATTAACTCTCAAAATTTTAATTTTAAGGTTTCAAGTTGTTTTTTACAGTGAAATAAAACTCTCACGCGCCCCCCTATTGATAACCTTTCAATTTAGTTCACATCTCTCAACAAGGGTACTGATAAACTAAAGTGTCATACTTCAACAGCCTAACACTTAATCCTAACCAGGTCACCACAATTCACAAAGTACTGGATTACTGAAATGGCATAAAAAGAGATAAACAAAGGAGAGCTGCCTGAAACTGGAGCCTCAAGACCGGACCCAAACAAGAGCCTATATTTCACATGAATATATTTTTCTCCTCTTTTCCAGCCTCTGGCATTCCAAAACTGATAAACACGCACGGTAGAATAATATTTTCCCTCTGTTTTTCACAATTGGGGCAGATGGTGTGTAACATATACCTGCGAACAAATAACTGGAAATGTATATCCATAAAGCATTAACTTCTGTGTAAGTGATAGTAAATGCACTGACAATTAGGGCCAACAACAGTTCTGGAGTTTGAAGTGATGCAGTTTTAAATGTGGAAAATATCCATTTTAGTGAATTATCTGGTTTAGAAGAAAAAAAAGCTTATTGGTTTGTTAGACTATTAACTGAAGATTTGCTATTCATTATCAGATTAAACATACCCATTTTTATCAGAACTTACATGTAAAGGTTCAGCCCTTTGGCCTTTTTCATTTACCAACTGATTAATTAGATAATGCACTACCAACATTGATATAATGTGTTCAACTTTTCACCTTTTCACTGAAAGAGCGGTCGGTTCTTCTTTGCTTCCAGTGTGAACAGGCACTGCCTCGCCTCCAGCTAAGGTATTTCATCAGAAACACGGTGATTAAAAGCACAGGGGGAAGCCGATATTCGATTGATGGAATGTCTCAGCCACAGGTTTTCTGGAGCACGGCTCCGGAATACTTTTATGCAGGAGATAACTGTCATCGCAATTTTTTTTTCCCTGCGAATCTCATCTCCACCCCAAAACAAGATATTTTTGGAGATGGAGCTACTGTATTTTACAGGCTTTACGCATCCAGCCAGGCAGTTTCCGCTCCCTCTTTACTACCCCTCGTATTTAGGCTACCTTTTATGCCGCCCACATATGCAGATGCATAAGCAGACGTGTGTGCTGACACCAGAACGCACACATACGCAAACACACACACATCATTCCACAGTAGTATATGTATTTGTAAACACAACCCTCAGACAGAGGCTTACTCATCGAATAGTCCCCATAGTTGCCTCGTTTTTATTTGGCATGCTTCGTGAGATAACCTGTCTCTCAATCGGAAATCTGCAATGCAGACCATCTTCATTTGGATGTTTGTTGGGTGGGCAGGGTGGGGACTGCATTATTTATGATGAGGTAGACCGGCAGCAAGTGATAGGCACTAAACAGACACAAGAACAGCTTCCCCTTCCAAAGAGAAGCAATCAAAACACAGGGCTAGTCCACTTAGCAATGCCTCGTGACAATTTCTTTTCATTATAAGCAGAAAACATTGCATCCATCCCCCTGCTGAGAACCTCGGGGAGGACACAATTGAGAGGCTTAAGAGTTGGTAGTCCCAAGGGAGCTCTGGCATCCCCTCCCAAATGTTGGTTTATAAGTGTTGCAGCTGATTTGTCTGAGGGGAGAGAAGGGAGTGAGGCTCATGATAAACATTTCCCTTGATGAAGAGAGACACTTCTATCTCCGTCCCTCATCTTGGGGAAACATCATTTTCCGCAGAGACAAAACATCGCATCGCTGCTGAAATGGGCATGGAGGCCACAGGATCTGCAGGTCACGCCTGTTGAGAAATCCTCAGTTTATCCTCAGTATGCAAGGCAGGTGCTAGAATCCAGGAAACCTCTTAAATATTAAACATCACCTACCTGCAGTTTTTTTTTTTTTGTCTATTTAATAATAGACGACTGACGTCAAAGCTGTGATATTAATGCGTGTCAGACAGTGATGATTGCATAACAATGGATGTTATTAAATATATTGAGAAATAAAAAAACAATGGCATAAATGTCCACTGTGCACCTATTTATATCCAGAATTCAGCATGATGGAAAATCTCCACAAATCCCCATATTTCCTTTATGCCCCTGATGTTTCCCAGATTGAGAATGTTAGCTGTCCATTCTTTTTTTTTTTAAAGATCAAAAACGGGCGACAAACTGACAATGGTTTAAAAAATTTGCTTGAGTGGGTGGTGTGAACCACTTCATCTCTATACATTTCACCTAATTAGAAAACATGGATTTATGTTTGTTGATCTTTTTATTCCCTGAATTTACCTCTATCCTTATGTCCTGATCAAAAGGGCTCTCTGTTCCTGTCCAGGATAGAAGTGGGATTAGATGGCCATCTTTGATGACTGACTTAACAAAATTACCAGTCGGTCTCCAAAGATTACCCCCTACCCTTCCGCTCAATGTAATCACCATATTTTTGTGGTAGAGCTACATGTGTTAAAAGCATGCACACACCGTACATAAGAAGAAGAACAGCAGGCTCTTCCCAAACTCTTCTTGACTTGGAATAAGTGGAAATATAATGGATGCATGCACCATAACTTAAGAAAAAAAATACTGAAATTACCACCAGCAATAAATGTATAACGTATAAGTTTGAGTTGCGGAGCTATGAATTTATTCAATTTACAAGTTATTGCAGGTGTAAGAAAACTATGCTGAAGAATGTTTACAAACTATGTGTGTTCTACATACAGTACTTATCTAACGAAATATTACCAACATTATTAAAGTGTCAATTTAGAAAAAAACCTTAATGTGTCCTCTGATGTTAGATAAAATGATTTGCTTTGCGCTTTTTTACTGACTGTTTCACTTACATGTTTTATATATAGCTATGTTCAATATATTCTGGAGTCTTTTCCTGTATTTAAGCCGTTCCTGTTATATGCTTTATTTGTTCCTTACTCTAGGCTAATAGGAAAACCGAAGATGTGGAAATGGGAGATTTGGCAGCTGAAATAGAGAATGCCATTTAAATGTATGTGAAAGATGGAAGGAACTGCATTCATATCCCTTGTGAAGCTGCAAGCAATAAATGTACATGGTAGAATTTAGTCTCCATTTTCAGTCCATGGAGGGCCTGGTAGCCAGAGGAAAGGATATACAAATGAGGTTCACTGGAGCTTTATTTCCTTTAAATAATGTTCAGAATGAATGTTCAGCAAACAGTGAATATCATGTTCCACGAAATGTGAATCGGTACAGAGACACACACACACACAGATAGACACCGAAATGCCTGCATCATTTTTCCAGGTTTAGGTGCTGGTGTTTTTCATTTAGTCTTTTTCTTGATTTTATTTTATCACAGCAAGATTAACATTTGTCCCCAGATGGAGAAGTTACCCTGGTTACGATTGATTCCCGTCATATTAGCCCCACTGAAAATGGAAACATTGATCCACTTACTGGATCATGCGGTATCTTTTACTTTTGCCATTTTGAAGCTTTACATTGTCGTGGTGGAAAATCATCCTCAGGCTCCCTGCATTTTTGTTAGAGGCAGGGAATCCTAACTTTCAAAACTTGTACTTCTGTTGGTGTAATTTGGTGAAACTGGCTCCACGGAGTGCGGGCAACATGTTTATTTTACATTCTACTTTCGCAGAGTGTTGCCACCCTGAGGCTGTTTGGTGTTTTCGGAGATTTGAGTCACTCTTTGTGACAATTTGGCACATGGGAGCTTTTCTGATTGGCTGTGTGTGCGTGAATTGTGGGCAGCTGTTTGGTTCCATTCTCCTAGGGTAAGGTTTTTAAGGGCTAAGTCTACTACTACTACCAGCTTCTGCAAACTCCGCCCTCCTCACCTCAGTCTATCCAGTAAAATGTAGCTTTTGTTTTACACCCCATTTCTTTTTTTTTTCTTTTTTTTTCTAATGTAAGGGCTAACACCCCTGGCTCTTGTTCTTTGAAGCAATGAATATGTATTATTTTTAAGTTAAGTTACATAAGGCCAGTCATGAAAGGTAAATGCCTCAAGTAGAAATATTTATTTTATCATTATTTCAGTTTAAATTTAACACTTTAAATCTAAGTTATGCCAGCTATTCATCGTCTGATGGAAGTGAAACACACCCGAAATTTCTGTCTGGGGTAAAAGTGGTATACTTTGAAGTAAGAACACTTACTTTTGTACACATTTTTGCATGTCATCATGTTGAAATGACTTTACCGTTGGTTTAAAGCAGATCAATGCTAAGATTAGGAATAAGACCTTTTAACCTGGGATTTTAAAGGCTGATGCATCACATTGTTTTGTGTATGACCCTTTCTCTCACACTGCAACAACCTGCGTTTTTATGCTAATGCTAGAGCAATAGAATCGAAATCCAGCGCAAGGGAACACCCCTCTTTAAACTATATGAGAAGCAAAGTAGATGGCATCTGAAATCCATATGGTCGCTTGAAATATATGGTTCTGTTGGAGCATTATAACTCAATAAAAGAAAAGACAGCAATATCTCCCTTAGAGGAGGGTTCCGTCCATTCAAACCTTCCTAATATGTCTGCATCAAAAGTGTACCTGAAAGTTAATCCCGTTTTCAAGGGGCAACTGTGAATGTGACACAATGCTGATAGGCTACAAAGCCTTGTCTGAGGTCAGGGTAGTGGTGGTAATAACAAGGTCCAGAAGGGCCGGAGCACTATAAGGGTCCATTGCAAAATGTCACAATTATGTCATCCTGTTTCCTGTCAACTGTGAGTGACAGAGACAGAGAGGTCAAAACAGAGAATTTCATCCTCTCACTGACGAGGGGTGAGTAGAGACAGGTGCACCCCCGTCAAGGCAATCCAGAGCTCGCTTGACAGATAACTGATACCTGGGCTTTAGAAGAAATGAGAATGAGAGCAAGTGTAGGGCATCATAATCCCTTCATAAAAGGCTTTCCACCTCTCACAAATGCTGGTGACTAGACTTGGGTAATTTCCCCACAGGATCTATAGAGAACATTAAAAAAAAGAGTGGGCTGTGTAATACTTGACCCAAGTCAGAGGCTCACAGGTTGAGTTATGGCAGAGCCAGCTTTGGAGAGATTCAATTCATTCTATTTTGTTCGGTATTTTTGAACAGATTGCTTACTTTGCATCTGTTTTGAAATGTAGGTAAAAACTTTTTGATTCTACAAAACTATGCTTGCACACCCAACAGCCAGTCACCTTTTGTAATTTATGCACATGGATATTTGATGCAGATTTTTTAGAGACGCGGTTTGATGGTCGGTACTCTGAAAACCATCTGAAAGGTGCTGCAAATTAAAGTGTAGCTACTCACAAGATGACTGCAGGGTCAGGGGTCTCTGAAACTCTTTGCCCCCAACAAGACTCTGTCTCTTGTAATTGGATACTGCATCAGAAATGGTGCCTTTCAAAGGAAAACACTGAGCACAGCTCTGACAAGGGACTTGCCTGTGGGTTATATTAATAGGCCATTCCCTCTTTGTGTGTATATAGTGCCTGAAACGACTCATAAGACGTTCTTGTTTCATATATAGCTTTTGAAAACAAACAGACAGGCTGTTTGCCCTGGGCTGCAAGTTTCTTTGTAGTATGAACTCACATGGCGGTCCACTTCAGTCCACAGCAAAAAAAGAAAGAAAAAGAAAAAAGAGTGACAATAACATCTCTGAAATTGTGATATGAATCCACTTCTGTTTGTATGAGTCTGTGTTAAATGTGGTCTTTTTTTGTGGATATAAAATCACACACACACACACTGTCATGATCGAGTAGCTGACTCTGGTGCGGGCACAGATTACTCTC
>CAJRST010007779.1:3814320-3827461 GCA_907169785.1 Menidia menidia | reverse complement strand
GTGGAGAGGCACTCAGGGTTAATGCAGGCCACCCCATGGCCCTAACACACACACACACACACCTGTAGTCCCAATAACTGTAGAAACCACAGGGGCATGACTTTTACTTTCTCAAATGTCAGAGCAAAACTTAAAAGTCAACGTTCGCTAAAGTTTTTGAGAAACCAGGTCATTAAACAGATTAACCAGGTAGTATAAAAGTAATTTGCTGATTAAACTTGTGGTCTGCTCTGCATATCTATGTTGTCATCTTTGGCCATATGACATGTTGGGTTGTTGTCTTTCATACATCAACCTGTTTTGCTTTCCACCACCCACTATTTGGCAGCTGGGGTACCTGGTGGGTGGCATTTGCTAACCGTGAAAAAGTGATGTGTTGGAGACCTGTAGCCTGGATGAGACTTGTGGGTGTGAGAGACAGATGCCTGGGCTTTCAGCATTGCGCACTAAGTCAAATATTGTGCTATGTAATCTATTTCCACCACTTTTCTGAGGGAAAACACTACGTGAGAAAAAACAAATTTGGTGGATGGTGATGGTGTGTCGGGCACAGTAAGCTCTGCTGCAGAGAGAGACCTGTTGACATAAAAAATGTGGGCTTCTGTATACGATGTGTGACACTGGGCTGTCACCGAGCCGACAATGTAACTATGACTCTAAAGAAACATCTTGTAAACTGGAGGTATGAGTTCTGTGTTTAAGCATTTGACTACTGTCAGCTAGCCCTCTGTACACACGTACCAAGACAGACAAGCTATGTAACAATTTTTCGTGACAATTATATTTGAAGCATCCAGTTGTGATTCATCTGGCAACTGCACGGACTGTAGTAAATACTGAGTGTTCGTCTTTGAGCCCTGCTACAGCGGGAACCTGTATTGACCACTTTCAGCCCAATACTTGCAAGCTTTCACACGTCACAGACCTGAACAGGTTACAGAGATGGTCAGGAAGAGATGTTCAATGAATTATTCATAATGCACTCAAATGTTAATAATCACATTATTTAGAGGTTCTAATACAGAATACAAATCCTTTATACTTTAATTAGTCAAAAAGATAAAGCCGGTCTTTTCTTTCGTATAAACAGGTAAATATGGCTCAGAATAGCAATGAGAGTAACAGAGCATGGCCTTGAAATTATGCCTGTCCGACGCTCACCCTTGAGACACAGTTGAACAGTTCAGCACTGAACCAGAGCGGAGTAGCATGAATGAATATGCACTTTGAATAGGTGTGTAGTAACCATAACCTGGTTCTCTGACAGCCTCCTGCTGTTCAGAACTTGACTTGTGGCAGCTCCAAAAAGTTTTTTTGGGTATATCACAAGTTTAGCCCCACACAAATGAGATGAGTAAAACTTTATCAGAGGGAGCTGTTAAAGCAAACCAGCATAATTGTCTGTTTTATGAGATACTGACAGAGAACTCATACATGCATCTAATGCAAACTTATAAGGATATAGGTGTTCAAAATGGGTGATCAGTAATAAGAAAGAATACACTGAAAAGTCACTGAGAAATTGATGTTACAAAAACAAGGCTGTAAAACGTAATCTTTTGCCGGTCACACCTTTGTTGTGACTATAAGATTAAGATCAAGCTCAAGAGACCTGTCGGAAAATTATAGAATGACATTACTGCTGTAGCACAATCTTTTAAAATAACTATTAACAAAGAGTTACCAGGACAACAGATACAGGACTGTGACGTAAGACCCTTACATGCCTATTGGTGACTAAGAAACATTGAAATTGTGTGTCTAATTAACCATGCCATCCATTGCTTGCTGGAATAATCAAGGCTTCAACAAAAATAATGAAAGTATTATTCTAAGCACACGTGCTACTTCATTTGGTACACAAAAAGGCTCTTTGCTTTATGCATACAAGAGTATTTATTTCAGAGCATAAGTAACTTTTTAAAATCTATAATGTTGGATACAAAAATGGAAAAAAATAATATCACGACGAACAAATTAAAAAACACAAGAGCAGCATGAGAAAAAAAACATACAAAAAGATATATTGTTTTTTTTATTAATTTCATCCTTGTTAAATATTGGGAGTTCTGAATTGTGCAAGCAGGACATGAGGCAGACTAAGTTTCAGCCAATGAGATATAAGGGAGCCTCAGTTTCTGAGAGTACAAGTAGTACCAGTAGACTTAAATAAGTTTCTTTTCTTTTACATCAGTGCATATTTAAGCATCACAACTACTAGGTTTGGTCTGTACTTATTTTTTCTGGTTGAATTGGACATCTGTGTAGAATACACATTGGAAACAATACCTTTTTTTATTGATCTTATATTAAAAATATACCACTTTACCATTTAAACGTAATATATCATATGAATAAATAAACTATTTTAGGAGTACCATTATATTAGAACAGCAAAGATCGACTTAAACTGAAACAAAGTGATTGTTGGCTTTGCGGGGATTGTTGGGATGATTCTTAGATTTCCTGAGAAGACATTGGGCTGCACATAACCAGGTCTTTACATTATAGGCTTGTAGTCCTTAGCACTTCATTCTAGGCCTTATAAGAGTTTACCTATTACTTAGGGTTTCAACCAGTCCTTTAATTTCTTCATGTTTGTACTCAGTATTATCTATGCATAAAATATTAATCAAATGTGATGGGGTGTTTTAGTCTCGGGTAAGCATTGTTATCACCTTCTGTCCTACTATAAAGCCCTTACGATGGGAGTTTTCCCCCTGTAAAGCAATGCAGTAAACAGACAGTGGCAGACTGAGGAGAGTGGAGCACTGGGGAAGTAGAGAGGAAGACAAGGTTTAAGTGTTATAGAGAGACAGGCGGTGACCTCGTGGGAAAGGTACACACCAGCACAGTTTGTGAATTGGCTCCAGATGGGAGCTGGCAAGTGGGAAAAGCGGAAGAAAATTGTATCGACAAGTTATGCGTGGGTAAGCCCTGAGCAAGGCCATTAGCCATGTTGCCAAATCACCAGGGAAAGCTCCGTCAGTTTGAGTTTTCCCTTCACCTGAGTGTTGATGGGAGCACTCTGGCCATCCTGGACAGCAGTCCACCACTGTGTTACTGTCCAAACTGAGAATCTGAATCTAAAGCTCAAACACCTTTAATTTCAATTATCCTTTTTTTTAAATACATCTCTGGGTTCACTAACGGAAATGACTTGCTTTGCCCTTTTTAGTCCTAATTTCTTCATATGTGAAACTCGTAACTGAATGTAATGAAAATATTAACACCAGAACTCTCATGCTGTTGTGTGTAAAAAGAGAGGATCTCTGGGTATCCACACTGCATCTTTGTGGGTGAGACAGTTAAAACACAAGGAGAACATGTTGGACACAGGGAGCAATGGAATCTGTTTCTCTTTCCTTAATTAACTTTAATGACAATCATTCATGATGTCAGAAAAAAATGGTCAAGTTCTTCTAAATGTATTGATACCAGAATGATACAGTACAGTGAATCTTTTAACTTCACAAACACCTTGAAAAAAGGGTATTGAATAAGTAAAAATAAGTATTTAGGGAATTCTTTGATAATTATTTGTCAGGATTGTAACTTGTCGAGAGAAACTAAATCAGAACTTGGGATAATAAAGAGAATGTTTTATTGATACTGAATTATCTTGTATGAACTGTTTGATAGCACGCATATAATTTCATGATCTGATCTCAGCTGAAATTCCAATAAACTGAAAAAAGCAGAAAGGTATGATCTCATGTTCAGATTGAATGAGCAGGGGTATCGCCGTATGTTTACTACTTAAATGAAAACAGACACTTCAATTCCAACTGAATTTACAGTATCTGAGGTTGTATTTCCAAATCACTTAAACTCACATTCTGTCTTAACATAGATTTAAAACATGCCCCCTCCCAGCTGAAATATTTGACGGTTTAACAGGATGTAGCAGGCCATTGCCATGATGCAAAGTGAGCATCCAACTGCGGTGCCCACTTTTTGACAGTGGTGACAGACTGTGATGTGGAGCTCGCTTAGCTGTGCCGGGAGAGGCGTCTCTTCTGATCACCTCTTTTTGGAGAAGGATACTTGGAGTGAACGCTGTCAAAACTCTCTGCAGTCCTCATCTCAGCCGAAGACAACCCGTGCCACAGCACATCACTCAAAGACAGGGCGTCGGTTGCCACGAGAGGAAATTTGGTGCGAATTCATATTCAAAGTTTAGGTGACATTTTTCTTACATGCACCACCAAAAAAAAAAATTCCAGGGGGACTCTTTCAATCCATTTTCAATAAATCCCAGGATAATAAACAGGTATGAACTGAAAGTCAGCATGTAAGTTTGAATTCATTTCCACAAAAATCTGTGGCGTTTTAAATGACAAAACACTCGCCTTGCAGAGGCAGAGAAGCATTTCTTTTTGGAACTAATGGGATTGTGCAATGTATTCAGAACGGTACTTATAGATCATGTGTTTATGGCTTTAACTTAATTTCTACAACAACATCCCTACATAATTGAGCCAGTCTCATCTCATACAGTATGCATGTGAATGTGTTGTTTCACCTCTTAGTTGTCGATCACTACCTATGGTTTATGTGTTTGCATGTGCCTCTGTGTGTACGCATGTGTTCGCTGTCTGACTCCATAAGCCAGCGGAGTCTAGGGAGTTGTCAGAAGGTGGTTGCCCTGGTTTCCTGAGCGAGAAAGATGAGAATCTCCTGTACAGCCCCAGAACAAAGAGGCAGTCTGTTTGACTCTAGCACGAGAGAAAGAGAAACCAATGAAAAATCTTAAAAATCTGTACAAAAAACATTATTAAATACAAAAGAAACGGCTGGACCTAAATTATGGTTAACAAGTATTTCCTGTATGCTTTCTCTTTTGTGTACCTGCATAGAAAAAAATAAGCTAAAGATAATAATATTGACATCAGATGTGGGGCTCTTTAAAAAAGATACCGGTATGGAAATTAAAATGAGGGTGCGGGTGGAATAATCTGTAACAATTTAAAAAACTAAACTAAACAAAACATGCACTTTTAAGAAAACGCACATTTCATGCCATTTGTTAAATGGTCAGCCAACACATTATTTGAATGTCCACACAGAGGACTTAAACAGAAATGCCAGCTATATCAGTCCAGCTCACAGAAGCTTGATTGACAAAAGATTTTGCAAGTTTGACGTATAGTTGTCAGAGAAATATAGCTTCTTTTCTAATGCTAATTTAATTAATTTGTGCTTGATAATAATGAAATGAAGCCCTGCCACTAATGAGGTCTGCCCCCCTCATGATGTGCACCCTTTGAACTTGAAGTCAGAAATTCAACTTTCTCAAAGAAAGCAGCAGATCCAAGAATTGTTTTCTCCTGTGGAGGAACCTCATCAGCCCTGAATTTAATACCCAACTAGGTCTGCATAAAAGGTGATAATCACCGCTTAATTAACTGTTCACTGGCACGTTAGGCACTTTGTGTCTTTGTGTTAATAAGTCGTGGCACACAGCACTACATCATGACAGTGGCTGTGGTTGCAAACTAAAGCATAATGTGTTCTTAATGTCTCACATTACTAATAACAGACAACCCAGTGACAGAGAACACAATGAGCATTTTCAAAATGTTTTTTCCAGTCTATTTAGATGTGAATTCGTTCAAAGAGTTCCAGGTTCTGATGCAGATTTGAAATTATATGAAAATTAAAGCATGAACAATAAAGACAATAAAGATACTTTTTTTTTGTAAATACATGATGTATGATTTTACAATCGTTATCTAATAAAAAGCACGTATTATTACATAGGATTAGGACTTGTCCATTCTCTCTTCTCATCACTTGGGCAGGTTGTTTGTTGCATTTCCTTCTGAAGCCTCTCTGTGTGCTGTAGGATTTTGCGTACTCAGCATGCAACCTCTTTAGGCTTTGTTAAATGAATTATGGAAGGCAGAGCAGCTACATTTTTGTCTTCATACACTAAATGCACATTAAACTGAGTTGTTGAAAGCCTAAATAACTGCTGGGTTTCGCTATGACCATTCAAATTCCATCAAGAGCCCACAGGGAGGTCCGAGAGGTAAGAAGGCAGCACAAAATGCAGCGGAGAGAGGCTGATGAATGCAATGTCAATAAATTGAATGAGTGAACAACTCATGATAGGATTGAATTTCACTTCTGTGATAAAACAAAGTGCACATTATGTTATATACCTGGAAAGGGAGGAAAAATGGGTTATGTAGCTCGTTGCCCAGCACTGAAAGGGATTTCATTGTCTCTTCAGCTGGGCCTTGAACAGCTTAATGCAAAGTTTGCTTGTGTTTTGCTACGCATCGGACTGACTTTGAGCTACCTGACCTGAATTAGCCTTTATGTTTCTCCCATGACAGACACAGCTTTCATAAAAAAATAGGTTTATGTGTGTTTCGCTGTCTTGACCAAGCTTGGGTTCTCCTACATTGATTAATCGCATCCATGTGACGTTCATTTGTGTTTCTCAATTGACCCTTACAATGGAAGTGAGGTGAGTGTGAACATTTATGGTGGTTGATGGCCTCGAGACAGTACCCTGTTTAAACCCTCAGCATGGGAAATGGATGAATAGATCCCTACAGTATCACAATGCATTTTGTGTTTTGACATAATTTCAGTTTTTATCTCTTTCTGAGAATCTGCAGCACCTTGGTACCTAAAATTTCAGCTCATTACCGGCGCCGTAAAATTCACCGCACATTAAGCATGGCAGGAGCCATTATTAGCAGCGTCAACTCTACTCTGCAGTGTTATCCCTTAGAAGATCGACTTCAATACTGACTTGTTTGAGCTGTAATGATCTATGACAACTCTATAACTCTTACAGGAACCTTACTGGTTTGGTGCCAGCTTTATCTACGATAGATAGCACACGATAACCAGATCACAGGTGCACTACATCAGTCTCTGCCAGTGTCAATGGGATTACATATCCTATGTAGCCCGAGCCTCACAGAGGGAGGGATAGAGTGAAGGAGCTGGGGAAATAGGTCAAGCACACGGATATAGGCAGGTGTTCTATTGAAGACGTCTCAAAAGTCTTGATAAGGCCAAGAAAAGCAAAAACATTTCTGCCTCAATATAAAAGAAAGTCGTTCTGTTAGAAATCTGTGCTGAAATAAAAGGGGTTCTGTTCAGTATATTTTGTCATAATCAGTTAATGTTTGAGCTTTGGAATTGACAGAATTTGGAAAAATGCTGCAGTGGTATAAATCTCCTTTGGGCAGAACAGCCACTGAGGGGTTTATCAAAATGTTGATAAAGTGAAAGAAAAGGTGTGAAAATAATCAACCATTTGCTGAAATATGATGCTAGTGAACACTGAGAAAACAGCAGGAATTGTTGGGAGTGGATTATAAGTAAGTGCTGTTATGCAATTAATATGGAAAAAAGATTAATTAACTTGGTTTTGACTGAAAATGTATGATTTTAAACCAAATTTTCAAGAAAGCCATCAACAGGCTTTCAACACTACTGAAATGAATAGGTTTTAGTTCACTGGTATCACCTCTGGTAAGCATCAGTTCTTCTACCCGGATGGCAGGTTAACTGCTGTATCATCCTTAACTTGCTAACTTTATTTTAAAGTCTAATATAATGCCTACAAATGTCTGAAGCATCATATTCAGGGCATTTTCATAAGAAAAACTCATTTGATAAAAGCGATGTCATTTTGGGAATGGAAAAGTAAACCCCTTGTCTAAACCCTACAAAAACATGTTTGAGATCCTCTGATGTTACTAAAAGCAAAGGGGCTTTTGATTAAACTCTTTTCAGAAATTGGAATCATATAGAGGATTTTTTTTTTCTGAATTTGTGGCACTTTAAAAAGACAAGTTCTCAGGTGTAGCCAGAGGGATTATGTCATTGGGATGAAAGGCATAGTGGCCATGCCTTTCATGTTGGCAATCCCTCCATTAAATTACAGATGAAAGAGCAGCTAAAGAGAAAAGAGGGCTGGTCACGCTGGATTGAAAAGACAAAACTAATACTTAGAACAGGATTTCAAGGACAGGTGGCGTTGTAACTCCACACTGACAATAAGTCTGTCGACCCCTTTGTCATCATGGGATGCTCTGACCTCGGTGACAGATTTCACATTCGGCATCCTTTTGACTTTCATTCAATGCCAACATGAAATAGAATCAAGATACTTTGAAGTCAGGTGTCAAAACACAAGTCTTCACTTGATAGTGAATAAGTTATGACAGTCTCTCTTCTGGTCAAAGCCTTATTTTTCCCCAAAAAGTAAGAAACCGCCTTCATTACGGTACGGTATCATTGGCTTCAGAGATGGACTAATTTATATAAGACAAATATATTATTAAATCTTATTTGGTTCTATTTAACCCCCCCCCAAAAACAAAAAAAACCCACCATATTATCTTCTTACAGATATATTGAAAATGGTAGAGTAACACCTAAGACAATTTTATAATTCACATTTTAAGAAAATAGTTAAGAGTAAGATCTTGGTAGATTGTTGGTAAAAAAAAAAAATCAAGAAAATCCGCTCCTACGGTGATGTTTGAGAGCTGATAATAACCACTGCCAGTCTATCAAACCAAGTTTTCAGTGTAAGTAAGTTTAGAAACTGGCAATCTGCCAATCTGGGATGGGCCCCAGGCACCTTTATTACCAGTTTATGCCCTCTTCTAATTTACGTTTTTTGTCAGTTTTATTTGACCATTAGGTGTTTTTCTAGAATTTGAATAAGTAGTAAAAAAGAAAGAGATAGCAAGTGATTGAGATTGAAAATAAATTACCCTTTGGGATTTCCTATGTAGTTATTTCACTCATAATCCACTTGCAGTGATGGTATGGTGAACTCGATTGCTTCAGCTTTTATAGTGTAAATTTCTTTCTGTCTGAAGCTTCTATGTTCTCCTGTGGGACCATGGTTGTTTGTCTTAGGCATAACCTGCCATTTGCTCAGTTTATGAAAAGGTTGGAATTTTTTTTTTGTATTATCATGTTTATTCTATCTCTGTCTTCATGTTCTCATTCATGATCACTGATCATGATCATTGATTGTGAATGAGGTACTTCTGCTTGATTAGCTATTCCACTCACATGTTGTCTAGCTATCTGGAATACCACATACCACCTTCAAGAAGACATCAGACACAGGAGGAAACCTAGTTGACAGCCCTGAAAGGAACGGTGTTTATAACATAATACACAGGAACAGCCCAACTGAAGGTCTTTTCTGCTTATTTCTATCTTCAAGTCTGTATACTGAGCTCATTATATGGATTTCAAACAAGCCATGATGCTTGGGTGTGACCGTTGAGTTTGCTAATTTGCAATTGTCTGCCTTTCCAATGTCAATGGATGCTACTGTTCCCTCCGTTTAAGCATGTCAACATTCCCACCCCGCCTCCTCATTAAGTAAATCATTTTGTGAGATGCTCTAATGGCTCCTAAATTGTTTATGGGGCAGTTTAATTTATCTGTAAGGAATCCTAACAAACTCTCTTGGCACACAGACAAGTAATTATGTGTTTGGCTAAACACATAATTGGATGGGCTTGAAGATAAATTTCAGTGTCTCAGGAAGTTTAAGTTTTGAAGGGAAGCAAGCAAGTGAATTTGTTCTACTTTTATTGAATATTATGAGAATAACTCATGTGTTGTTTTGCAAGCAAACATTACCAACAAATATTCCTTTAAAACAGTGTAAACCAAATATTTTTCCATATTTGCTAAACAATTGTTTGCTCTTGTGAAAGAAGGAAAAGCTAGTATTGACCTCTCTTTGGCTGGTGTTCACAATAACAACCAGGATGCTGTGCCATTATATATCTTCATCCAATAAGATGAACTCTCCCTGGAAATCTTACATATTGTTACAGTTCATGGAGGAATACTAGCCTCTGAGAAAGAACGCAGTCATTTTGCTATTGAGGTCAAGCCCAATATTTGTAGCAATAGCTTCAAAAAGGCCTTAATATGTTTGAAATTGATTTCCTCACATGATTTTCTCTCACACAGACACACACACACACACAGACACATATATATTTATATAAATATATATATATTTTTTCACTCTTGTATCATTTAGAGGTCTAACGCTGTGAAACTTTTACAAAGACACACTGAGCATTTTAACAGCTCAGTGACGTGAGCTTTTCTTGGGCTTCCCTGGAAGTTTGCATGAGCGGCGCATCAAACAGCTAGAGACTGTGTCAAACTGAAATCTCTATGCGGCAGAGCCTAAATGATTTATGCATTTGTCATTTCTCATTTGTTGAAACAAGGTGTCAACGTTTTTGTTCCGTTGCACCAGTCAAGCCCACAGAGACGAGGAGCTAAGGATGAGAACAGATGTCCTTGAAGATGGGAAAGTCGGACGGGCAATTTGTTTAGGTGAACCTCTTTTCACAGTGATTTTGTTGTGAAGGAGCAACGGTTACAGACAATCACCTTTGAGTCATTCGTAAATCTATGCCCTAACAGTGTGATCTCACGGTACAGACTCATGCACTGTGAAAAAGACTGATCACAGTGAATGCGAGTGCTTTCTAAAGATATCCAGTTTTCTTTAAATAGACCCTCCCATGATAGACAAGAGTCAAAACTTTGATCCACATTCTACCTTAATGAATAATCATAAATCTCAATGTGGGACACCTCTGAATGGAAGGGATCTTTCGGAATATTGGATACCCTTTTAGCTATCCTCATCGCCATTCCCCTGTAAACATGAAGTATTCATGCATGAAACCCATATTTGTGTGTTTCATCAGTCAGTTCATCAGTTATCGCACAGGTTTGTGTTAGACTCTTGAGAAAACCATTTTCTCCGACAGGATTTTCCAGTCTTTTTGAGCTCATCATCTCAATCACAGCCACATGTCTCAGGCGCATATTATATCACGTTATGCTTGAAGAGTCCTTGTGCAACAAAACTGAAATGAAAGTGAGAGATGAATGTTGCTGTTTGTAAAAACGTGCAAATGTTACCCACCCTGAAAGCTGATTTGTGTTAGCTAATCATACCACTCAAGCATGCAGCACTAAATGTGATTACGCATGCAAAAAGTGTAAGTCTTTGCAAAATTTAATTAGTAGCTCATTATAGTTAAAAAGGGCAGCCGGGGAAAACATAATTTGCTATTTAAAATACGGAAATTATAATGACAATTATAGCCGAAACACAGAATGAGGTAACTTGTTTTGGACAGTCATTCTTTCGTCATTTCTCTCCATCCATCTATGAATCATGTCCCTGCCGACTAACAGATGGAGTTGGTTTAGTCATTCAGGCATTTATGAAATATGTCAATGGGAAGGATATAACAAACCCTACAGTCAGTGTAAACTGATGTCAAATCAAATATGGAACAGGATTCTAGTTAAAGGGAAATATTTGGATTTTTGGCTCTAATGCTGGTGAATAGAAATGTTATCATTAAATTAACCAACACGAAGTACATGTTAAAAGTGGCAAAGAAAAGTAACCAATGACACCTTAAAAATTTAATTTTATTACCCTCGGATGGGATCTAAACTAATTTATTTTTTAACTTTCGAATTATCTGTATAGAATCAATTAACAGTGGTTAAAAGGATCATACAAGACATGCTTGACAACTTCATATACACTTTAGTCAACTATAAAGGACCAGGCCTATAACATCTTGTAGCCACAAATGCACAGATCAAGAAAAAGGTTTGTAATCATGATGCAAGTTCATTTACCATTATATATTTTCTCATATATGTAAATCTTTCATGTAGAATTAAACCCTGAAGTCCAAAAATAATAATCATAACAAGGACATTTATACATAAAGTATTACATTAGTAATCACAAGTATTAGCAGTAATAAAAGTACCTCTGATAATTCTCTTCAGCTGTGTGATTTTCCTCAGATATCTATGAATATATTGTGGATATCTAAAGCTGTTGCAGCCTGCTCAGTGTAAATTAAGCTTAATCTTGTGGAGTCCTGTGCTGGATTTGTTGACTCAAACACACCAGTTTAAACGGAATGGGACTTCACCGCCTTAGCAGAAATCACTCCTCTTTCGATCACACTTTGTTCCTCTGAGAAATTTTTAATACTACCCTGTTTATGAGACCTAAGCCTTGCTATGAAGACATCAACCACCAGGTGATAATCAGACCAACAGACACATAGATTATATCCTGTCACCTATAATATTATCCATTATACAGATCATTTAACATTGAGATTCAGTGGAAAGCTGTTAGGCTTTTTGGGCTTATATCACTTGAAATATGTAACTTATGCGTGACAAAAAACGCACACAATCCAAAATATATTCCTTCACACACTCGCAACTTTTGGGCAAGCTTGGCCTCATCCTGTCAGTGCGGCGGCTGATAGACAGGCTTTTTTTCTCTGTGTCAAAGGAAGTGGTCCAGTATAGACAAGAGGAACTCTCCAACCGAACGGGAGACAAAAGGGAGAGGACAAAGCAAGAGAGTGACACTCAGAAAAAAGACACACTGAAGGAGAGGATGAGTTGTTGAGTCAGTGTGTGTTGTGGAGGAGGTTTCAAGTGCCTTGGGTGTGAAGACGGTGGGGCCTGAAATCTCCCTGCTGCTGGGGGAAACAAGACCAAACAACAAGCCCAAATGAATTAACTTGAACGCCTTTTCCTTTCTAAAAGCATGAGCAATACCCTAAGCCCATGTTGACATTTTACTAACGCTGTCAGAAATAAAGCTTTTTGAAAATTCAGGATATGTGCAATCACAACTGGACTGAGTGGGTAAAATGTGTTATGTGGTTTCCTTGAATTTATGTTACAGGCTTTATTCCTGAGTTTCTTGCTAGGAACTTATAGTTCTATCTGGTAGACTCCCTTTCACTGCCACAATGTGACAAACCCTGTTAGATGTTTGAATATTGTTTGACCATAGATTATCTTGGTAAATGATCTGAGCATTTCACTTGCTGGATTCCTCTAAAATGTTAAAGCGGTCTTATTTAATAACAACGCAAGAGCGAAAGTGCACGATGCAACATTTTAACTATGGTTACTTTTTCATCTATATATTTAATTTTAGCCATCTCACACACAGAGATGAATTCTCCTTTTAAACCTTTAATATTAAATGACATTAACATTATCTATCTATCTATCTATCTATCTATCTATCTATCTATCTATCTAT
>CAJRST010007779.1:3788326-3814310 GCA_907169785.1 Menidia menidia | reverse complement strand
ACTGAAATGTAAGCACCAGTGGTTGTTGTGGGTCAGATATTACAGATGCCAGTCCATGAGATTACATTTCAAATATTGGCCGTTCAAAAGGATCAACTCAGAGCAAACTGAAATGAATTGCCACCCCCGTTTCCAGCTGTTTGTGTGTTTGAGCTGGCGGGTGAAAACAAGCACAACTGGCACAGTGTTGACAATCATTAAACACAGATGTTCAAACCAATGCAAAGGTATTGCTGCTTATTTGGTTTTCGGCTCAGTGTGCAGAGGGGAAGGCAAAAAATGAAAATAATGATTAGAAGTCATATGGTCAGAACAAAACCCTGGAAGTTTCAACAAGCTCTGAAAATGTCAGTGCATTGTGATAATTTTGCATTTCACAAATAATGGATGTCCATCTCCTTTTAAGACCTGGAATTATGTTTACCTCTGAAGTAATTATTCTCCAGACTCATGGACAATGCTTTCTAATTAAAAGATTATAAGTACAATGGCCGAACCCTCAGTGTCCAGGAAGTGCTAAAGGTTTGGCCGTCAAGGGAGAAAACCACAGGGCCTGACGATAAGTGAATCTAAAGACCTCAATAAAGGCTGTGCCGGAGAGAGCAGGAAGATGTAGACAGGTATTAGTCCATCCATCATTTCCAGTGACTTCAAATAACCAGCAGAGACTCATCCCCAGATCAGTAAGGACTAAAGGTGGTGTGTGAGTTTATTACTGGAAGATCATACCCTCTGCTGCGAAATGACTAAGAGGTATTTTTGCTGCATCTCTCTCTGTTTTAAAAGAAAAGACCAGCAGCCCTGTTAGACACAATCAGATGCTACAAATAATAAAAGGGATATGTATTTTTCTTTTTTTATTCAAGCACATCCATTTGTTGTCAGATTAGGTTTTTACCAACTTCTGGAAAAAAAGGGAAAAAAGTTAGATATGATTCAAGTTCTTTCCTTTCAGGATGAAAGTGCATTTACATCAGCTGCATTTGTGTTCAAAAAACCGAGTTTAACCATACCGTTTCTTTTTGCACACTTTGTAAATGTAGAAAAATGCAAATATCGTTTTTAAAGTCTTTGTAAAAAGCCTGAGGATAAAACTGTCTGTCTGGTAATATCTAAACATTTTCCTCCCTGCAGCTTTCTTAGATATTGAGCATATAGCAAAATGTCTTTTACATACTGATACGGTGATGCTTCTCACATTTGGGCTGCCAGTAAATCTCTTCCTGAATTGTCGGCCTTAAATTAGATCCGAAAGACACTGTAAAAATCAATCCATCTATTTGCAGTAGCCCTTATTCCTAGTGGTAGTTATGGGGGTGAAAGGCAGAGTGGACAGGTCACCATTCCACACAGAGATGAACAAGACGCACAACCAAACGCATTCACTCCGACACGCAATTTAGGAATGCCAATTAACATGCGAGCATTTGGACTGTGGGAGGCAGCCAGAGGGAAGCTACTCATACATGGGGGAGGACAACGCCACACACAAAAAGGTCCTCAGCCAGGATTTGAACCAGGAAGTGTTAACGTGTGAAGGGACAGAGCTAATCATCACATCACTGTGTAACCCCTGGATAAAACCTTACATACAAATTTATTTTCACCATGTTTTTAAGCTTTATGTACAAATGACTCCACTTCAAACATCTCAGGCATTGTTTAAACTGCCTACAGGTTTACACATCTATTCTCTTACCAGCTTTTTAGAGTATAGATGCATGGCATGGCAGTTGGTAGTCTCAGTTTTTAAATAAAAGTCTCGGCCTGTTGTGGACAGATTAACGAGAAACAGACCTGTAACATGCACAATACTTAGCGTCTTTTCTTTAATGTCTTTGAGAGAGATTTGAAGAAGAGATCGTCTGCTGATGATACATTTGGCTGAGTATCATTAAAACAGACCATTTATTTTACATCCTTCTCTGTCCCATCTGCAGGCAGATGATGTTTGCCTCACTAAAACTCAAGCCAGAGGTCAACATCGGTGAATTAATTGCAGAGTGGGAGAGAAACTATTCACAGAAAACATATTGATCTCAGGATGTTGAATATGCTAAACATTTGTCTAAAAGAGGTGCTTTGAAAATCAATGATACAGGCTCCACAGAACACCCGCCCAGAATCTGTAGGGGACAGCTTTCAATTATATTGCTCATGCTGAATTTTTGTCATCAAGCCTTTTCAGCCCTTTGCATTCGTCACTAGCAATTACCATACTAAACAAGTCTAAGATTTAAATTTTAATACTCCATTATGTTTTATGTTTGCTTTTGCACAGAACAGGTTTCAGGATGGATTTCCATGGAGAGGCATGTAATCTCCTCATAGCTACGTGTGCACACAATCTTGCACTCTTATAGTCATTCAGATATGTTAAATTTTAATACAAGTAAAATATTTACCTATGTATGGTTTTAGAGATGTATGGTGTTTTTGGGTATAAATTCAGTGGAAAGAGTTTAATCTATATCAGAGGTTGGTTAGTTGTCAAATAAATCAATTAAAAGTTTATCACATCTAAAGCACACTTATCTCTCCATCTCATTAGACCTTGTGGGTATCTTCTATCCATAATATCTCAGTATTTTTTTTAACCTAAACACATAAATAAAGAAGAGCAAATGTTTGAATGCCCTTCCATTTTTGGACAAGCACTGTGTGATAACAAACTCAACTGTTTTCCCACATCACTGGCCCTGCATGGTACATTGTCCATTTCTCTTGTTGAACTTTATCCAGTTGCACCAGTACACAGTCTGTGACTTGTCTGAAGTCTGTGCAAAGACATTTTTTTTCACGTTCAAGCACCGTGGAACTAAAGGTCTGCAAAATCAGTTTAATTATCTCAAGTTCCTTCCAAGGACTGACGAAGGAGTTTTTGTTCCACCGTAGAGCAAGATGCCCACACACTGAGCGGCCGTCTGCGATTGGGAAGACGTGTTTGATATTCATAGCACTGCAGCTGATATCCCTGAAAAAGGAATAATTTGGTCATATCTTTTTGATTCGTCAAATGGGGACATCAGGAAATGCAGCTTTTAAGATCTTTTGGAATTTTAATTATAAACACCCTGCAGTGTGCTCCAGTGTAGGGACTTACCAGTCAGTCCTGCACATTACTACAGACCCATAAATAATAAAGACAGCTGTTAGCAAATGAGATGTCATTTCTTAAAGTATTTTATTAAAGCTTATAGATTTATAGATTGTTATTAATTTTATTACAGTGCCATTATGAAAAATGCTGTTAAACCATCAATCCATTTTATTTGTTGCTTATTATTACATTTCGTGAGGGGCATGGGCCTATCCAAACTGACAACAAGTGAGAGGAGGGGTACCCCAAGGATAGGTCAAACTTTGGGAGTTCACTGCCTGGTTTAATTTTTTTTCCTTTTTAAAAAAAAAAGGGATCATCAAAATATTGGGAAAAAAAATCAAATAATTCTTGATATTGCTGTGACAATCGAATTCTGAAGATATTTCAACATGTCAAAATGAAAGTTATTGCAAGAAAACACAAAATCAACACAGCATGAGCAGCCTATGTATTTATGCAATTCATGCTTTTGAAAAGAACACTTTGATTGTAATAAGCGGTAAACAAAATGAATAGTTTTATTCTGTTATATTCTCCTCCCCAGTTTCATTGTCCCAGTTGCATTCCCAGGGTCACAGGAAATAAACCCTCCATTCCTCCATCTAACATCATTGTCATGCAGCAGCACCGAGTTCAGTCGTATTCCTCCCCTCACATCTCTGCGAAAGCCCCTTCACAAAGCTTTAGAAAAAACTACGCCCTGGGAGAGAACAAACTGCGGAATACAAAAGTATGCCAGGTGCTGTATTTTAAAAAGGACACCATCTAAACAGAAATGTATTATTTAAAAGACAACTGAGAGGCGTAAGTAGTGTGAATGCATGACAAGGCCACAATCTGTAGGCTCTAATAGGACCCTGGAGGTCTTGATTTAGTCTTTGTAAATGAAATTGGTCTCCCCTCTAGCTCTACATAACATGCTTTTTGTCTTACTTTGACCTTCAGTGTATGTTTCCCTGTCAAACCATGATCATTTAGTCTATTCTAGCAGCCTTGCTCTGTGATAATAAAAGCAAAAACAGTTAGTGTGTTGCACTGACTGAACTCATGTATTTCAAACATTTTCCTTCACAATTTTAAGGTAAAAACTATTACACATATATTTTTCTGCAAATATATGTTTGCTTGTTTCTACTTGTGGATAAATGATTCCCTTTGGTCTGACAAGGATGACTTCATTTGCATTCAAAGAACCAATTAAATGTCCATCTAATCTGATGTATGTCCACCAAGCACCTGAAAGGTGCTCACACTGTCTCACAATCTCACAAATCATCCAAATACAACCACACAAAACTGCAAGTACATGACAGAATTAATTGTTCAGTCAGTCACGTGGTTGGCAAATGCCCAACAAGCAGGTTCAGAATGAGATAACATAGACTGAGTCAAAGAACCTATGAGTCATAGTCCACTCAGGGTCCTATCCCTTCTTTTCCGCAACCTTTAAAGAGCAAATTGGAAAGCAAAACCGAACCATTTCAGGAAATTGCTCTTCGTACCATTGCATTTTTGTTAATAGCACAGAAATATCCTGCAGTATTGTCAATCTTTGTCTACATCATTCAGGATTATGCATTAACTACAGTTGTTGATTAAGTTAGCGTGAAATTTCAGTATCTCTTTTATATTGCTCTGTGCTCAGGTTTTACGCCTCTCTAGGCTCTAGTGAGAAATCCTCACACATCACTGGAGTGCAGGTGTGCCATAGAGATTCACATCTCATTAAAACGTGCATTACCCCCTTCCCGTCTCCCTATCTCCGCTCCTACCCAACCTTGCTAAAACCATATGGACCCCATACTGACTCTCATTATACAGCATGAAGTGAATTCATTCTCGTGGAGACGAGGAGGGCCCAGAAGTGTTTGTGCTCTCAGGGTGCCGTAATTTTAATCTGATCCAAAACTAAGGCTTGAAAAGAGGTCATCATGCTAACTCATTAAATTACCGGTACCCCAGATAAAAGTATGACATATGATTTGTTAGAAGAAGGAAAATCTATGATTTTTCTGACTCTTGACTTTTATTACTAACAGACAGTCTTTGGTATACACATTTGCTAGTTTTGTTAAAGTATGTCCATATTACTATTCCAATGAAGGGTGAAGAGTCCTCTGGGACAGGGATGTACCAAAGCACTCTCAGCCCCCGGTCATTAACCCCCTCTTCTATCTGCTGACATAACAAAGTGAACAACCGCATAATCAGGTGACAAGTGATGGAAAGAAATTAAGCAGCAGGAGCGAGGAGGGTGGTGGAGAAGATGTCTTAAGCTTTCCTCATAAGGCAGCTAGCAGGAGGCAAGTCATCAGGAAATTAGGGTGTCAGCTAGCTGTCAGGGTGCATTGACCTAACAGAGCAAGTATGCCAGGCAGCTGTCGTTGCGATGTCAATCTCGCTCTCAGCCAATCAATCTCACGCGAAAAGGGACCAAGTAAAGCAGGGGAAGACCTGGGCTTCTCACGTATGTTTTCAGTGAAAGCAAAAATAAGGAATAAAATGACCGCCAGGCAATTAAGATATCCTTTAAGAGCTGCATAACTGTTCAGGTTTTAAAGCTACAAAACAGCTCCTGTTTTGTCCTCATTCTCGAAAATAAACAAGTCACCCCTTCTGTTTTTATCCTCACCCACCAACCCCTCTTGCTGTGCCTGAAGGTCAAGCAAGTACTCTGGGAAAGTGTGTTGGTGCAGCAGAGGAGAACTGCTGCATGTGTTCATTGCCAGCTCTGTCGGGGTGACCACGAAGTTGCCCAGCTCCCCCTTGTTGCTCCAGCTCCCCTCAGTCTGGGCATGTCAGCTTTCTAGGGCACAGTCGCCATGGCTCCCCAGGGAGAAGAGACAAAGAAGACAGAGGGGGCTGGTTGGGAGTTGGGTAGGGCATAAATAAAATAGCACTTGTGCTTCACCTTGGATAGGCCTGTTTTTGTTTCTCCCCTATGCAAATTCTAAACCTTAAAAAGTCAAGGATATCCTTCAGACACCTTCTAAGACCTTCCTTTGAGGTAAATTGTGTTAAAGCCTATGGTTTGGGAATGGTTTTGAAGACCTGGATTGTGAGTGACAACTTATCACTAATTTCTGATTTGTCATCTATTTTTACTGCTGGCAGCAAAGCATAATTCAGTTTCCATTCCATATGTACAACTTAAAAGGACATTCTGTAAAAAGGACTTGTAGCAAATGTGGTAACCACTGGTACAACATGAGCGAAGAAAATAAGTGTTTTGGAATTGAAAAGTCATTAGTCTTGAAACTCCAGATCAGGGGCAGAATGTATTGCAGGACAAGTTTGCATGGCGGAAAAGGTTAAATAGTGTGCAAACATCTAAAATAATGCAAAAAGCGAGTATAAATTAATACAAGACTTTTGCTGTTCCCTTTCCCTTTGTACACTGCAACAAAATTGATAAAAAAAAAGGATGTGTCATCATATCAAAATGTGCATAGCTGTTTTGTTTTGTTTTATCTGATTTCTGTTGATGTGATGGGATTTGTGATTATGCGATTTGCCTCCCTTTCGGTATTTTCATGTCTACAAAGTTAACTCTGTCATTTTCCCATTTCTGTTTGATCAGTGCTACATGCTGTTTGACATCAGTCAACTTCCTGAACTTGAGCAGCATGAAAACCAAGTACGAATGTTTGCCTAATAAACACTTGATAACTGATTTTAGGTAGGTTATTTCAAATTAATATAGAAAATATAATTATTTGATTTAGCAACAGATGTTTACCTAAACCAGCTTTATATTATTTTTTCAATTCTGCTGTGAATAGGCCGGTAAAGTGCTGGGCCGGCTGGGTCACTAAACAGATTCTGTGTTAACCAAGCCATAAAAGTTTAATGTTATAAGTTGCCCAGGGCTGCTATGTATAATTAAGGTGTTTCTGTGGGTTTTCCCCCTTGCAGTGTCTCGAAGACAGATAGGAAATTGGGTAAAAATGTGTTTTAGAATCACTTGAAGAAACCGTATTGTGCAAAATGAGTGGAACAAAAATGTTGTTTCCATTCTGTTGCTCCACAGAATGGAAATATATATATATATATATATATATATCATTGCGTAGCCATCCATACCAAAGTTTCTCCTCACTCGCCAATAGAGGCATTTTCCAGTGCAGCAGTTTTCAAGAAGTTTCCACGCCCCTCAGAAGTCACAGACACAGCATTGTAGTTTTGTAAGTATGTCAGTAATGTCAGCAGTATTGACCTTGATGGCTCTGCCACTCTGCAAAAATGTAGTTATGATGGAGCCATTCCAACACATCAATAATGAGAGGGATTTGTTGAAGTAATGTGCTGCACGCAAGGCAAAAGGTGGGGGTGTGCAGGACCTGCTGCACTATTCATGTCACCATCTGCTTCCTTTCCAACAGTCTTGCTTCAGAGATGCGTGGGTTCTGAAGCCAGGGTGGAGCTGAGGTCTGGCCTAATACCTTTAGGACTGCATGGAGATGCTTCACATGTGATTTAGACCAGCCATTGCTGCTGCCCAGGCAGTTTTGGTGTCAGCTAGTAAAAACAATCACTGTGCTCCTGTGAGACTGGAACCTAAGGGAATGAGAAAAAGAGAAGGGAGGCAAACACAGTCAGCAAAGGGGCTTCCATAGCAATAACAGAGATCAATAAAGAAAACACAAAGGTGTCCGCCATGAGATGTCATTGCATACGATCCCAAAGCCATCACATGAAATATATATATGATGCTGAAATAGACAGGATGTACCTTTGAACCGATTGCTAAAGACCAAATGTCTATTGAGTCTCTAGCATTTTGGTCAGGGTTAAACATTTAATTTATTTATGACAGAAAAATGAGTCAAGATGCTGTTGACCTGCAGCCTGATCGGTTTTAGAGGTGATTACGACCTGCCAATGATCTAATTGAAAGTCTTAGTTTTCACTGATTGTGTTTGTAAAGTAAATCCATGCTCTGATTACATGTAATATCCACAGTGAATTTCTATGAAGAGGGGCCATGTAATGTTATGGAGGGATCTTATCAGTATGCAAATTGAACAGCTCACTTCGCTCATTATATTAAATGAGCCGCGACTGAATGAGTTTGTCTCAATTATTTCAAAGTTGTGCTGGTCTCCTATTTCTC
Source organism: Menidia menidia (assembly GCA_907169785.1). Taxonomy (NCBI): domain Eukaryota; kingdom Metazoa; phylum Chordata; class Actinopteri; order Atheriniformes; family Atherinopsidae; genus Menidia; species Menidia menidia. The sequence continues at coordinate 3,806,094 of CAJRST010007779.1, read as the reverse complement.
ATAGTGGTATTTTGGCTTCATGGGAGAGTCTCCGACAGAGATTTAGGGCTAAGTAGAGCTTGTCACACTCAACATTTACCATGCCTGGTATACGGACCACACACATCCGCACACACACCACAGACTGGTATTGGCCACCCAGTGGGGTATCAGCTATGAAAGATGACTTAGCTTGGCAACGATATCATTAAAGTATAAAGCAGAGAAATGCATAACGACACAAAAGGCCAACCTTCACATTGCTGCTGTATAATCTGTTGGTAGGGGGTATGAATAAGCTCATTGCAAGGACGGCAAAGGTTTTTGAAAAGGGTAACTATGACACACAAACAGGCATTGATGGATTTTACATAACTGGAAGGAGTAACCAGCTGTTTAACATGTGCCAGATTTTCCGTACTTACCTGATTATAATAACTTTGTCAAATGAAAAGAGCACTTCCACAGTTATTTTTATTTTTACTTTTTTTTCTTTGAGAAAAAAATTCAAATTCTCCCGTAGGCCCATCATCACGTTTTTTCTTGCAATGTAAACTGTCTTCTAAAAGCCACTGATGAAACTTTTATCTCACATTGTGTTGTCTTCTTTGTCCATTACTGTACTTTCAAGTTACAAAACTTGCTTTTTTAAGTTCTCATCAGATCTTCATCCTCGAAAAATAACAGCAATCTGTTGCCTTTGCATCTACACCCAAAGCCCATTGTAGGTTTTGAAGTATATAGGAGTTTTAATAGATGTGAACTATTTTAATAAGTATTATGTTTTATATATGTATAACACTTATTGATATTAAATTGGGATAAAATGACCTGCCCAATGTCACCTGAGATAAGCAGCAAAGACAATAGGTAATGGATTTGATATGTTATATGCTGTATTAGTCCTACAATTTGATGAAATTATGTGTATTATGATTATTTCTCTTGCCCTCTGTCACACTTTCTCTCTCTCTCCATATATTTATGTATATGTATGGATATATAAACTTAACTACACGTGCCTAGATGTGTAGGTTTCCATAGCTTGTTGCCATGGAGAAAGAGAGCTAAAGCTTTACATGTCTCCATGTGAAAAGCTCGGGCTCAGTTAGCTGGAATCAATAACTTCAGATCGATACCATCAGATATATCAATCTGATGAAGTATCCAAGATGACATAATCTGAACATGAGGATCGGACACCCTGATTGATGGATGATTAAAAGTTGCAAAACTCTCATGACTCCATTAATCTCTTTTTCTGTATTATGTTTTATATATAAAATCATGACTTAATCTTATAAGGACCATTCATGAATAATTTCTTGAAGCTGATCAAGCCTTCCTCTGATTGCTCTCAGATGCATTATGTCTCTTAAACCTTATAAACAAATCCTCTACACAGCTGATATGCTATAGATTTTTTTTTTGTTTCGACACTGCCACCAAGTGATAAAAAGGAGCATTACCAGATGTCTTTTTGACTCGTATCATGACCAAGACTGACCATAATTACACCGTAGAAAAGCTAATAATATGTCAGATTGGTTCATATTTTGTGTTGAAAAGAGTAATAGTTTTGACTCGATGGTATCTGATACCATAATTCTTTCATAAATGAACTGGGATTTGCAGATTTCAACTGCCATTGTTTCAATTTGTAAAAAGAAAGTGTTGTGGAATTGTATGTGTTTATATATTCATTTACATATTCATTTAAATAGTAGAAAAAGCTGAGTAGAGAAGAAATACCTCAAAGGGCTGTGGTTGCCTCATCTTGAAGTTGATGACTGTGTCTCTTTCCCTGAATGATGTGACAGGTAGGTCTGCGGCACCATATGAAATATAAAACAGGATGGAGACATCGCTGACAGCCATGTCACAAAGCATCAGTGAAGGTGACAGGACCAAGGACCCCGTTCCGCTATGCCGACATCTCTTCAGCTAATCGGAGGGTACAGGTTCACACAGCTGCTGGACCAAAAGATGGGGAGGGGTCAATAATTCAACAGCTGCAATATAGAGCGTCTTGTCCAGTGTTAAAGTCTCCTTCAGGTCTTCTGCACTTAGTGGCTCTCCAGCTGCTCCTCTTGCAGATATTAACAACAACAAATCATTAGCTTTTTTTTTTTTTTTTTACATAAAATGGATAGGTAAAAACGATAGATATGAGGGATGTTTTGATTGCTGATTGATTTAAAAAGTGATTGTCACACATTGCAAACAACATATCTGCCACCACCGGCATTCTTCCTCATAGGGTAAATTAAATTCACCTTTTTTTATTCCTTTACCCTTTTTCTGTCTTTGAGCCCGTCAAGACTTTCGCATTTTTTCTCAGCACATGCACTCTGTTGTCATGACAACTGGGAAGAGCTGAATATTCTGGCACGTATCACCTTTGCTGTCTCACCTCTGGTTGCTGGCACTCAGTGTCACCGGTCTATATGGGCTGACAGAAACTCAGCAGGTGGGCCGGGATGGCGGAGACAGAGAGAAAGTGAGGATGATGGGACAGGAAGACAGGCATAAAGAGAGGGGAAGTGTTTCGATGGAGGCATGAGGGATGCCAGTATGGCACTCAGGTGAAACAAAAGTGACTGTACTGTTATGGCACGGTGTCCCAGTGGAGGGGAATACACAATGCAGGAAGGACATCTGCAGCACGTCCCATTCGGCATACTCGCTGACCCCTGACAGCTTAGAAAATACAGTTTCAAGAAATACATAAAAAGAATTGCAAAATCTTTTAAATACTCTAAGAGACTCAGCAACAACTATAAAAAATGTATGTGCAACACTTTTTTTCATTTATCATTACTTTTATGCAAAGCACTAAAATATGTTGTTGACATGAACAACAACAACACAACACAACAACAATCTATATCTCCATCTCTTCCTGGGATTGAAACTCTTCAAATTCCCAAATGTTTTTAGATAATAAACATCTGTATTACCCAAAATGTACTCTAGTTAAACAAAGACTATACAAAGATCATTGTCATATGATTCGAACTTAACTTCAATGAGTGCCGGGGTGTTTTTATGGACTGATCTAAAACTACTATCTGAAAAATTTAGTATAAAGTATAAAAGGTATAAAAGAGTGATGTGTTTGAGAGAGGAAAGATTTGATCCATGCATCAGTAGATTATCACTAAGATAGGGTAATCACCCTATGCTTGTATTTACTGATTTGACTGAAGGTTTAATCAAACATCTGTTCCAAAACCGGCCATCAAACACCAGAAAAGTTTATGTTTTCACTCCGACCATAAAGTCTCTAAAATGGCTTTCAATGTGTAATAGATTTAATGAAAAAAATGTATTATGCATACCTTTCTATTTCATTGATTAACAAAAATGCCCAACAAACATTGAAATATACTGTACTTTAATGAATCTTGAATTTGAACAGAGCAACATTTTACAAGTATTATCAAATTCAACTTTTTATTTAAACTGAATTGGAAATCAAGCTAATCTCCACTTGCCAATACACTCCCCCTTGTAGTACATGGTACCTAAAACAAGTCTTAGTATCATATTACATATAACATTCCTTAAAGTTGGGAAAGACTTAGGACCGTATCTCCTGTCAATCATATTTCAATCAGTTTTAGTATTTATCCCTATGTTTGTCCCTTTTTTAAAACAAAATATCTCATTCAGTCTCCATGAAATATAAGGTTTTTCACTTAAGATTAGATGCATCCTAAAAGTATAAAGGATTAATTTACAGCTTAGCTTCAACATGAATAGCAACAAAGGGGTCCTCATCTCTGTTACTGATCCTAAAGTGTGCCTGGCCATCAGCACCAACATTGATCTGCTTCCCAGTGCAACTGTTTCCTTCCTTTTGTCCAGAAATGATGTCACAGTAGGTACCACCAGGCAGGCCAGTGTTCAGAGTCACATCCAGGTCCCTGAAAGTCAAGAAAAGCTATTTTAAAGTCAAAACAATGTAAGAGGTAAAGGGTTTTGACGAAAAACATTCCAACTGTACTTCATTCATGTATTCATTCATTTAAACATGGAATGGATGAAGTTGCCTGTAGAGTTGAAAGTGTGATGTGTCAACTAAATGTGTGAAGTTCACATGATTGTCACCTCTTCTTCCTCTTCTCATTGGTGTATAGGAGTCCATGCACTTAAGTACATGTGCATTCAATCCTTACCAGTCATCATTGTTAAAGACAATGAAACCACGATTGCCACGTCCAAATGCAACCTGGTTGCTCTGGTTGTCCCACCAGTTGGTTTGGGGATGTCCATTGACCACATTACGGAAAATTACCATGTTCCTGTAAAGAAGATGGAAAATTGCATTTTAAACATCCATCCATCTATCCATCCTTTATCGTAACCGCTTATTCCCTTAATTCGCAGGGGGACTGGAGCCTATCCCAGTAGTCAATGGGCGAGAGGCGGGGTACTCCATGGACGGTCCGCAAGTGCATTTTAAACATGAAGTATATATTTATGATCCTTATATCCATTATTCATGGAACTGAACAAAGGCCAACTGAGCGCTGTGCAAGATCGGCTGATTATTGTCCTTCAAGAACTCACGTGATCTGACGCCATCTGTGCTCACACACCCATCCGTCTCCACATGTCTGGTCAGGGTTGACCGGAACAGGCTTGGTGGATCCATCGCTGTTACTGGGAGGACCCATCCAGTCATTCTGGTCCTGTGGTCATTGATAAGGTACACAGTTGTTTCCAAATAGCTATAATTTTTGGATACCTGTTAGTCATTATTTCTGTAGATGGAGAACATACTTTTCCATTTGCAAAGTTACGATCCCAGCGGTAGCTAGACATGACCCTGGCCACTCCATAAGGGTGGGCCAACATATAGCCAACAGCCATTTTGTGGAGTCTGGAGTCCCAGAAGGTAACTATGGACGAACCACCAGCACCATGACCCCTCTGGTTGTCATGGTTATCAATAAAGACAACAGCATTTCCATTAGGCATGAAGCCCCATCCTTCTCCCCAGCTCCTGGATACAGGTTAGCAAAGTAGGAATTGAATTTGGCAATCTTTGATTTGATCAGCATTTAATGTGGGTTATAGCATCTACATCACGAGTAACTGAAACAGTAGGATCTGTTTCATTTTTAGTTTTGATGCACAAGTTGAAGCTATTTTACCTGGTGTAAAGTAATTTCTCCCCGTTCCATTTTCTGAAGACAGTCCCCAGTTTGGTGCCATACTTGAACTCAGTCACTCTTCCAAGATGGGAATACTCTGCAGATGAGATTGCCTCACCCCCCAAATCTATAACCTTATATGAAAAGAGTACAACATTTGCATCACACATCCACTAAAAAACAAAGTTATCATTCAATAACTGCATCCAAATCAGCATCTGTTTTGTCAGTGTTCATGTACACCATGCCACAGAATTCCGGATATACATATACAGTAAAATCATTCTACGGAAATTAGATTCAGTGCTTGATCAACATTGATTGGTCTTTTTCATTAACTTGTTTCTTTTTACTGGCTACAAAATCAAGTTTGAAGTCCCTGATATAATTACCAAATGTTTTTCAGCAGTTTACTAACAAATCATGAATGAACCATGAATGTCTCACAGTGGTCTTTACATAAAGATTCATTTAGGCTGTAGACTAACAATAAAAGGTATTGGGATAAATAACCTCCTGGTAGATGAAGGGTCTGGAGTTACTGGGGAACCATGTAGTGTTGAGAGTGTGAAGACGATGATAAATATTCTCCAGGTCAACAGGCCACATGTGCTTACAAGCGTCCACTCTGAATCCAGCCACTCCCAAGTCAACCAGGTTGTTCATATACTCAGCTATTTTGCCCCTAACATAATCTTTCTCCAGGGCGAGGTCCAGAAGGCTGACCAGACGACAGTTACGCACCTGCAAAGGTTGATACAGATGGATTGTAGATTTACAGCTTATAGTTTAGGGAAAATGAGAAAATGTTGCAGAAGTTCAGAAAAAGAGAATGAAATTTGATTAAATTTCTGTCAGGCAATTTTGTAAAAGAATACATAAAGACAGATCTTAAGGTGTTATGGGTTTGAAATTACTTGATGTTTTTCACTGTAGTTTTCAATACCGCCACTTCCAGTCATGCATTTTTTATCATTGAAGTCCCAAGAGGAATAGGGAACACTGGGAAAATTCTCTTTTCCAGCGTTGAACCAGCTTCCGCATGAAGAATGGTTTCCTTCCCCTCCTCCAGCTCCACACATGTGGTTGATGACAGCATCCACATAAATGTTGACCTGTGGGAAAAAACTAGCACAGAGGGTCAAATTGATGTTACTACAACTTTGAGTATTTTTTCCAAACTTGACTTTTTAGAGTCCAGCCGAATGTCAGATAATTAATGTTAATTTACACAATCCAAGAAACAACAAAGCAGTATTAGAACAACACAAAAAGGCATCAAGGATCAAATATACATTTGTGATTTTGGTAGTTTCTAACATGGTTTTAGGGGAACAAGATGCTGATAAACTGTTACTATTCAGCTTTTCACTAAATCACGCCTATGATATGGTTTACCCCAACGTTGTTGCATCTTGTGACCATGTCTTTGAACTCATCCTCACTGCCAGACCTGGAGCACAACTTGTAGCTGATAGGCTGGTATCTCTGCCACCAGGGCCTCCAGGGACTATCCAGCACAATGTGTTCATTGGGAGGAGAGATCTGTGCAAAATAGGGACAAAAAAATTAGACTGTTGATTTCTTAAAGAAATCATGAGAACAGGCGACTGTTGTGAAGTACACTCATTTGTGTGAGTTACAAATGAGTGTAACTCAGCAAGTTTAGAGGGGAGGGTCATGGTAAGATAACAATGATCACTCACCCTGGAAAAACAGTTTTGGCTCTGGAAAAAAGTTCCGAAATTTAGAATAAGTAACCTAACAATCATATTCTTTGTTAACTTTATATTTCAATAAGCTATCACAACTGCCCAAAGTAGAATTTCTAGTTTTACATTAAATAGATAAAACGTTTGGCTCCCCTCTGTCAACATCACTGAACGAACTACTTGCCACATTTTCAGCATGTAACTGAATTTGAAATGTTCTTCTTTTGCAAAAAAAGAGCATGTATCATTCCTTTGTGAAGTTCTGTATACCTGAACACCTCCGAATCCTTTGGGACCCAGGAAACGTTCACACTCCTCGCTGATGTCAGCCCAGCGCCACTCAAACAGGTGAACAATTGCCGTCCTTTCGTGCCTAAAGTGTGGGTTATGTTGGCTGTAGCTTAGCCCAAGCAGGGCAACAAAGGTGAAGAGCTTCATGCTTTTCTTGAATGGGAGAGACAAATACTTAGTTCAGCTTGGAAATAATAATTTCATAGGTTAATATGTAGCAATGAACCCAAACATAAAACGCAAGAAACAGTGAGAGACACTGATGTCAGCGCTCCAATCCCTCCACTTAATTTTAGTTTGGTTGCAGGTCAAGGCAAGACAAGTAAAGCTGAAACTGATCATGTTTGCTTTTTTACAAGAGACAGTAAATTGAAACACTAGTCAACAAAAGTATCGTTTTTGCTTTTCAAAATGATCACAGTACTTCTTACCTTAATATCAGCCCAATTAAAAACTACTCCTGGAAACATCTCACCGGTCAGGACATGTAGGTTTGAATTAATTCTGTTGATTCTAGTCATTTGTATTTGCCCACCAAGTTCAATAACCGGAGAATGTTGCAACAGGCAAAATGTACTGCATATATCTTACCAAGTCTGCCAAAGGGTTGAGCAAGTCTGTGGTTTCCTATGAATTATAATAGAACATATCGCTGTAAAAGCTATTCAAATAAAGTTAAATTTACTACCGCAAATTTATATATAGGCTATATGTATATATATTTTCAAATGTACTCATGTTTATATATTATAGTGTGAATATCCCAGACATTTTGCAGCTCCTTTTGTGACTGTATCATTAAGGAAATAGCCATTAGGAAATACCTGGTTGTATTTATGAACAATTTTTATTTTAAGAATCATCCTGGTATTAATTAAGAAATCTTATATACTTCACAAAGTAAAAATGGTGTGTACACATCAACATCCTGACTCTTAAAGGTATTTTGGCAACAGCTGAAAAAATGGGAGCTCATTTAGTCGGCAGGACATTCATGCTGTTTTTGTCTGCAATTTGAACCAATTGGACGCTTTCTTTGTATGGTTTGCATTTTCAGTCTTGTTGCTCTCAGAAAGCTTAATGTTGTGTATATACATTCACATAACTTTTGATGATGGCATTTGTAAACACACACTGAGCAACATAAATAAGCACTCATATGTGCTTGTTTGTGTAATGGTGTGAATGTCCTTGGGAGCATTTGCAGCTCTATTTGTGATTAAATTATATGGCCATGTCCTCTTGGAAATGGCAGGTAGTCACAAGGCCATGACAAGTACTGCACCCCCACCCTGCCAGGCCTACAGGTCACATCATCACAAGAGTCTATGCTTCAATTCCAGACATTTACATGACTTTTTTTCTCATCCTGTCGCCTCCACAGCTAATACTGAACCACTAGCCTTTACTCTGTCAGCCAGAGTGTGTCTTTTAAATAAAGACAGCAGGGGGTGCTGCTGCTCTGTGAGAGGAGACAGCTCAAAGAGGAACCTGCACTGACCATAAACAGTTAGCTTTACTTTTGAGCAGCTTGTGAAGAGAGTGAAAAGACTGGACAAAATGGCCTCTGTTCAGTCCTGTTCTGTTTTTGTCTCACTGGAGTCACAAATTGTCCTTTGAATCCCTAAACCAAACCAACAATGCTCATTTAAAAATTTCACAAGTTTTTTTTTTTCATTTATTTTTTTATTTTGAGTTAACAGTTTACAGCTTGGATTCAGCATGAATAGCAACGAAGGGGTCCTCATCTCTGTTGCTGATAAAGAAATGGGCACGCCCATCACCCCCGACATTGATCTGCTTCCCAGTGCACCTGCCGCCTTCCTTCTGACCAGAAATGACATCACAGTAGGTGCCACCAGGCATGCCGGTGTTCAGGGTCACATCCAAGTTCCTAAAAGACAGAATCACATAGTTGTTTTAACAATGACAAGCTAGTCTCACAAGTTTCGGAAACTAGCAAGGTGTTTCATATGTTCTGCAGATTTCAGAGATAAACTAATTGTATAATGATAGTACGTGTAGTACACAAGGATACAATTTAGTTTTAAATCTGCTGGATGGTTTGTTTTTAGTCCCTGCTGCATTTAAAAGAGCATTTCTTTGGTATTTTTAAGAATATAAAGTTTAGAGAATTTTTTAAAGAAATAAACGTTAAACCTACGGTATATCCCACCCCACAAAAGGTCTTTTTTAATTGATCATTCTCAATTCTTACCAGTCATCATTGTTAAAGACAATGAAACCACGATTGCCACGTCCAAAGGCAACCTGGTTGCTCTGGTTGTCCCACCAGTTGGAGTGAGGCTGTCCATTGACCACATTACGGAAAACGACCATGTTCCTTAACAGACAAAAAAAACATTACATTGAATCAATGGCACAAATTACTATCAAAGCATGACATGTATATACTACTCTGATGCATGAGATTAATCAACAAAGATTTGATTAGTGAGCTCACTTGATCTGACGCCATCTGTGCTCACACACCCATCCATTTCCACATGTCTGGTCAGGATTGATGGTCACAGGCTTGGTGGATCCATCGCCGTTGCTGGGAGGTCCAATCCAGTCATTCTGGTCCTGCAGTCATTTATAAATTGTTTTTTACACAACAAAACAAAAACGAAAGTTTCAACCAGGATCTATTGATCAAATGTATCTTTTTGTGTTTAGAACTGATTCTAAAACAAACCTTTCCGTTCACAAAGTGGCGATCCCAGCGGTAGCTAGACATGACCCTGGTCACTCCATAAGGATGGGCCAACATGTAGCCAACAGCCATCTTGTAGAGTCTGGAGTCCCAGAAGGTAACGATGGATGCTCCCCCAGCACCGTGACCTCTCTGGTTGTCATGGTTATCAACAAACACAACAGCATTCCCATTAGGCATGAAGCCCCATCCTTCTCCCCAGTTCCTGCACACATGGAATACATAGAAAAAGATTAAACACTTTCAAAACATAAAGTATTTACTATTGCTCGAATTTAAGACAATATATTAATGGATTTCAAGATAAACAACCTTCTCCATCATAAATGCATAAAGACACATACTTGGTGTAAGACAGCTTCTCTCCATTCCATTTTCTGAAGATAGCTCCAATTCTAGCTCCATATTTGAATTCAGTTACTCTTCCCAGACCAAAATACTCCCTGGAGGAGATGGGCTCACCTCCCAGATCAATAACCTAAAAAAGAGATGATTTCTATAAACTAAATAGTTTCCACATATTTAAACACAGTAGTAGACAGTATCAATACTGTATTGTAGGTTTTCAGCATGTTTATTACAGTTGTTTCAAATGAAATGCAGCCAATACTGCATTATAAACCAAAGAAAATTAATTATTTCTTGCAGAAAACCTATGATGTGTAAGGTACGTGATGAGTGGATAATGTTTTTTTTTTTTTACTGAAGATAATCAAACTGTAAAAATAAGCATGAAAAGAAATACCTCCTGGAAGATGAAGGGCCTGGAGCCTCCTGGGAACCATTTGGTGTTGAGGCTGTGAAGACGACGATAAACATTATCCAGGTCACCGGGCCACATGTGCTTGCAAGCATCCACTCTGAATCCAGCCACTCCCATGTCAATCAGCTGGTTCATGTAGGCAGCAACTTTGCCTCTGACGTAGTCTTTCTCCAGAGCGAGATCCAGCAGACCAACCAGACGACAGTCACGCACCTGAGGCAGAGAGATTCCATCATGATCCCAATGATCAACATTAAATATTACATTTCAAATACTTAATCTCTGATTTTAGGTTTTGATTAATATGTTTTTCATTCTCTGCTAGATTTACCACACGACCCTTTAAATTCCTTTTCAAACAACTGGCAGGAAACACTTACATGTATGCCAATATGTACAATAAAACAGAAGTCAAGCCCAGTTTGTTCTGGCTGAGCAGTTCCAATGGCGGGATCAAGCCAACTATACTACAATATTGCTAATTTGTTTTGTGTTAACTTAGAAGATTATGAACAATTATGAACTACTTTTAAATTAAAATAAGGGGAATATCAAAATAAACTTTTTAATCAGAAGCAGCTTGAAGTAATTAAGTTAGTTTGAGTGTAAACTTTTTAAATCCCCTGAGATTTCAGAAGATGTTCAGAAACATTGATTACCTGATTGGCATCGCCATAGTTTTCTATGTTGCCACTGCCAGTCCTGCATTTATGATCGTTGAAGTCCATGTTGGAAAAGGGAACGCTGGGGAAGTCCTTCCTGCCTGCACTGAACCAGCTTCCACATGAAGAGTGAGTCCCCTCACCACCACCAGCTCCACACATGTGGTTGATGACAGCGTCCACGTAGATACTGACCTGTAAGTGGAATCAGAAACACAAGTACAGCATTCGAACAAATCCCATCGGCACTTCTTAAAAGTCGCCTATCTTGAGAGTTGATTTCATTTCGAGATCACAGGAATGTCAAAGAAACATCTCCCATGATTACCAGGTCTAACAATTTGCTCCACAAAGAAGGACTGCATACTCAATGGGTTTTAATATGTCAAAGTTTCAATTGACTGGCTTGATTGACACGTTTTCTTCAGTGTAGAAAGATGGGACAATGTTCTTAGTTATATCAAATCAAGAAATCGAACTATTTGATTAAAGCTAAATGTTTACCCCAACGTTGTTACATCTGGAGATCATGTCTCTCAGCTCTGCCTCACTGCCTGATCTGGAGCACAGCTTGTAGCTGATAGGCTGGTATCTCTGCCACCAGGGCCTCCAGGGGCTGTTCAGCACAATGTGCTCATTGGGAGGAGAGATCTGAACAACAAATAGAAAAACAGATTTCAACAATTATCACTTTTCCAAGAAAAAATGCTTGCAGATGGAACAATTATGCTAAAAAGAAAAAAGCTGCGGTTGTGTGAGAGAGTCTGAAACTTCAAAATGTGGTTGGCCTGTGTATGTACTCAAACTGAAACATGGGCAAAGATGTAAAAAAAAATAATTTCAGGACTCCCTTAGAATAGAGGAAAAATGCAGCTGGGATTGTTGACAGTTTTTACACTGTCCAGAGGTCTAATACAGAGCCATGTAAATCCAGTCCTTTCCAATCAAATCAAATCCACAAGAACAACATCCATTTTATCGTATAAACAAGTTTACCACCGGAGGGAGGCAGCAGACCACAAAAATACACTAGCTATTTTCTACAAGCCCAAATGGAGGCTGAAGCGAAGTTTAAGTAGAAATAAGTTGATCTCATTCAGGTAATGTGTAGAACAAATTTAAATCCATTCATTAGTTATAAGAAGTCATTTGAATTAAGTTTTAGGGAAAAATGGGTTCCCACCTTTGGATTGGCACAAAACATGACAATACACTGAACAAGTGTTTCTACAGATATTACAATATGTCAGGATATCTGTCCTGGTTTAGGATTAGATCAAAGTAAAGAAACCAAAGACAATAACCTGACCCATCCTAATAGCTACATTATTCTGACTTTAAAGCACAATTTTGACTTCTTTCACTGTATTAAAACTCCATCATGATATATCTGATTTTTTTTTTTAAATATCAAATATGGAAAGAAAATGGCTGGCAAATACCAACATTTATATTTTGCCCCTGGATAAATACAAATATTTTTTTTTATCATCAGCCTGCAGAAACATTAAATTCAACATTAAATACATCTTCCCTATCCAGAACAGCTCAATTGAAAGCGAGTCTTCTGCCATACACACCTGAACCCCACCGAAGCCATTTGGCCCCAGGAAGCGCTCGCATTCCTGAGCAATGTCGGCCCAGCGCCACTCAAACAGGTGGACAAGAGCTGTCCTCCCATTCCTGATGTTGGGGTTGTGCTGAGCAGCGCTCAGCCCAACCAGAGCAATGAGGATGAACAGCTTCATGCTTTCCCCTTGATGAGAGAGAAAACTGCACTCACTCTCTGCCTCATTGTCGGGGTTTTTATGGATAATGTCGCTTTCTCCTGGACCAATGAGAAACTACAACTTATCACAGAGTTGGTTAAACAGGTGCTCCATTCTCATGGCTTCCCTAAATTAGCAGCATATCTTCTAAACCAAACTTGAATATGTTTTAAACCAACAGAAACACCCACTGTGGGGATTGTTAAATCCAATTATCCTATCATATCATCCAACTATAAGAAGTCAACTTATGAAAATCTCTTAATCATTATATGTATTAATAGGTTGTCATTCATTTTATCATTGATTAATTTCTAATAATTATTCATTATTTGTTTATTATTATCATTAATTATTTGATTAATCATTTTTATACAAGTTATCATACTGTGGGTTAAACAGGTGCTTAATGCTCACAGCTTCTTTATATCAGCATATATTCTAAACAGAATTTATGTAAGTTTATTATTTGAACTTTAATTAATCTTGAGCAGGTGAAATTCTGTAAAACATTCAGTTTGAAAGCTAAAAATGTAATGCTCTATGCTCAACTCCTGTCGCACTGAAGGTGAACATAGAGGGCCACATCACTTCCTCAGCTTAGTTAGTCTTTTGCTCTGACACGGCAGGTGAACTGACACCCACGTTTTCAGGCATGCCAGAAGTTGCTTGTGTGGTTCACAACCACATAAATGGACCAAAAAATAAAACTCCGTTCCTTAGCAAACAGTGCTGCTCTGAAACTACACTGACATGCGTGCATCGTGCCTCACACGCATCAACAGAAGTCGATGTCTGTGGTGATATGTGTGAGAAACACATTCCACACGCCTTACAAGTCCAAGGCCTCTCATGAAAAACAGGACCGGCGTTGGTATTTTGGAAGGTACCCCTACAGTAAGACTGACCAGCTGTGCTCACAGTGATATCTCATTATCATCAACTTTTTCTTCCAGTCTCAGAGTTATGTTTTAACAGGCAGATGAAAGAAAGTGCAATGAATGCTTACATTAAATTTCATTCAAGTATGAAATAGGAAAATAAGGATATTCCAACTATTCTATCCATGTCTTGAATTCTGTAAATCCACCATGAAGAGTTTTTCTCAAAACAATACATTTGGTGAGAAACAGGGAATTAAGCTGAATTTTATTTCACGGATCTAAAACAGATCTAACAACATACATATACAACTCAGACTTTGGGAACAGTCTAGAAGCTGGAGATGTTTTGGAGGAAAAGCTGAAGCATATTTTCATCCAACATGTTGAATCAAACTTGTTTTCAATGTGAGAGCATCATCAACAGTGTGTTTGCTGTGTTGGAATTACATACCAATTCCTTATGTAACCTTACATATGTAACCTTACATATGTAACCTTGTCTGTGTTATCTGTGTTTTTCTGACTAAATGCAGATAACCCTCTGTTGCGTAAAACGGGTAAGAAGTTGAAAACGGTAAAACAGCTTGAGCAAATTGAGCTTGACCAAATTCAAATCCAAATTCTATCATTTAATTTTGAACCTTTAATAGATATTCAGTCAATAAATGAGAACAAAACCTGCAGCTCAGATTAAAGATAAATTTCCACATTTTTTAATATTGTTTGAATAAAGAAAAGACCAGACATATTCAACCATTGTAATTAACAGCAGTATGATGTATTCAGTTTTCATTCAATGTTTTTAAAGACTTTAATGCTTTTAATAGCACTCCACTAGACTAGCTGTTTTAAAAGATTACTTTGGCTCTCCTCCCTTTATTCTACTTACAAGCTCCCCCCTACACAGATGCCTTTTTCCCAGTGTTTAACACTGGGGTCTAATTTAAATTTGGACTCAGTTATGCTGACTGTGCACACTGTTGTGAGGACAGCAGGTCGAGTCCCAGCAGAGTATAAACAGGCAGGTTTGAGGTATTTTATTTACGTTCCTCAATCAAAACACAAAATGTGAAAGTGAAATCTACTGCAAAGTTGTTTTCCAAAGATAAAAGGTCAGCATTTGAAAAGTACTTTCATTCACACACCTTTTTAATATGCTACTGATCACCTCTGAGGTGATAAATCGCAATGTTTTGGCTTTTATTAATGCATAAATCTCCGATATACTTAATTTAATCATTGTTAGAGATATGGTATCACAGTGAGCTAAAGTAATTTTACTAAGGTACATTTTCAAGAACAAGCCCCGTAAGGACCACACACAAAACTTGGTTTAAACAAATGGTGCCTTAAACTTACCAAGAAATCTCTATGATCATTACTATTGCCAACATAAACTTCTGAACGCCCATAATCCAAATACTGACGTTTATATGACCTTATATATTATTTCCTTTGTTCCTTTGTGCGGGCTAAGGCTGAAATATCTGCTTTTTGGAGTGAATTAGAGGAAGATATTATTCAACCACTAACGTTGCAAGGTTACTCTTTTCCAAAAGACCCAACTTATGTCCAATGTAAATTCCATTTGTAACCAATAATCTCCTTTCTTATTCAGACCTGGCACAAAGTTGAATCCCTATGTGGAATGTCCAATATGTGGCACCTTGTGTTTCTTGTGTGTTTACCAACTAGTGTTCAGGTTTCTGTTTTTTGGTTGACTTGGCAGCTTTTGTGGCCTAAGCAATATTGCAGGTGAGAGGTTTTGTGTAATGTATACTCAAGATGGACATTACTGGGTAACGGGAGGCGTGGTCTAGCTCCTGAGGAGGGCTAAGGGAACTCACAGCATACCTACATGGTATAACAAGTGCAGTATGTTCAACATATGCTGATGAACCCAACAATTATTCCTTCCTTTACTTTCTTTTTTTAATATATGTTATGCTTACATTTGAGTAGTGTCCTGTTTAAACTGAGTCTTTAAAAAAATATTACAAAAATATATATATATGTGTGTGTGAGTGTGTATGAGTGTTATTTTTTGTCCACGAACGCCTTGAAGAAAAGTCTGAAAGTCTGAATGCTTACATTCGGCAGGTCTTTAATTAGAATAACAGCCATCAAATGAGTTGCATCTACGATGTAGAATTGAAACACACCAAACATCTGAAATGCCTTACAGAGTTCGTTAAGGGTCACTTCTCCCGGTGAGTCTGTGGGTCACAGGCGTGTCAAACTGAAAGGGCCGTGACATTTCTTTGGTGGAAACAAATGCTGGCTCAGTTGTGTGCTTTTCTCACAGCAAAAGCAGAAACACATGCACTTCAGTCTGAGCAGCTTTTGATTAGGAGTAAAAGCAAAAGCCACAAACCAAAGAATACTTGATTTCACTATTTATTGTTACATCTACCATGATAATACTTATCCTTTGATAATAATCAGGAACCTCATGATTGAGCTAATAAAATTGGAATTCTCCCATTTGTAAAAGGTTCAAGGATATATTTCTTAAATGTTTTACTCCTTTATAAGATATGAACAATGTTAGTATTCATGATCATAATAATAATCAAAATTATGATTTTTTTAGTACTTTCAGTTTTAAAAAAGTCACTAAATGTTTCACAATTATGACAATTCCAGAGGTGGTGACATCGGAGAGTTGATTTTTATTTCCTGGGAAAACTACATTTCTAGGTTGGTAAATGTAGTTTATGAGCTCCATCGGGGTCAAATTAGTCCAGTATTCATCCAAACGTGGCTACTAGAGGGCAACAAAAATACAACATGAACTCAGTGCTGACATGACACCTTTCAGCAAATTTGTCTTTAAGTTTATTTAGGAATCCAGCTGCTGTCAGGCCTCCCCGTTTATCTGTTCTTTACCTTGAACGATCCATGACAGCACTGCCTGAGCTATCGGCTGCATCTTGTTTCACTGTGTACAAAACCCATCTTATCTCATTATGTCATAAGTTACCAGTTTTGCTGCTGTACTGCATTAAGACAAAAAAAAAACTGGGGTAGGAACAGCAAAGCAATGTGATCAGAAAATTAGAAGGCCTTCAATGTTTGGTACTGACATCTCATCTGTTTACATGATCACTTTAACTTGACATATTGTCATTAGAAAAATATTGATATAGCCATTTTCTTTTGTATTACTGGAAAGTGGTTTCTCACCATTATGACATAGCATGCTCTGTGGGTGGAGATGTCAGGGGAAGACTTGAGGCTCTGACTCCCTCACATTTTCCCATGGGCCCCAAAAATTCCAGTCAGACCAAAGTCCTTTCCTGTATGGACAACACAGGACATACCTCCGGAGGCGATGAAGGGTTTGAGGGACAAAGCTTTCTTTCACAACTCAAGCTAAGAGCCCAGGTGAAGGGAGAGAAACTGGTCATTTGATTCCCACCCTTGGTTCTGTCATGGGAAAGTGGAAGAGGCAAGGAAACAGGTTGGGCCAGAGCCTGCCAAGGATGAGGGAGATTGAGAGAAAAGGGGGTGAATGAATGAGGTCAGCAGGTTGAAGGAGACAAGCATGCAGGAGCAGAGAGGAGTGGAACTAGTGAATGTGGTCACGCCAAAAAAAAAAAATAGACAGAGTGGGCAGAGTGGGTGTGTGAACTGATGGAGGTCCTGCTTAAAGTCAGAAGAAGTAGAAAATATATGGCTGTGGAAAAATATGCGGCAAGTTTAGAAAGAATATAGAAGTAGTAGCTTAGTGGATCCTGTATTCTAGCACATCAGGTTACTCAGACAGCTCAGTTTCAAGACATATAGATATGTAGAGCTCATTAAATTTAAAAAGATTCACTTGATAT
>CAJRST010007779.1:3745681-3788316 GCA_907169785.1 Menidia menidia | reverse complement strand
AAGAGGTGTTGAATCTCAGCCTTAGTAACAAGGAAATTCCGTAATATGTGCACTTCTCACCTGCCATTGCTTATTTCATGATACCAGTATTACCATCAGGTGCCAATAATTGTGTCACCACATTTTCCTTTTTACCGTGTTAAAATGTTGAAAAAATGTATTTAATTTTGGGAAATTGTCAGATTTCATCAACCAGAAGTAGTCTCGCAAAGAAGGGAGAAAGGCCTATAAAGTGCAACGCACAGGCACATCCAATGGAAAGTTTCAGTCCTGCATCCTTTTTTCCACCCACTTCTTTTTTTTCCTTTCATTTTTTTTTTTTGTCACGATGATATGTTGTGCAGATGTTGAGAAAATCTTTCCATCTCACTGCAAAGAATAACAGCAGCAGCGGAAGTACCCCGGGAGAGTTCCACACCGAAAAAACACGCACACCGTCAGACACGTGCACACACGTCTGGGAACGTGCACACCCAGCTGTAGACACAACGACGAGTCATTGAATCAGACCCTCTTGTGTTTCATTTTTTTTCCACCCTTAGGTTCCCGTGGAGGCGTACAGTACACTTTTCACGTTGAGACTTTAAGCACCCCCGACCACATGAGCTACACTGTCTCACAAATGTCTCTGTCAGGGAATATTACTTCAGAACATATTTGAATAGTACAAGTCTGGTGGGGGAAAAAAAGAGTTGGAAGAGGAAGCAAAATTATGGTTTTAGTTGCACACAACAGTTTCCGTGGTTTAGCCTGGTTTTGGTTAAGTGGGCCAAGGTGAGGCACAAGACAGGAAAGCTGTCGACCACCAGGTTAAACAGTCTGCAACCAGTTTCAAAACACCAATGAACTCCACATGCAAGTCTGCGTGTCTGTTGTCCAAACCTCTCCAAAGTTGTACATTTTGCCATGAAATGCTTCTCACAATTATAAAAAGGCTTGTGTTTGGTTATAAACTTTTAGGTGATCATCCAGTAAATAAGGATCTATTAAGATGATAATGTAACAGCCCTAACCATGAAAAGGATATCCAAAAGCGTAAGCACGATGTCTTATAAAACATCAGAACACACTCAGTGGTGTCAAGACACGTTAACACTGGATATCACGTTTCCTATAAAACAACATCCTGAGAAGATTTTGTCTTTAAAGGACACATCTTTAAATGTGTGTAATTAGTCCCTTACTCCTATAGATGTTATTTATGTTGCCAAGTCTTGCCAAAATGGGATGACATTAATATAGTAACCAATTCAGAACTTAAAGATTTCTCTTGGTGTCACATGAGGCATGTGTCGGTTTTCACAAGCACGTGCACCTCTTTATATACAAACCAATTACCTGAAACTGAAACTCTTACTAAATTGTCATGTTTCTGCAAGTTGTTATTCTGTGGAGACCTGACCTTTGTACAAGTTTGAAAATAACACCCCTTTCATCTATATGAAACTCAACGTCACATATTGTCTATGTGGTAAACTTCTTTTAAGACTTAGAGAATTTGAGATAGCTGCTAATGGTGAGTTCAGTTGACAGGCTATGTTTTACACCAGTTCAGGCCACTGTAAATAGACTTGCTGCTGGTGACTGCTAGTTCTCCATAAAATTACAGATGGAGTTAATTTTATCATCCTCTTTCACAGAAGTCAGCAGGAAATAAGAGCTTTGCTTTCATGCTCCCAAGCAAAGCTCCAGTTTTACAGGGAAAAGAATTCCTGAGTGCCCCATTCAAACTGCTTCTGAAATGCCTGGAAGTTGTCCTTCTCAGACATTTGTTACACTACATTTGTTACATTTGTCAAAAGGAACTGAAGTAATTTGGGAGCAAACGTCTTCATCTGATTTCTTTTCATGTGATATTTATTGTATTTTATGAATCGTGCTCTGATTATTTGCAGTAAATCTAATTGTTGTGCTTTTCAAATTATATGGGCTGTTCTGAAACTGCACTAAATCTTGATATTTTAGAATTTATTTAGCACAGAATTAATAACTGACTTAACTAATAAAAAATTACTTTGAATCAGTACCATCTCTCAGCCTCTTCCTTACCTAACTGATGTCTATCTATTTATCATTCAATTAAACATGAAAAGGGCATCAGATGAAGGGTGTGAAACAGTTCAGAGAGAAGAGCACTCAAATATCAGCTCAAGTGTGTATTCTGGTATGAATTAGGCCTCTGTCTATTGATTCTTTTGATTCTACTTCCAGTTTTTGCTGATAGTTATCAGAACTAAAGCCAATGTGAGAGAGTTGTGCTGTGGCAGCATTACACACGACAGTGAATGAAAATATAAAGCATTTAATTGCCAACCAGGAAGCTTCTCTAAATGCTCACCACGTGAAAAATACCCTTGCAAAACTGCAGAAAATGTGTGACACAGATGTCTGTCTGTGGGGCAGGATGCACCAAAATCATCCTTTAAAAGACTTGAACCTTTTCCCTGAGGAGATAACACCAACAAGTCTTTAAGAAAGAATAACCTGTGCTGTAGGTCTTTTCCAAGAGGAATAATCACAATCTGTGCAGTTGGCATGCAGAGGAAGAAGCGTGGCTGTAAAACTAATCCTGATCTTTGACTAATTAGATTTTGTATAAACACTCCAAGCTCCGTTAATCTGCTCTGAGTAGATTTTATTTGTTGTCCATCGTAAACTGTGTACAGTGGTCTAACTAGTTTTGCAAGATCTGTCCAAGTCATATGTTACCGGTTCTTTTACTGCCAACACAGTAGCCAAGCACCCCCTATCTGTAGCATTGCCACATGTGCTGTGACTGGAAGACGCTGCATAAATAAATGAATAAAGATGAAAACAAGACAATGTATGGCAAAGGAGTGGCTTTTCATCAGATTCCAGAGGGATTAGGAACTTTTTTTAAAATAATTGTACCTCTTTACCTCAATTAAAACAAAAAAGCGCTTTCAAATTTTCCTCAAGTATAACAGCCAGCATTGAAAACATTTCTAAGTGGAAATACTTGTTACTCATAGCAGATAGTCTGCATTACTGGCTAAAGTCAGCCATTAATCTTTCCTCTGCTGCTCCTCCTACAGTTCTGTGTGCTCCAAGCACATGGTGTATTAATTATGAAACAATACCCTCCTTCACAGAGCAACGGAGAGGAGGAGGTGGAGGGATAGAAAGAGAAGAGACAAGGGGCTGGAGAAATGAACTAAGAGAGTATAGCATTGCTTCACCTCGAAATACACTCACTTATCACAAAAAACTGAAAACTATAGTTGTATGCGTGGCATGGCACTTGCGTAAGGGACAGCCAAAGTACCACTTTCACATTTAAATAGAATTAAGGTTAAATGAGGTGACAAATGAAACACTTTTGGTGGAAATTCAACCCCCTTAGTTAAGTTTAAATAAAGGACTGAATGAAAAAAGACAGATATATGTCGTTGGGATTCATGCTCATGGGTTGCTAATGTCACACTTAAGCTGTTCAGCCAGTGGGTAAAGAGTTTTTCAGTCAGTATATTTAGACAATAACTGCACTTTTTCACAGACATTGAAAACACTAGATTCTGAAAAATTTGACATCTCACTTGAATGCTTCTGTAATTTGTTTGAATACGTTTTACTTCTTCCTGCTCCTATCACACACATTTTTCTCATAGTATCCTCTCTCTGCTGTTCTTTAAAGCCCCAAAAAATACCTTTTCCACACAGCACCACCGATGGTTGGCTGCTCAACCATTCCTGTATGAGAATGGATGTAGACACAGAGGCCCCGTAGAATATCCAGGAAGTTAATTTTGGAGCGTTTCCATGAGCAACTCTGGAAAGACCCACCTCCAGCCAAATCAAATTAAAGCCTCCAGAGTTGCAAGAGTTTGTATCTGAGCAAGGATTCATCATGTCCAGCTTGTCCCTGGGTGTCTATTATCGGCCCTTTATCTGGTCATCTTGCAACAAATCACAGTCGAGGCTGACCACCGCCTGCACCTGTGGGTGTACTTTTAAGATTTGAACACTAGAGGTCTCTCTAAGGATTTGCTGAGTGACAGCCAAATTTTCTTAGCAAGGAAAGGATAATCAGAAAACCCCTCGGATCCACATTATGCTTACCTCATCATGTAAGGGGAGGTGGGTACCTGATATTATGCTCGCTACAAGGTGGAGGACATTTTTAAACCTGACGAGGAGACAAGTTTAAAATGAGATTCCTTGCATTCCAAGCAGTTCTAGTTTGCTTTGCTGTATAATACAGTGAGGAAAAAAGCTGTTTTAAAGATACAATACTAACTCTTCCTTCTGAGGTTTGTACAAACAAACATTAATGGTCAGACTGAAACTTTTTGATAATTCTAATTTGCATAAAAACAATAAATCCCCAGCTGTGTATGCAGCTCAATGAGAATGAGCTTGAGGCAGCTTGTTCAAAAACATTTCTTTTGTCCACTTGAAAATGGGGGCAATTTGTTATACTTCTTAACTCATATTTCTTAACTCATTTTTTATTCATACAATATGTGTGAATATATTTCGATGAAAGCCAGACCAAACCATGGTACCATGTTGAAAGAAAAGTGACAGAGCCCAAAACCCGAATCGAAGAAAATACCCATCTCAAAACAAGTCAACTCTCACAGAAGAAGATTGCATGCCTGTTGCATGTACTCTGCAATAATCCTACAGTAGATATCAGCTTGTCATATCTTCTGTGCTGTCTGAAGAGCTGAATGGTGCAGTAGATGTGGTCTGTCAGTTGTTTTAGTTCTTTATTGAGTGTGATTGAGCTGTGGCCAAACGTCTGGGGCCAAACCTAAGCCCAGACTACTATTAAGTGTGTATGTAACACATATCTGCAGCTTGTCTGACAAAACCACCCAGCGTTAGGAATTGTGGGTGACAACAGTCTCTGTAACACAGCTGCAGCTACAAGGCACTGATGTGTCTTCATGTCTTCAATTATACTGGGACGACCGTGCCATTTTTGTCTAAGTTCTTTCTACCAAACTACATTTCTTACACAATTAATTGCTAAATAGTTCTTTCTCCTTGAACAAGGGATTATAATCACATCAAAAATTAGTATATCTCACAGGTGTATCACCTCTGAATATTTCATTGAGTTCTTTTTTTCAGTGAGAAAGGCCCTAATCTGAAGTTTTATTATAGTATTCCCTCCTCTTTGAACTAAAGGAACTTTTCTTAGACTGAACAAAGTGCCCACATTTCTCACCCACTTACACCTAAACAGGAACCTAAAAAGTATAGACCTTAACTCGTGTGAGCTGTGGGTACGCACATCCCTCCTCTGTGCATGGGCGCACGCTTGCTTCACAGTTTATGCACGTATGTGATTTTCTATGTTATATTTGTTCCAAAGTATCAATTTGGTGAGCAGGGCTTAACTTGGTGGCCAGTAATAAACTTCTATTCCAGTTCTGCCTGTGCAGTGGCCTTCACCACAGGCAACTATGTGGCCGGCTGCCCGTGCCAGAACAGGGGGAGCCATACATTTGACGAGTGTGAGTCAGACGGGCTTTGCTACGACTTTCTGACGCAGAGCCACAAAGAGGTGCACCCAGCTATCAGGTTTCAACTTTGAATCTCAGCTCAAATTGATGTGATGATTTTAAAGCAATTTAGTAAGGCTATCTGATGCTTTTAAAAAAGATCATTGGGCAGTCTTTGAGGACTAACCTCATGAGCTAGTAAAATCCTTTAAGAATTGAGAGAAAATATGTCAAACGATATTTTCCAACTGCGACCAGATAAGTTTGAATGTTCCTTTTAATTATTTTACGAGTGGATGGTAAAATGGCTATGAAAAGAAATATGTTGTTTCATGCAGACGTACATGATGTTTTAAAAACTGCATGCCCCACAATTCTCAGGGTGTTGTAATATAATTGAAAGCTTCTTTCCATGTCTACATGTCATGTGGTGTACAAACACAGGAGACAGCTGCAGACCCTAAATCTATTTGTTTCTGACTTGCTTTGTTTTTTATTCCGTTTTCATTTCAGTCTGCAGAACAAAAATCAGGGAACATTCTTGACACCAAGAGGACTTCGACAGAGCAGTTAAAAACCCTTCCAGCCCTCTGCCACACCACTTTGTTTATGTTTACTTTGTTTTTGATGGAGTGTTTGTGATCTCTTCAACTTGACAGCAATGTCTAACATACATGGACATGTCTAGATTCAGATTTTCCCCAACAGTAGGGGGAACCAAAGTGTATATGAGTGAGAAATTATCTGGCATTAACTCTAAGTGGAGATACAATTTATTGAAAACATAAAACAGTAAGTTTACAGTGTATTGAAAAGTAACCAAGTAGCAAACATAAATTAGATAATAACGTAAAATATGATGATAATGATGAGGTTAAACCCTTTTAAGCAGGATGCTTATCCATTTCCAAGAGTACTTTGAATCACCATGCATCACCATCAATTTATGAGCAAGCCTGACTGAGCAAAGCCTTCTTTGTAATTATTTTCTTTATTTCATATCAAACTCACCAGTTGCATCCAAAACCTTTAGTGCATCTAAAAGATGACAAATCAATGACATCCAAATGAATTCTGAGGAATACAATGTGACTAGTTGTAATATGCACATTGTGTTTTTATCAACAAGCCTGTTGAACTCAAACAAAAGAAAAAGACAAGTAAATCTATACAAACAGTTTGAAAACCTAATTTTGCAATTTTGCTCAGAATAAATGTCGGATCAAACCCCCCAAAATAATGTCCTTTATGTACTGATTTTCTTCCCCATCAAATCACCACCAAGTGATAGTACAAAAAGAAGTTTCTGATACTTCCAGTGATGTGATCCTACACACAAGTAGAATCTCTGTACGTGGTTCCAGATGTAACTCATTCCCCTGTTCCTCTAACAGACAGCTAAAAACACATCAGTGAACGACACTTTTGTACTGTGTGACACATGCATTTGTTACAATAAACAAGGAAACTGTGGAGGTCAAACTTGCATACACATCCTGCAGCTGTAAATACTCACAAGAGCATCAAAAGGCTTTCAGATTTTACCATTAGACACACTGATATATTTTCTTTGCTTTCACTTTTTGACTTTCATATTGGACTTTCTCTTTTGTTGTTTCTTTTGGGGGAAGAAAATGGGAAGTTAAATCCAGCCCTGGCATTCCATCACTAATCTCCCATTGGGTCAGCAGAAATGAGTCGTTACTGAAGAGATGAAAGAACTTGTTAGGACTGTAACTAAATAACTTATTAATGATAAGTATTGATTTGTTGATCAGGGCTTTTGTTACTGTTCTTTTTTTTATTTAAAGTTCTTCAGAGAAGTTGAAATCAAAGTTCTTTTACCCTCTCTCTCACCAAACTGGATCTCTAATCAGACATGTCCCAGCACTACAGCCAAAACTCTCAAATCTTGGATTTGTGTGAGGACCTTCATAGCTAGCAGGAAAAATGAAATACAAAGGAAAAAATGCTACCTGAATCATGGTGAAAGCAAAGCTGTCTTTGGAAACAATGACAGTCCTTTCGAGAGGAGTGATTCCACATGTGGGAATGTGTTTTAAATGATTCCAGACACCCTGATCGCTCTGTGGGCTTGACACGGGTGCATAGATAGCAAGCATGCATGTGCATAGAATACCTACAAATATACACACATGCGTACACACTCCACCTCCTCCACTCTCCACACAGCGTATTTATGGCTCTGTCGACCCACTAATGGGCTGGAGTTTTTCTTGCTGCATCACTTGTCAGTGACCTGTTATGGCATTGTGCATCAGGAAACACAAGGTAATAATAGAGGGAATGTAAACCCAGCTGTTCTGTCACCTCTGTGTATGAGTCGTACTCAGAGTTTAAGTACCTCCACTGGAAAAGGCAATGGATCAATGTCACTCAAAAATGTTCATAATGCTCTTTTATGTTATTGAAAGTCCACCCAACAGCTTCCTTTCCTTAAAGTCAGGATTTGGCGCTACTTGAGATCCAGATGTTGGAACCAGACTATAAAGACTTGGGTGTTGCCAACCTCTGTTATTAAGTATAGCAGAAAAAGGTTGAAATGCAGACAAGAAAAACTCAAACTTTAAGTGGGTATAAGCCAGTCAACATTTTTGTTGGAAGGTGATGCTGTTAGTAAGAAATTCATGGAGATTCATTTCACAGCTAGACACAATCGCTGTGGAGCATTTTCTTTTCTTCATGCCACTTGCTTTTGGAAACTGTCGTTAACCCTAACTCGGCGTTCGCCAAAAGAAAAAAAAATGGTGAATTTAGTTTTCAACACCAAACAGAGCATAGACAAAGTCGGCATTAAAATGGGAAAGACGCTGGAGACATGTCAAAAACCCACATGTTTTCCTGGGAGGGACTTGAGACGAGAGGTTTTTAATCACACACCAAGGCAGACTTCAGCCAATGGTCAGCAGATTATGATGACAGCATGAGGAGAAAGGGATCAGAGTTGTGCTTAATGAAAAAAAAGGCTTTTTGGGGGGAATGTTCACTTAAGTTGTAGTGTGGCCATAAATGCCATATAAGTTTACAAATAACACATGACTACCATGTACTTTATCTGTCATATGAACTACCTGTGCCTGGGTGGTGTGCTGTCCAGTATGCAAACTCTCAAACCCACCTAATTGATCAGTACCTGTCCTGCCAAAAGCATTCATGGTTGAGACCAGTGAACCCAGATTTTGCGAGTGGTGCTGCTGACTGGGATGAGTTTCATGGCTGTAATTCCTTCCAAGTCAAAGACAACAGGGCGTGCATATCTTGGACGACAGAAAAATTATTGGCAAAGTAAAGAGGACCGATACGTTTCAGAGATGTAACCTTTCTCTTAACAGATTGCCATGGGTTGTGTCTTGGCAGGGTCATTATCGATCGATCTGTTTATGTGTGAATTGGTACTCTTTATCTAAATAAAAAGTATCAAACCTTAGAGTAGGAGGTTTTCTTCTAAAAAAAAAAACTCAATTATAAGCAGGCAGGTATAAAAGATTTCAAAATGATTAACCAAAGTAAGAGTGACTAACCTAGATTATACTTCCTGTTTGAATTCCTCAAACACTCCGCTGTATGGGATATGTAGTTCAATCCTAATTGTTTCACTAAGCCAAAGGGAAAAACATCTGTTACAGCCAGGCTTGATCTTTCATTGTTTAAAACTGGGTAGATGGTGAATATGCAGTTTATTTTAGCATTACAGAGATGTTCTTGGTGATGAAAAGATAAATAAAGAAAGAACCTTCATAGATATATTGATGGAAAATCCATGTCTTCCACTTTCCACTGTTTCGCCTCACTGCTGTCTCCGAGAATGCTTGCTGTAAATTGGCTTGCTGAGGAAACTTGTGGAGGGACGCATGGGCACCACAGATTACAGGCAGTGTGGAAACAACGCTACTCCCAGTTGGTGGTTACTGAAACTCCAAATCAGCATGTTGGAACTCACTCAATCTATACACTGTGGGAGGTGAACATGGAAAATGGTGAGCTACTGCTGCTACTGTGTTTACCTTTTCCAGCTTAACCATCAGTCTGAATATTGTAAAAGGTCAAAATAAAGAGAGTATATACAAACTTTTGTCTGCAAAGATGAAGTTATGTAGGCCTGCTTCCAAAATTAGTCATCAAGTAGATTTTATGATACTTTCCTCAAACAATAGCAAGAGCAGGGCAGCATAAAGAAGTCAGTGGAACAAAATAATTCACTCCTATTGTGAGAGCTGTGGGTGACATAAGAACATTACACTTCTCTTCCATATTCTTAATAACAATCTATTTGGGCCACAATGGAAAGGGACCCTGAAATCGAAATGAGATATGAGAATCTGTTGAATCTGAGTGTGTTATCTTTTTCTTTATTTGATTACTCTCGTCTCTGGGCAAAACACATTTCATAGCCTGAGGTCAAAAGAAATCCAGTCGACTCATCGCAGATCCAGTAAACTAAGAAAAAGCTCTGAGCCAAGATTTTACAAGTACTGTTACAGTAATATGATATTCAGTTTGCAACTATTCCTCACACAAGTAGAGCTGGGCAGCCTCATAGATGTGACTAAGCAGAAAAACATGGGTGTGTACTTGGGGGAAAAAAAGTCATAATTTGAATTCTTTATGTCTTAATCATTTATACCCAGGCCAGATCCTTCGTGGTGAAGCTTCTGATGGTGAAGCTGTCTTTTTTTTCCCCTGCATCATACACGGTTGGTTTCAGCATATTATCCTCCTTGCATTTGTCAAGAACTGTCACCTTGAGAGCTCAGTGATTTATTGGAAAAAAAAATCCAACAACAGGAGGGATTACTTCCTTTTCTTTAATCAGTGACAGTGCTTTGCAAATCCTATGTTAGTTTTTGATCCATGGGATCCCAAAGTGTACGTGGCAAGTGTAACTTGGACATTTGTGAACACACGATAAATCCCTAATGATATATACAGGTTTTGGAGTAACTTGCTGTCATCCAGATGTTGTCATCCTTGGGGGAAACCTTGCTTTATTGGATCAAGACAACATCAAACCACATTCAGCACGGATGAAACCACTGTAACGCTGGAACACAGGAGTTTGTGTGTTAAATCGGTAGGACAACACTTCGCAAAACAAAATGCTCTGTGAGAGAAAAAACAAAGAACAGAAACTTAGAATTAATCAACATCTGATTTCATATGAAGCAATATCAGGAAATCATTGTGCACTGCAGCAGTTGCGCTCCTCTTTCCTCTAAGTGCTTTCACAGAAGGCACATGGATTTTTATTATTGGTTCTTGGTAGTTCTAACTCTCATCCAAAACGCTTCTTCATTTCTAACTGTCTGGTGGACAGTTTTGTGCTTAGTGGATGCAGTCACAAATGGTACACACTAGCATGTCTCCATGATTGCAAATATTGCTATAGGAAATGTTATTCTTATACTATCAGGTATTACAGATTCCCCCTGAGCGCTGAGGACATCTGCATTACTGCTTCTGCATGCTGTGGCACCTATTTCATACCCAACTATTTCTAACTTGTGGAATATGTAGTTATCGTACTCTGTGTAAGAATTGCAAACAAATGCAACTTGAAGAAATGTTGAAGTTTTCCAAAGTGCACGCATATTCAATGACTAAACTGAATTAGTAATTTACTGTATAACTGGGCCTCATTCCCCGTGCCAAGCTTTCAAAAAGGACCAAACTTCTTCTAAACACGCAAAGCTGGGAGAGCCATTTGAAACTGTTTCTATTGTTCAGTTGTCAGTGAGAAACTGAGATCTCTAAATAAAAATTTTATACAGAGCTTCAGAGATGACACATGGATTTATTCTACCACAACAAAAGTAAAGAGGAACATTTTTGTCATCTTCTAAACTGGCCCGCAAGTCCTATGAGATTTCTGAATGTGCGCACGCCATCTTGATTTATTTTGTCTTCAGTTTACTTTCCTAATCTCTGTTGCATTTTAGTCTAGTCTTTGTCGTTGAAGTTAGAAGTTAGAAGCCAGAATGTCAGTTGTGTTGTGTAAAACATTGGCTCTTGGACAACATTTATTTTCCTCCCTGAAAAACAACATCAAGGTGTGAAAGCAGCTCAGGTTTTGTCTTCGCTACACATGTCAGCCTCCACATCCTCTCCACCATCAGTTTTACTGCTGACAGCTGGAGACAAGGCTCACTGAGACTTTTGCCCATGAAATACGAGATGCTTGGGGCATGTTTACATTATCACATACTTCTCCACTTAACTCGCCACAACATTCGCCTGACTGCTGAGAAGAAGGGCATTCATCACACATAACTGACAGGAAACGTGAGGACTCTCATCTCCACTGTGTTTCCCACCATTCTCTTGTAGAGTGATATCTGATCACACTATCTGAGAGATTAGGTTATCTACTGTGTTGCTGCGCTGGATTAGTTTCTTTGTCATGCAGCTTTGTCTAAACAAACACAGTGGTCATAGCAGTGTCATCTTTCTCATGTTGTGCAGGTCTAAAGTGAAAATCTCACAGTTATTGTGATGGCTTTTTTCCTTTTTTGACATATTGATGGACAACATATTGTCCAAATTGTCCACTGTAAAACAACACTACTAAAATGATACTAAAAAGTTAAAGATGATACTATTAAAAACAAATCAAATAGAGTTTTTAGGTCAAACTGCAATCAGTTTGTGCCCATACTTGCTTTGCTCTCCTTTGACTTGATATGCTAGCTTTTTGGATAATATGAGAAAACATTTAATACATCCTGCACCTTCTTTCTCTATAGAGGACCTTTATAGATGTGAGTCTAGCTGAAATCACAGCAAAGCCTTTGACTTGAATTGACATTCACTATAGTTTTGTAAAATGATGCTGCAGTAGTAAAACATGGTTTTACTAGAGAATTTTGGGAGTCCCGAAATGCTTTTAAGCTACACTAGAGATGTTTCTAAATCTCAAAACCACGTGCGGTTTAATCTTGAAGGACACCAACTTTAGTTCCACTCATATCTTGGCTTGAAACTCCCCTTGAGCACTAGTTGGCTGAGATACTATTCTTCCAAAGCGAATAGGAGCAGCTTTATTAGAAATTCACTTGATACACATAATACTGCGCACCATTTTAGTAAAACGTGAAAACTACTCATTTTGAATTATTCTTTGCAACTAGTTGCTTCTTCTTTGTTGTACTGAAACTGTAAGGTCCGCTCAGTGCACCAAGAAACACTTAAGTCCAGCAGGGTAAAGTCATCTTCCAACATCCTGATCCAGATGTGTCAGTGAGCTCTGTCTTGGAATTATTCATTTCTAAACAATTTCAGAGAGACATTGAATATTGAATTTAGTCTTTTACTGTTGTTGTGCACACACTGAGTGAGCAGAGAGGTACATTTACTACAGAAGTTTAAAAGGGGACTTACCTAAGTCGCTTTCTTTCCTCAACCTGCTGATGCAGACTTGCTGGCTTACTGCAGGGACTTGTTCATGTGGCTGGAACATTTTCCAAGAAATGTTGAGGGCTCAGGTGTTCTTTGTCCCTGTGAGGTTTCTGGAGCAGCTGGTTCACGTACACAAAGGGATCCTCTGCACTTTCTTGTGTGCACACATTAATGCATGTAAACCTAAATCATCCCAAGTTTTCAGTGTTCTCCAGTATTCTCCAAGGGAGAAAACTGGGCTTCAAAAGAAGAAACCTCAACATTTGCTGTTTATTATCTTCCAATTATGTGTGTCTGTAAAGAGTTACTTGTAAAACCAGTTGAATATCCCTCATGATCACAACAAATAAACACACAGTATTGTGTTAAACATATCTGTACCAATTTATTTTAGAGAAGCTGTACATCTTCAGATTTATAATAGATTTTTAACCATTTAAAGAATTGGTTAGTGTCAGGACTATTGACCCACATTGCATTGTTTTTCCTTTCACTCATCTGCTCTTTGTGTCGGTGTGTGGTGATTGTTCAAATGGAAACAGATTCACTTTAAAATAAAATAAATTGAGGGTGAAACTTCCCTGCGTCTCGAACAGACTCATTCTAGGTGACGCTCTCTGGATACCACGGGCTCCTATAATAAGCATGCCCAGACTAACATACATTCCACTCAGTGGTTATGCGGTCTACAGTGTCTACCATGCATCCCTCTCCACCCCCATCCAGCTGCACGCTGGATAATTAATAGTAATGAGGAGCTCTTAAGCTTGCATGAGCCTGTGATGTGGTCAAAGATTTCTTAGTTCAGAGAGCTGGTTGTATGTATTTCTTACTGTTGATTTTTATCTTTGTATAAATGAAGGAGAACACATGATCAAGGACTTTTCAGGCAGGTGACAACAAAACAAAATATCTTAACTTTAGCATGTTGCATGGCTGCTGACTACTTCGCTTTTCACTTGTGATGATTTACTGAGTCTTGTACATAAATTTGATTTATTCACAGTACTGTACTGTCAGTACCCACATTGTTCACAATTAATGTATATAAAATGTATTTGGTTTGAGAACATACCGCTGACTGATGGTCTCTGGTGACTCAAAATCCTTAAATTTGCACTGTCTTTCTTCTTCTGAAGAATTTTAATCCAAAACTTGAAAGCGCTCTGATTAAAAGTTACTTCCAATTGAAAAAAACAGTCACCGGGCAACATTCTGAGGACATTTTTGTTTTTATAGCTGCTGTGGTCTGAACCCTTCATAGAAAAGAGACTTATTATAGAATAATTATACAATGTCATCTTGGCATACTTTTGTAGTGAATGCATCAGCTGTAATCATAGTTCCAACTACAAAGCAGGGGCAACTCCAAAGTGAAGCATTCCTGAAAATTGTAGATTGTCTCACAAAGTGGAATCTGGATGCTTGTCAGTATATTTTGCCTGCTGAGTGAACCAGGCAGCTTGCGAAGGAAATCTGAGGACCTCAGTTTTTGGTTATTTACGTTTCCTTTCTGCCAGTGCACGGCGACTGAAATTAAACCAAACATTTTGGGCTGCTTTCCCAGGGAGCAACATGAACAAGAAGTCCTGACATTCTCCGTCAAACAACTTGAAACAAAATGAGTTTTTAAAAAAAACAGTCAGCTGCCTGCCAGGCTGCTCCCAGAGAGTTTTTTTTTCTGCTGACCATGCCCAATGACATTCAACCTAGTCTTCAAAATCATACATCACATGTATATTTCCTACAAGTCAAACAGCTCATTATGTAAAAAGATAGCAAATTGAGATTTTAAAAATCTTATCTGATCTCCTTTACTAATTTTCAATGAATATAGATGATCAATACAGCATCTGTTCCAATGGTCAGAATACTTGTATTCATTAAATCCAATTGGATTAGACTGATACTGTAAGTTTGTCAGATCAGATGTTTCTCAACTTATTTCAGACCATCAAATGCAGTTCCAAATTGCATGATCAAAAAGATTGTGTAGAGAGGAGTTTTCAACCTTTGCTGTTGATTTCCAGATGATGTCAGACTTGTCAAGTCATATACATCCCAAGTACTGAGTGGTTCTTGTGCCTGACAAATTATTTTCAAAACCAAATGATTTAATGTAAATGTCAAACACTTATAGGTGGCGTTTGAAATTAGATTATGAGCAAAAAACCTGATGGTAACACATCAAGAAAATTGTTTAAGTCAGCCAAGTGATTTCAACTTCACTGTGCCTAATTACAGATTTTCAGAAGCGCCAGTGCGGCTGTAGACATCAGTTGTCATCAGCACCACCATTCGCCTCCATTAGCTAAACAACTGGAATTCCCAAACCCATGCAGCCAATTAGGTAGGAAGGCTGCAAGGAAATCAAATCCACCCATCCTTCATAACAGTAATTACCTCTAAGGGGCTCATGAATGCACAAAAAAAACTTTTGTGAGATACAAATTCATACAAATACACAAATTCAGAACTTTGTCCTGGATTGCCCAAACTGTAAAAGCCAAATACTTATCAATACTTACCCGACAGCCTAATATGACAAAGCAAAGTCACATTTGAATGAACAAAGTGCATCCTACCCCATTTAAACTAAGTCCACATCGAGTGGTATCTCTTTATTCTACCCTATATTATTCATTATCCAAAACAATAGTATAATTTGTAGCTATTCCACCAGCTAACAATGCTGTACAAAACGTATTTTAGCTGAACAAAAGTAGTGCTCAGTGTCCTTTCTGTGTTATGATAAACAAGTTGGTAGCTATTAAAAAACGCTCTGCATGTGGTTTGGTTTTATGTACAACGGCTGCCATTGCAATGTTAAATCCATCTTTCATTGTGCACACTGAAAATCAAAACAACGGGGGAACTCTATAGCTACCACCTGTGCTTTTATTCTTGCTCCAGTCATTTCTGAACAGTAATTATTATCTGGCTTCAGAGTGAGAGACACAAAATGAGGAAACTCCCAGAGTCTGGAAAACGTTTAATCTTGCTCAGTGAAGCTTTTTTTGAACCACTGGCTCACACAGGGGCTATTAAACTTTCTTTCAGGAAGTGTCTAAAGTAACAGCTCCACCCCTCTTTTTTAATTTGCTTGTATTGTGTTGCAATAACTTCAGTGCTTCTGGTCAGAGAGTAACTTCTATCTCTCCTGTTTCACTCCATTAGGATTGTATGTCGTCTCAGAATTGGGGAAATGATGCAATTCTCTTTTCTTGAGTAGTTTTTTTTTTTTAATTATCCTGTTGAATTATCTGTTAGACACGTTGCACCCTTGGCTTAACAGCATGCTTTGGGATGCAGTGATGCTCCAAGTGATGCGCTATCGCTGCTTATGTGGGCGGGCCCAGGAGCAACTTTCCCAGCTGGTGATTTGATGAGCAGAGGATTTTCCAGTGTCAGTATCCCTCAGCCTGCTCAGGTTCGGAGTTGCGGCGTTTGTCCTGCCTCCTCACAGTGCGCTCAACTCTCAGGGAGAGGAGAAATCTGCGCCTTTTTTTCATGAAAGCCCTTTTACCATCAGTGTGAGAGCTGGGCTTAAGGGGGAGGGATACTGAAGGGCCCAGTCTGGCTGATAATACATCCTTATAACTTTCACACATGGCGCTGTAGTACAAGCACATTTTTCTGTGGATTTTTGAAAAGGACCTTATTTCAAAGAAAGTCGCCCGATTTCTGTGCCATTCCGGGCGCCCACAATGGAGATGCAAAGATGGACCACCAGGTGGAAAACGAAAAGGTGGCTATGGGATTCAACGCTAGCCGCTGTGGTCACGTTAATTTTAATCCTACAAACTGACAGTGTTAGAGCAGGTAAGAGGCTGTTTGTTGTTACCCGTATGCGTCACTTTGCCGGGTCCAGCGCGTCCTGGCGGCTGGCACACGGCCAGTGGAGATCGTGGTAGAAAGTTGGCACTCGACTTCTGCTCTCATATTCTTTTGGCTGCCACAGAAACTCGTCTTTTCTAAGTGTGCACATATTTTATCTGAGATGTAGCCTACAGTATCCCCCCCAAAACTAATTTCTGTGCATTTCTTAAGTTATCAGTTGTTTGGGTTCGGGTATTAAAAAGTTAGGTCCGAGATGATGGTCTCAGAGTTTCCCATTGATGGATGTAAAAAAAAAAATAAAAAAAAGAGCTGCCTTCAAAAGACAAAAAAAAACTCCTCAAAAAGGTTCTTGTGTAGACATAATATTGTGGTTGATTATATTGAGTTTGTGAAAAATTCAACTTTAAGTTGGTCAGGTTTTGATATTTCTTCATATATTTTTCCTATGAGTGTCAAAGTGGTTAATGTCTGCCATTCAGGTGTGGTCAGCAGCTGGAAGGGGGTGTGGGGTGGTGGGGGTGTGGGGTGGTGGGGGTGCATTCACTGTCACATACAGGATCAGTGCTGCAATGCTGACGCTCATAAGCTCTACTGACAGGGTTGTAGCCCATAAGACCACGGGCTAAGTTTGTCAAAATAAAACAACTGAAAAAGTTGTGGTAACCAGTAGAAATAGTTACGGTTTAAGCATAACTTTTATGCACTACACTTTTATACAAAGATATCAATGCCTCATCTTTTTTATTTAATTTCATGACTATTTGTGGAGTACCTATTGGGTATCATACATTTCTACCTGTCCACAGAGAATAAAGTGTAGTGCAACTTGAATAATATAGGTGCTGTGGTGAATCAGAAGGTTTATATAATAAATGGGCACAGGACAGTGGAATCCTGAGTGAAATTCATACTCTGGCTCGAAGAATCACCATCTTTCCAATTTGTCTGGGCCAAGAAGGGGCGTTGATGGAAAAAAAAAGGACAAAAAATATCTGGACTATTTTCTTTGCTTTAAAACACATATGTGGGTCACATGAAATACTTTCCTCTGCGGAATCATAGAGTGCCACAATGTAGTGTGAATGAATTTATATCCCACTTTAAAGTCCTTCTGGATGTTTTCTTTTTTGATATTTGTAGTGTTGGCACCAGATTAGTCATTATGCAATCTTTCGAATGGCCCCTCTCCTAACTTATGGAACAGACTAAAACTGAATTAGAAAGAGTCTAATAAACCATGGGAGTTTCCATTTTTCTTGATCTGAATCAACAAGTCAAATCTTTCCCCATCATAATCGTCATCCATTGATTTTAAGTGCTGAACAGTACTTACTTCCCAGAATAGAAAATTAAATTGTTAAGGAAAGCACAAAACACAGGAATCCAGGGTGAAATGATCATGATGTGAGGAAAAAAAAATCTGCTGTGGCATACTTGCCCAGTGCCCATCTTTCAGTCTCTGACAGATATTTAAGCTGACCATAATTGTATGATGTGCTAGCAAACGTTTACAGGCTTTCTAGTGTGCTTTAATTGCTGCCTATGCTGCCAACTCTCAGTAGATGGCAGTAACACGAAAAGGACCAACAAGACATCCCAAGAAGTCGCTGCATGACCGCGTAACCACAGAGGCATTAAGTTAGAATTTCACAGATTTGAAAGTTAATCACAAGCCTAAACTTAGACGGCAAACTCTATGGCCCTGATGGGGAGTTTGTGCGAGTAAAAATGGTATTTTGAATGGATTGGTGTCAAACGGGCCTCTCATGTGAGCACATGCTTCCCTTTAGCTTGTTTGGATGGCAAGCTGTAAATCAAAAGTCCTTGAAAGCATCTTTGGAGATGTGTCATTAAAAATCAGGGACTGACAAATTACCCCTCAGACTGTGGAAAGACAGTTTTGGTACCTTTCGCACGATTTAAGTGCCTTCTCTGCTCTGTGGTTTCACATCTTTATCATTAAAGTATAGTTTATTACTTTTTAAGTGTAAGGATGAAAGACTTTTAAGGACACGTCGAGAGTATAGTCCAATAGCTTTACCCCCTCAGAGGCTTTTTTTTAAGACTTGCCAACTTATTTGGGGTCTTTAATGGCTTTGGGATATTGCCTATTTTTCAGGGCTTCTGTGGAGCAATGCTTGTGGAAGGAGAGGGGTCTAAAGAGTCTGGAGGGGTGGGAGAAGGGGGGAGGATGGGTCTGTGGGGGGTTCCTGGCCAATTCAGCACATCTGGAATATATGAGGCCCTGAGGTATGCAGTAATGCAGAAAGGCATTCTGAAACTCACAAAGAGACCTTCAGTCCAAGCTTTCTTTCTTTCTTTCTCTTTTTTCAGAACCAGTAGCTCTGTATTTGGGATAATATTCTGAGGAGCAAAATACTATTTTCCTTTTTATGAGGCATTTTTGTGTAAGGTTTTAAACCTGGCTCTGCAACATGTGTGCCTTTCATCCCGTTTCTGTTCAAAAGAGAATGAAGTCTGTTAAATCATTCTTTGCTTTGACACAGACAGCTAGACAGACATTTTTACTCCCTCTGTTGGTAAAGAGTGTTGTGAGACTAAAATTAAGTTAAAAAAAAAATATATATATATACATATATCTTATATATACTGTATATATTTACTGTAGTTTTTCTTTTCTGTCTTTGCAAACCATGGCATCTGATTATGACACATGAGATCTGGTCAACCTCATGATCTAAAGCTGGAAATCTGACTCTCAGCATGTGCTGGCCTCAGGTTTGATTCACCGCTCAAGATGTTATTCCTCTGGTCGAAAGAGAGGTAGCTCTAAGGCTGGGGCCTTCTCACTTTAGTCTCATGTATGTTTAAGTTAGGGGGGCAAAGGGAGTGGTGCCAATGTCATAATGGTTTCAGCATGTGGACTTCTGGCTCCACCCATCAGGAGCCCTCCTGGTCATGGAGAGCGAATAGGAACTGCACAATCAGCACTTCCTGCCTTCGTGTACCGCACCACTTAGAGAATGGAAAATGTACATTAAGGCTAACTTTTTATAATACCATTTCCTTTGTTTGTTTGACTGTGTAAAATCTTTACATATGACACAAAAAAGTAATCTGTGCATATACCCAGCAATAAAGAAGTCAATAGGGGGGGAAAAAAACTTTCTTTAAAGTTCATAGAGTTTAAAGTTCGAGGAGTGCTTCATCTTATATCTTTGAATACCTTTGTGTCAAAGTTTAATTTATTTTCATCATATCAAACACATGAATCTGTCTCTTTATGGAAAGAAGAAAGATTCCACACTAAGTCTGTTATCTGGCTTCCCATGAAGGCAGCGTTGACTTTTTGGATTTTCAGCTGATCAGTCAGGCCATGTTTATCATTGCGGGGCCTTTGAAGAGGAGACATCCTCCCTCTTGACTCAGTAAAAAGACAAATGAGTCACGTGATGTCGAGACAGACTGGCACTGGCTGTAGTTGTATTTTCTTTTCTGTTACTGTTAAACACCAATTCCATTTAAGTCATCCGACAGAGAAAATGTTATAAGTACATGTGGATTGTTAAAAAGGTCAAGAAAAAGGTTTCATCCCAGATTCTTAAAATACTCATTTCAGAGCTATCATGATCCCAATTCCTGATTGTTGTTCATTTATTTTCTATTCACTGATTTATCATGAAAAAACATCATAATTGAAGGGTTTATATTTGCTGTCTTATTTGATGTTACATGGTCTGCTTGGTGGTTGACACACTGTTGGGAAATGATAGCTTGAAATGGATAATGGGTAGCTTAAAATCCGTTTTATGTTATTCAAGAAACAAAATGACAAACTTCACACGCTTGGTTTAAATGATGTCAAATCACCATAAAAAAAACATTAGGCTGGAAAACAGAGGAGAAATTCATTCATTCACAAGAATAGCTTATGGGGTAACCTCTTAAATGTAATGCTTCTGGTTTCCTGAGAGGCTGAGAAATGAGCTCACAAATTAAAGTTCTACTTTTTTTTCTTACCAGAGCTTTGGTTTAAAGAAATGTTTGAGACATACAGGATATTTTTTAAAACAAAAAGAAAAACAGGTCTTGCTAAAATTATCTTTTTGCTAATATATTTTTATATGTTGTTACAAAACTGGCGTCTCACCTCATGAAGCCAATATCAAGCAAGTGAAAATGTGCCATTGTTGCACAGAGCTCATTCAAAACGTTGAAATGTTGAACAAATACAAACTGTGTCTGTCTAGGCAATGGAATAAATTCCACAATTCGTGATAAGTAATCAACTCTTGATGCACCTTAGTATTTGATCTACAATGGCACTTTTAATGATCTTGAATTAATTTGTTCTGCTAAGTGTACTTCTGGCAAACAAGCCTTTAATCACAAATAATACCAACACTGCTGTTTGCACATAAACATTTAAACATAACACTATTAGGCTTCCCTCTTTAATCATCTGTAGCTGATGTTGGGCCTCCAGGAGGAAGGGGACAATGCAGTATGATAACTGAAACAGTCTCAGTAGAAAACATATGGAACACGTTTAGTCATTCAGACTGAAGGGGGAAGTTTTTTCCCGAGCGACTGCTCTTTTCTGTTTGAAATATTGACTAAATGTATGTACAACGAGACATATACTGTGAGGCAGTGTTGATTTTTGAATGAAGTCCTCAGGGTCTTTCCCAGGCTCTGACTACAATTGTACATTCATGTACATGTCAGTAAAGTTTTGATTATACTCTAAATGTTGGCGATTTTACAGATAACACAAAACATTCCAACTGTGTCCCTCTTTATACATGTTTCTAATCACAATTATTTGGTATAGCTTAATATTTTCTCACATCAGAAACGATGTTAAGAAATCATGTTTGAGGTGTTTAGTTGCCACTTGTCCACATTTCTATCATCAGGGAAATATTAATGATTAATGCACAGCCATTGCCCGTTTTTCACCTATGGGTTCAGTGAAATACACCAGTCTGTCATTTATGCCTGTTGTACCTGTGTCCCCGACCTCCTTTAAACTCACATCCTCAGCATCCAATCAAAATTCTTAGTTAAACAGCAGCAGGAGAGTGAAGAATTGAGAAACAATGTTTATGGCTACACAGTAGGTTCACCAAGGCCCCGGGTCCATTGATAGTAAAGAATCCAGTAGACTTAAAAAGCTTGTAAAGTTGCCTCCCCCTGTGCTGTCTTTATTCTGAAAAGCCACCGATCAGCAGCAATGAGTTTTATCACCCCAGAGAAGCTGTGGCTTTTTGGCTGTGGGGCTAAGAATAGAGGCTAGGAAGGGGAAGGGGGAATTAGGTCTGCTCAATTGTTGCTAACAGTTTTATTGCTGCCCTGCCAAGGCAACGAATTAAGGAACGATGGGCTGAACATAGAGATTTGGCCAAAGGTCTCTAAACAGGCAAGAGGTAGAATAGCTGAAAATGTGGATTTATCATAAGCTTGCCAGGTTTTATTAAATCAACTACCAGACGATGCTCAATATATTCTGTAAAGCTACATATGTACATGCTCTACTTTCTATTTGCATTATATTGTTTAACTTTGATCAGTTCTGCTCACATGGGGTGAATAAGTGTTATGACATGCAGCTAGTATGGCTTTTATAAACAGTTTAGTGTTCTTTGCAAGATGATGCTCTCAGTCAGTGTTTAAATCAGACTTATGCTTAACTTGTAACGCATAAGTGGTTCTCTTTCACAAGCTTAAGTCTTAGTTTGAGTTCAACGTAATAGCTAAGATTTCAGATAATCAGTTTAAACCGCTTTTATTTCTCATTTTTTGGGTGGAAAAATCTCAATTAAGACTAGAAATTGTCCACTAAATACTTAACATGTTGTTCCTCAAGCTTTTTTAAGCAAAATTTTAATTTTATCTCTGTCTTGTCAGCTGAACCCGTGGATGTACTGAAGGTTCTCGACTTCCAGAGCACTCCTCAAGGAGTACGGAAAACACCAGGCTTCTGCACGTTACGGAGAGGATCCAAACCCGACACGGCGTACAGAGTTGGAAAAAAAGTCCAGATCAGCGCTCCGACCAAACAACTATTTCCAGGTTGGTGAACTAGTTACTTAGCAGCATTTATTGATAAATTGATTCGGAGATCAGCAAAAACCAAACACGAGGACGTCCACCACTCAAAACAAACCCCAAATGAAATGCAAGTAAACTTCAAGCAGGATTTGCCTGCTGGCTGTTTTTTCATATTCATGTTTTATTCCAAGAAAGATATGAAAAAAATAAGTACTTTGTGCTGTTAGAGATATCACTTCATATCAGTGCCTCTGTTAAACTCTGGAGTATGAAGAAAACAAACTCATTTAACATCAGCAGATGAAGGCAGGCCAAGGTTCATATTGGAAACATTTATCAGCCTTTTTTCAATGGAAAGGAACACAAACCAGAGGGATTTGTTACTCAGCTTTTTGCCCACTTTCTGTGATTTAAATACCATTTATTCAGCTTTTGAATTGGAAGCAAACTCTCTTTGGTGCGATGTGACTGTATGATCTCATTAACTTTGTTGTCCTCTTTTCTTAATTTCCTCCACAAATGTGGAAAGAACCCCAAGATGTGTCCTAACTAATTCATTTAGAACTCTTACGTGAACGATCTCAGCTGTGTAATAAGTGTTTCAAAGAATTTAAATGAAGTGAAAAAAGTGGCTGTGTCTTATACACAATAATGGAAAGTTGAGAAAAGCAGTAAACCTTGAGAGGAAAAGGTGGATCTACCAAGCTGTGTGTCACAATGTCTCCAGTCAGAATAATTGGACTTTCATTTGATCAGGATTAGTTAGTTTGCTGCTGAACCGAGTTGTTATGGTTGAAAGAATATGACATTTGTTTGAGATTTTTGCATTTACAGCCCTCATAAAATAATGGTGGCTACATTAGTAATGTTGACTTCTTTCAGGAGATGCCAATGTCGCTGTCAGCTTCCATAATAAACACTCCTTCAGGTTCAGTTGTCTAGACTTTGAGTTTTAATGTGAGAAACGAAAGTTAAAGTGCTAATAAACTTGCCAGTGGCCTCTGTAGCCACTGCAATATAATCACTTTAGCATTTTTAGGGATAGAGAATATTTAAAGGACAGATAGAGCTTAAGCAAAGTGCATGGGCAGAAAGTGCTAAAGTTAATACCTTTCATTCAGATTTTGCACAGGCATAATGGGTAGGTTTGGTCTTTTACAACGATTTAGCTTCAACATTTTGAAAAATGTGTTTGTTTGCTTCCCTCCTGTGAGACATGAGACGTATGGAGACAGCTTAACGTCTGCACTGTAAATTTTAAGAGACAGTAATTAGTTAGATAAACAGTTGTCTGTCTCTGCCCAAAAAAACACATGTCGTGTTTAAGAGATGGGATCTTCACTCTGTAGCCTCCAATTTGAAAAATTACCTGCTGTGGAGCAGCTTTTAGCCTGCTGTCTATCCGGGAACCCAGGAGAGGGCAACTCTTACCACTGAAATAAGAAGTAATTTGCATTTAAGAATATGGATAATAACCCTGCTTTCTTTTGATTTGTGAACTTTGTAACATTTTCGTAAAAGTTTGAGTTTATTCAATAGAGCATGATGTCAGTTTCATGAAATATAGTAAAATTTTGAATTAGCACATGAATAAACATGTCATGTTTTGGGGCTGGGATTTGTCATTGACAAACTGTAGGTCAGTGGGAGTGCATAAGCTCACTTTTTATCCCAAGAGGTCTTAAGTGGAGGATGATGACAGTCACAATGCGTATACGTGCACTTATGTGCTGCACAGTGAATGGAAGGGTTTATAATGTACCTCTGAAGAGGTCTTGTTACCTCTCTCTGCCTCGTACATTCATTGTACACATAGATTAAAGTCATTTAAAATGCCAAACCAAAATAGGAACATTCCCTCCAAACGTTCTCACGAGAATAATTTAGAATTTAATTAGAAAAGCTGTGGTTATGCTGCACAGTTCCCACATGCGTAATTATATGAATCTGAAACAGAGCTGCTCTGTATAGTTTTAGCATTTCTTTATATCAAATATCCATGAGTTTTCACTAACATACTGGCTCGTTCTCCCACTTTTTATTCCACCTTCAGGGGGGATTTTCCCAGAGGATTTCTCCGTCCTTTTCACCATCAAGCCCAAAGCTGGCCGTCAGTCCTTCCTCCTATCTGTGTACAACCAGCAAGGCATCCAGCAGCTGGGTGTGGAGGTGGGCCGGGCCCCGGTCTTCCTGTATGAGGACCAACATGGCAAGCCCGCCCCAGAGGAGTACCCTTTGTTCCGCTCCATCAACCTTGCTGATGGCAAGTAAGTGATTGACTGCCTTTAAAACACTGGAGCGAAAAATACGGACGGCTTCGCTCAAGTATTTAAGGTCCTGATTGAAAAAATCTTGGTGTGGAGACGCTCTCAAAAGCAAAGCAGCATGGTTTGGGACTCATCACAATCATTATGTCAAGATTTATAGGTCATATTTTATCCAAAACAGAATTAGTCTGCTTGAAGTATTTTCTCAAGCACGCAGAACAAACTCGACTACTCCGGTCTGGTAAACGGACTCACAACTTTGCACATTTGTTATCATCATGTGTTTGTTCGGTAATCGATGCCACATGGAGCATGTCAGACAGTTACGGCAGAGAAATGACTTGCAGCAGTTTAATGACTTTGTCTTTTCCAGATTATTTATCGTACTGGTGTATTGATATGGAGCAATGTTTGGGATTTTCATGAAGAGCATGTCTTTGATGGAACCAGTACAATTGTCTGCCTAAGGTTACCATTAATCATTTACAGAAATGCACTGAAACAATTTCATGCTTTTTTGGCTATATAAATGATACCAGGGAAAACTATCTCAGAATAGTTGGACAGTGAAAATCATAATTTCCATACATTTCTTCAAAGTGTGAAGCATTTGGTAGTTAAACATTTTTACACAGATATATTATGTTCTTTTCCCTAATTTGTTCATTGTTTATTAAAATGCTAAAGTTACACTTGTGTTTTACAAATGAAAACACTCATTAAAAAAAACTTCTCCATCCCTCCAGAGAACTTTTTGTTTT
Organism: Menidia menidia; assembly: GCA_907169785.1. Classification (NCBI taxonomy): domain Eukaryota; kingdom Metazoa; phylum Chordata; class Actinopteri; order Atheriniformes; family Atherinopsidae; genus Menidia; species Menidia menidia. The sequence goes on along the minus strand of CAJRST010007779.1, from coordinate 3,762,546 downwards.
CACCATCAGTTTCTATTAGGGAGCACATCGATATTGATTCTGTTTATTCTACTTTTTGCCTTCAGCTATTTTAATTCTCCTTGCCTGTTTTTGTTTTCACTTTAATGTCAGTCAGGCTCATATAAAGCTTTTATCCTTTTAATGGTGCCAAGCACACATTAACTTAAAGTATTCATTCTAAGATAATAAAAACATAATGATTAATGATAATATCATTGTAAAGATGGAGACTTTAATAATGGATGTATTGTTGTTGTAACATATTGCAGCATTAGGAGCAGGCAGTGGTATAAAAATTGAAAAGCAAAAAACTGTTTTGGTTGGGTAGATGGAAAACAGGAGAATATTTTTCTTAGGAAAAAAAATTCTGGTGACTATCCATTCAACAAAGGAATGCAAATCCAATACTTAGCCTGATGATTTTGTAAGGTTTTGAACAGGAAGTAGAGAAGCTCTTCTGGTAGATTTCTGACCTCCCTCTTTTTCGCATAGATGGCATCGAGTTGCTATCAGCGTGGAGAAGAAGAGTGTTACTATCATTGTGGACTGTAAGAAGAAAGTAACCAAGCCACTGAAAAGAAGTGACAAGGCGATAATCAGCACAGAGGGCATTACTGTCTTTGGCACCAGAATCCTGGATGATGAAGTCTTTGAGGTAAGGTTGAACATCTCTTATATTAAAACTGTTATTCAAATTATGTTAACAGGAATTGTTTCAGATTTGTGGATATTTGTACCACAAAGAGCAAGTTTTTGGTTTTAGGATGCTTTCTGGTTGTGTTTTTTTTTTGTTTTGGCCAATCCTGTTTAGGTTGCATTAGTTTCCTCTCAGAGAATTAGTCATTTGAAGAGTAAAAGAGAGAGCACTTACTAGAAAACAGACATCAGTTGTTGTTTTTTTGTTTTTTTCTGATGAAATATTAGTTATTCCACATTTACCACTTAACTGGATTCAAACTCGAACTGGTATATATTTGTTCAATCAATGGTAAATTCAAGACCTCTGTGAATAATCTAGAGTTAATGATTTTTGTTTTCTATTTGAGTTTTGTGGCTTTACAACACCTTCAAGCAGACTTCCTGTTTCTACCCTAAAACTTGCTCAAAGGCAGAAATTCATACAATGCATTTTGTTTCAGTGGTGTTTACTGGCCAGTTTCAGTTGTGATGTGTGTAAGATGGCAGCTTCTTTTGGAAAATCATTATTCTCAGTAAACATAGTAGCTATCTTCCACCTGTTGAAAAAAAAACTCTCCCGTTTGTTCAATTGCACAATACAAAAACCTAAGAGTAATTCAAGGATCTAAAAGAGCTAATTCATCATTCATTCACTGTTACAAAGTGATGCGTTTGATACTATCCTTTCTGATTGTGCCTCCATATAACTTTAAGCACATTGTGAATGTTACTCTATCAAATCTCTTTTTTTTCCTTTGTGAAAAGGAGCAGTATTGGTTTCTTTTACTTACAGTCCAAACTCTTTAGGGCCAGACATTTTATTTGTCTGTCATTAACTTTTGCACACAGTAAATGGAATTTTATTGGCCAGAACAGCAATACTGGCTTTGTGTGTGTGTCTGTGCCAAGGTTGATTGTGCAGTGTGTTGTTCAAACTATTCTTCTTCACTTTCTGGTTTGAATAAAGTACTTAACTGTAAAAGGGAGGTATTATGATCTGGTATTTTGATATGGAGTTTGTACTGTGGTTACCAGGTTTAATACAGGTAACTGAGCTTGGTGGAAAAAGTGAACAAAATGCAGGCATAGAAGACAATAGGCTCCCTTTTATGTCTGCATGTGGAATGTTGGCTAACGAGAGCAGCCTGCAAATGTTTGCCTCCAGGTCAAAGAGGACTTTCCACTGTGAAGACAACTGAAAATATGATGCAGCCGTTCTGCATCGATAAGATTTCGGCAATCAGATATTAGTACTTTACATGAAAATTAGTTTAATTTACAGCATTGTTCTGTACCTTTAGTCTAGATTATAAAGGAAATTACCTTTAAAATGTAAAATGGAATACCCCAATGGTAATATTGTAGTTGGGATTGTAATTAAGGTAATTTAGAGAAGAGAAGATAATATCAGATAGAGCAATTTCCTTGAGCCTTGTCTATTTTTAGTTGAGATTCCAGAACAGTTGATATTGTTTCAATATTAGACTAAATTGTCTTGAATCCCAGAGTAATTTGTGTTGCTCTCTTTTTTTAAAGAAACAGTATATTTTTCTGGAAGATTTTAGACTTGTAGAACATTGCTAGAGGGTTTTAATATGCGCAAGTGGAATTGCTGCCACATCATGAGCTGTAATTATTTCCACTTCAAGCTTAATAACCTTAGTTTTTCTTCTTCATGGAAACCTCCCAGCTAATTGCAATTATTCGTACTTGTCAGGGCTTGTTGGTGACTTACTGTAAATACAGACGGATAAACACCTGTTTTAATTGCTCAGGCTTGAAGAGCCTGCTAAAGGAATGTTTCCCAATAGATCAATGCCAAATCCCGAATGTTGCTATCGAAATTGTCATCTTTTCTAACTGTGTTTCTTCAAATTAAAGTCAGAATTGCCTCGCAGTCAGTCTATTGTAAACCATTAGAACCAGGTATCCAGTATTATCTAATAAAAAAAAAGGAAACCAAAAAATAAAGTCTGGTGAGTTTATTCTTTTATTTTAATTCATGTTAAATCTTTCAAAGTAGGTTGTAGTACAGCACCTTAAGCTAACGGAAAACATGTGTGGTGACTTAAAGGTTTTGGCAGTTTACAATTATGAGTGATAGCAAACTTTTGCACAGCAGGCTGGAGATTTAGTCTACAGATGACTGAAGTTAGTTTTTTTTTCTCTCTAAAGCTTCCATGAGCTCTAAGTTCATGGTTACCTTGCAGCCTTAGACTGCAGCGGCAGGTGTCAAACCTGGAAGTTCACAGGAGAGTGAAGGCCAGGGGAAATTATGAATAGCATGTGCTCAGTTTTGGCTGCGATTGCGATCCCAAAAACCTTTTAAACATAAACATATCTTTTCAATTTAAATGCATTTTAAATTAACTTAACATTTTTTATTTAATGAACTTTAACCAAAAATGTATTTGCATTTCATTTTGAGCTTTTGTGTATCAGCATGTCTGCCAGAGAGGGAGGTGAGAATTGTTTGTTTATGTGCCTGTCATTACTGCATAGCAGATCTTTCCAAAACGCTGTCCCTCGAGCAGGACAGACTTTGGCAGAAGAATCGCAAGAGCCTGATTGGCTTATAGCAGTAAAGTGAATCATTGTTTATGGTTGAGTTGGCTGGATGAGGAACATCATGGCTGTTTCTCATCTGCATCTGTCACTTTTCATCCCTCACTGCTTGTCACAAAGTGTTTTAGCTTGGACTGCGAATTCTGGAATATTCTTAGGTTGTGTGAGCATTTCTGAGAAGGCCATCTGTCACTTCAAACGACATATTTCCACGTATTTATGCAGACATAACATAAGGTGTGCTTATTCTTTATGATATTGTGATAGTTTTGAACTTAAATGACTTTTGAAAGCAGTTGTCTGACTCCCATGTCTCCTTACAGTTTGAATGTAGTATACACCAAAAAAATTCATAAAAACATATGCTGAAGGAAAAGAGCAGTGCAAGTGAAAAAAGACAGATGGAGAAAAGCGAGGAAAGGGCGGGTAGACAAATAAGCAGATGGTTCAAAAAGTTCAACAGTTTTGTGAGCTACTGGCAAGCAAAATGTTTTAATATTTGAAGGGTGCAAGCTATTTGTATGCCCCCAGTGCTTGAAAAGAGACATTATCCCTTGTTGACCACAAAGGCTGCATTTCATAATGCACAGTGAAATCTGGAGAGTATTATACGCTGTTCCTGCTCAGTGCTTCTTGGTTAATTGTTGTCCTTGAACGGTTTTGAAATTCCATCTTTCTATTTGAACTTTCAAGTTGGGCTGCATGCTTGTTTTTTTTTTAAACAAGATGGAATTTTAGATGATATGTCGAAATTATTGAGGGGGTACATGCATGAAGTAATGAGAAAAAGAAAAATACTGAAGATCTTGTCAGATTTACACTATTAAAGTTGTTGTTTTTTGCGGCCTTTTTGTGTGGAACTTGAAAACTACCAAGGAACTTTTTTTTTACAGGTGCAAAGAATGGATGGATTTGATCCTGTTCAAATCTGAATATTACTAAGATAGTATGGCGTAGGACAGACAGACTTTTGTTTGTTAATATAGTCTGATTGTTTTTACAGGGTTATTGTATAAAAAACTTCCCATATCTTTTAAATGGAAATGCTCTTTCTGTTAGTATTTCAACATAGAGGCCTTTCTCATTGCTCTGCCGCAATAAAGCTATTGATAAATTGCTATTGGTATGTGCAGGGCTAACAAGGAAAGAGAAAATATATGAACAACACAAGCCCTAAATACTGCAGCTGTTATTTTAAGGCTTCCACATTGTAATATGTGCATTTAACAGATGCAAAGTGGAGTGTTTCTGTCTCGGTAGAGTGAATTGGCTTAGCGTACGGGCTGTTAACTGGTGCTCTTCTTCTGCTGCTCTGCACTCTTGACTTCAATCTCCAGGCCACGTTGTCCATCCCTGCTGTGCCTGGGCTCACATCGTTGATGTTCGAGCCCATGGTTTAGTTTCTTTTGGTTGCATGACAAAGACAATAACTTTACCCAAACAGCTTTTCAAAGGGAAGGAAAGTTAACGCTACAAATTAGACTGGCTTTTACAACACATAGAATCCGGGGATTATTTTACATATTCAGCATTTGACACACTCATGCTTTTCCCCACAAACATCATAGACAAAAAGTGATGCTGAGCAGTACTCTTTCATAATGAATACAAACAAAACTAGACAGATGCACAACTTCGAATCCCCCCCCAAAAAAAATGTTCAAAAGATTCTTGAGAAGAGTGTCAGCCTTTAAAGTTGGACTCTCAGATGTTGATTAAGTTTGTAAATCAAGTATGGTCCCAATTTTGTGGAGTAAAAAAAAAAGGCTGCATCGTTTATGTCTGTAAATTAGTTGAGTAAAGACAGGATGGGAAAACCCATTCACCGCCTATCATCTGCGTTGTGGCGCCAGCAGGAACTATCTGCAACTAATCAAAGTATTCTTTTCTGGGTTGGACTGTATGCTTTATAACCGGTGCTCACATTCAGATAGCAGATACTTGATAACAATCTCCACACATGCACGTCTGTAAGTGTCAGTCAAGCTCAAATTTGGCTTAAACTTTTCTTTTTCCTTTGTTCATTCTCATCCTTTTCAGTTCTGTTACGCTTGTCTCTGGGGGTTGTGGTTTTCACCAGAGTGTCAGATGAGGTCTAAAATATTTAAACATGTTGCATTTAGACAAGGGTCCATAGTAAACAGATGGGATCAACGATGAGTTGCAGTCCAGCATAGATTGAGAATGTGCGCTGCTGAGGTCCACGTCGTTGTTAGAGAAAATTCTTGGAATTTTGAGAAAGGAGCCTCAAAGTGTGGCAGTGATATGTGTAACGCAGCCTCAGTAACTAACATCAACAAAAGCACTGAGATCCAGACTGTTGATCAGGGAGAGCGGGACAAACAGAACCTATGCTTGGCTTTAGAAATTGGTTACATTTGTATAATGTCTTAAAAGGCCCTGCAGGGTCTTGCAAATGTTCAGGCGGTTGAATACACAGTTTCTTCATTAAGCTCCCTTTACACTCACGCATTTTATTGAAAATACATGTAAGACATAGGCATCAAAGCTGTGCACAAAAGTTAAAAAGTTTTTTCAGATTCAGTTTGAAGATGATGATTACATGTGCACATTTAAGCTTGATTTTATCTGAAATATGGATAGAAAATGCACATACGGTAAATTATGTCTTGATAATTAACTGTATAAGTTAAAGAGTAAAGCCTCAATATAGTATTGAATTTCTAATCTATAGGGAAAACTTTTTCTTAAGAGTAGCAAGGGGAAGGGATAATTCTTAAATCAAGTGAACTTACATTCATTCTTCTCAATGCTACATATAAGTCTAGATAAATGTATCAGACTAACCATTAAGATCTTGTGTAAAGACAACATAGCATTTCTCGCATTTCATGATTTGTTTGTACTTCCGTATCATGAATGTGAACAGTTGTAAAATTGCAAAAACATTGACATAACTGTTTGAGTTTAAAGTGATCTGAATTTAGCTAAATTTGAGCTGAAATGGGATTTTGGTGTTTGTTTTACTCTTAAATGTACGTATAAACAGTGCTAAAAATGAAGCAGGGGTGCCTGTTTGCACACAGATCTGGATCCAGGTTTCTCTTTTTTTTCTGACTTTTGCTATGAATCTACTTCTGAATTGTTAAAAAGTCATGATGCTGTGTAGTTATTACTTTGATGGACTTACTGTAGGGGTCATGTAGGTGCTCAGTGAACTCTGGTGTTTCCCTCTATTCATAGGTCCAACCATCTTTGTTTGGTTGATTGCTCAGTGCTTCATGAAGACAAGACAGTGAAGAATGTTTAAATTATGCATTTAAAGTACATATAATATGTATATTCTTTGAGGGAATAGTTGTCTGGAATTAACTGATAGCCATGGATCTATTGACCCAGTTTCAAGAGTAACAGGTGTATCAGACCATACTGAAATCCCTTCCATTGACCTGTATGTGCATTGGATTAATATTTTGTCTGGGTTGTTGAAAGTTACCAGTTACATATGATGGGTGCAAACAACAGTGTGTATCTAATATGTTCCAGAGATTGAAGCTTGTAAAGATGTTGCCTCCTGTAATTTAATGCATTCTGCATGGATGTGCTTCCTCTTAAGGGGCCACCCTGATCGTGGCCTCCCCTCACCCTTCACACTTATTTTATCTATGTATATGCCCTCTTTTTGATTAAGTGGACTATTAAAAAAATGTCACCTTAGGTATCCATATGGTAGATTGGTATTGATAACATTCTCGGCATCAGTGGCATGGCAGTTCCTTGCTGAGGAATTTCTTAGGATACTATCATGGAAAAAGAGCCGTTGGCTCATAGAGTGATGAGGGATCTAATTTCCTTTTCCGAAAGGCTCATGAAAAACAGACGGCTTCAGATAAGTACAGACCTTAGTTATTTTCCTGCTGTGTACAGGGACTTGCCGTTCCTAATGGCAAAGTGAGTGAGATTGTAGAGTAGTGTTTTTTAAAAGCTTACAGACTCCCCTAAAGCCTTGGTTCATTCCATAAACTTATGTCTAATTAATAGTCAAGGGACCTCTGCCTCTGGAAGTTAACATCTGCCTAGTTGTTTTATTGTGAGATTTTATCACCATGTTGGTGCATACCTTGGGCATTCAAGAAAGAGGGAATTGGTGCATAGCTCGTGGGCATTAGGGGTTGCAGCTCTCTTGGTTTTCCCCTCAGACTGTGTTGGATGACTTTTGCACGTGCTGAGTTACAAAATCTGAAGCCCTCTGAGACACTGCACCTATATTCCCAAAACACCTTGTTTGCACAAGAGTTCAGCTTCATTATAATAGTACAGTTGTATTTGCTCAATCTACTTAAGTATGAAACTCTTGCATTTCGCTTCTAAAATGGCCATGTTAGCACATCTTGAAAGATGTACAAAGATATGATGTTTGTCCACCAATACGAAAAGGAAGCGGTATCTTGAACTCTTTTTTTATCCCTGTTCAGAAACTAAGTTATGGCCATTGTTTTGATTTGCTGCATAGTAAATTACCTTGAAAGGCCACATGGTTTTTCTTAAGTGCTGATGAGAATACAAATTACTAATGACATGAGTGTTTGATTTGGCAGAAAAAACGCTTTTTAAGGTGACTCTGCCTATGTGCTTCTTTTCTTCCAGGGTGACATCCAGCAGCTGTTAATAGTGGCTGACCCCAGGGCAGCCTATGACTACTGTGAACACTACAGCCCTGATTGTGAAACACCCAGCCACCATGACACCCCACAGGCACAGGAACCCGTGGACGAGGTCAGTAACTGGAAAACAGTGAGATCGGCTGTGTGGGTGTATGAACAAGCGATGAAGGAAGAGTGCACGGCTGGATTCAGGAGGATTCTGGAAGGGGGGGATAGTAGGGGCTGGAATTTTAGAAAGGATGGAAGTTGGATTGATTTGAATTTGGAAGGCAGCCCAAATAATATGGTGTTTTAGGGTAAAAAAGAAAAGAAGAATGGAAAACAAGTGATTTAATAATGATAATAAGTTGGAGATTTAAAGGAACCTTATGTGCTTAGTGTGAACAACATAAAGTTTAATGTGCTTTTTTAAGCACATGTATTTGTGGTAAACAATTAAAGAAGTTTGAGCCTTCATGAGACTCTACATCCTGAATTGTTGGTTTTTAATAAGTATGCCTACAGAGACATTCAGTGTTTGATGTGTTGCACTGTAATAATTTCCTTTTTTACACATTACAATGTCTGGTTCCCACAGGTTCTTGTGTCACCTCAAGTGAAAAACTTTAAGGCCAACTTTCTTACATCATTATTTATTAACAAAAAATGGATTGGCAGTTCTGGTCTACAGCCTTCAGATATTTTTCTACAATGCCAAGGAGCGACGTTAGCGATAGATCTTTGAGATGCAATTTTTGCTTTCCATCAGCCTGGAAAGAACATTTCCAAGCTGTTCTGCAGAGAGCGATCATTAGTGGCCCTTAAGACGTTTGCCACTGAAATATGTCCTCTTGTTTGTGCATCTGAAGCTTTATTTGAATCTTTTTAAGGCTCTTTAACAGCTAAATATTTTTGAAAATTTCACGTGGAAATCCACTGCTGCTGAATGAATGGCTTATGTTTTTTGTGGCATAAACATCAAATTTCCTGAAATTATTTTCTATAACCCCGTGGGCATACATTTTGGGTTTCATTGACTGTGACTCTGAACCATCACTCTTTCGACAGACTATGTTCCTGAAATACAGGTTTTGTATAAAGGCTTCATTTTTTACTTCGGCTTAGGATTTTAGTTTTTTATGCTAGCTCAAGCCTTTCTGCTGGTTGACATTTTCCTTCAGTATTTTACAAAATAACTGATGAGCTCACTTTGGAAACTTTTCTTTTTTCCTTGCCTCGAAGTCTTAGCCGACTTTGGAGTGGCCCCGTGATTTATATCACTAACGAGTTCTGCAGGCTCTGCCCAGACTCACAAGGAAATTTAAGCTTTTCCTTCCCCAGCTAGACTTAGACTTCCAGTACCTGGGAATGTGGACTTTAGATCTCTGGCTTAAAAGAGTTTTAACAAATAAGAAAAAAGCCTATTCAGAGTTATTGGCTACAGAGTGTGTACCAGTCCTGGAAAATATTGCCTCATCATCAAGTTGCTTTTCAACACCAACACAAGGAGTTTGTCAATTCTAATTAGACATCAGGGAGAAATTTGGCTGAAAGGACAGTAAATCTGCTTTATTCATCGCCAGTTTATGAACAGTTTAAAAAGGAATGTCCTACATTTCAGCTCAGTATTTTACAAACTTTCTTACTCAAATAATCACAACTTGAGTTTCTCTTTCTTCGATCAATAATCATTAAAGCCAAACCAAGACAATCACTCAAGCCTTTGTCTCTTTCCGTTTCCCCTGATGCCCTTTCACTGCCACATGTCTGCAGCTGTTTTAAATGGAGGGCGAGAGGCTGATACAGTAGCACAATGGGAAACCTTTTTTTTTTATGAGCACCTCATTATTTACGTCTTTCATTCAAGCCTGCAGTGAAGTGCCTTAATCCCAGCCAAAGGCTTCCACGCCATAAATCTTTATATTCTCGTCTTCATTCTCTAATTTTTTGCTTTTTCTCTCACCCCCTCTTCTAGTCTGTGTTGCCTTCTCAGTCAGTGTTGTCAGGCTGAACAGGGCCCTTTTACTTTTTGCCTCTTTTGGATTGCAAAACAGCAGCCAGGCAAGCAGTACTGCAGACTGTGGATATTAATTTTACGAGCAAAGCAACTGTCCAGGGACGATTATTTATCACAGTGTTGATAGAACACTGCTTATCAGGGTCTGTTGAGTTACCTACTTTGCCTCCGTTTTGACAATGGAAAGAACTCTGAATGTGTTTGATTGTTGAATGTTTGGCTTAAGAAGCTATTAGCAGTATATTATGTGAATCCTGGGCAGTTTGCCCGAGAAGGGCTCTTTGACTGGTGAAGCGACTTTTTTTGATTCAACAACTAATCTCTCTTATGATCCCTCCACTTGGTGCTGTCGTCCAGTCTTCAGGATCACATAATGTAGTAGTGCAACAGATGGGAGCAAATGGAAGTCTGGGAAAAGAGTCTGGCAAGAGAGTGATTCACCTAATGCTAACAAGCACCAGGGAGATAGTTTGTCTTTCTACAAAGCTGCTGTTCACTAAAAGTTTGATTCATGAAGTCTTGTCCTATAACATAACTAACAATTATACTCATAAAAAAATGTTTTTTATATGCTATCTGCTTAGGATGCTAAATTTATGAAAAGTCCTCACAACCCACCACAGGTTAACTCTGTTGCATGGTACTTATTATAAGGCTTCCTACCTAATGGATTCTGATGAATTCACTCTAAAATTAAAAAGCAGTAAAAACAAACAGGAGTATTTTGCAAAAATGTCTCTCTTCCTGATATCGTAACCAAGAACATATTTTTACTCTTATTTGTTGATGTTTCAATACCCCTTCATTTCTGCGAGCTGCGTGGTGTTAGAAGTGGTTTTACCCCCTGCTATTGTAATTTCTGTGACCCCATAACTAACCAACGTGCTCTAAATCAGTACAACATAAGATTTCTGTTTCAACAGCCGTTAATGAGGGCTTCAGGGGCGTTGTTGGCATGAAGATTGAGCAGGGGAGGGATACAAGTTTTCACTGACATTGCATGAACCCTATAACATCCTGTCTGCAGTAAAGGGCACTCTTAATTGGTGTTTGCTTGGTCACATGAACCCATGATCTCGTGTGAAGGGAAATGAAAGGGAAATGCAGTCAGAATAGTTTTGTTCGTACTTTAAACTTTTCGCTTATGCATATGGATGTGAGGTTTCATCCATCCCACGTTAAAAAAAGCATGATGGCACGATCTTTTGAAACAAACATATTATGAATCTTATTTTTTGATGGTTTAAAAGATCCTATTTAATAAATGCCATGTAAATGGCACACGATCTGACTTTGGCATTGTTTGGTATTCTTAACATGACGGCTCTTATTAACTGATGGCCCTGTGGTACATTTTTCTTACAGTACAATAATTACGACTATGGTGACACCTATGACTATGACGTAGAGGAGATAACCACTGAAGCTCTCCCAACAGATGGAGCGAAGCCTGAGGTAACTCTTGACTAACACACTCATCATACATTTTATCATGAATAACATCCTGATCTTTTACAGACTAGTGACTTATCATTCTGCTCTTTTATTGAACAGTTTCTCTCCTTCGCTGATAATCTCCTAATCTGTCCAATGTTAGATTCCTACAAGTTTTAATCTCTTTAAAAAAAAAACTCTTGTACCCTTAAAATGGTTTGAGACTCCTTCAATACACAGTGATTTATGATTGTGATTTACAGCTACACTCATTATGAAATGTGAAGCTATAGCACAAAAGAGGAGAGATTCTTAAGTGGGAATTAGGGCTGGTGGCCTCCTCCTCACCTGTCTTTGCATGATGCCCTAAGTGAAAGCAGCCTCACAGTAGATTGTGGTCACTAGCTTCATCTAGGGAATACCCAAAGTTAAATTCCTGTGATATATCTGGCCAGATTCTTCATTAATCTGTTCCCAGCTGCACAAGCAAAGTGAGTGCAGAGTGCTACTCTTCAAAGAGCAAGCAGTAATTCCTTTAATCTTCTGTGTGGAACCTACTGATCTTGGCTTTTCTGAGTCTGTAGGTGGTCTCTAGATTCATTGCACAAATCCAGGAATCCTTTGCAGTACTATGCATGGATTATTTTGCTTTTAGAAAGAAAATGGAATAAAAAGTAAAACATGAAATTGTATAAAGCGTTAAAAGACTTTTACTGCATAGGTTTTTTTCCACCATTATTATTTTACTAATGTATACATTTCAATCCAAAGCGTCTGAATTAGCATAAATGACTGTCTCTAAACATATTCAATATCAAACATTGAATTTTCAAAAGTAATGAATTATTCCTGATTTTCTTTTTATTTATTGTTTCTGCTCCAATTTTAGACAAACGCGGGTGGAGATTATTACACTGGTGAGTATGACTACACCACAGTGGATGGAAGCCAGCCTGAAACTCCAACCGACACTGCTGGCCAGGTAACTTTTTTCTCTTTATTTCTATCTATTTTGCTGTAAGATCTTTTTTTAATTGTATTTTTTTCTGTTTGCCTCTTTTTACCTAATTTCCCAAGGATTGCTTTAAAATGGCTGCACAAAAAATTGCATATATAAACAAATATATAGGAAAATTTGGCAGCAACTTTTGATTCTAGCTTGTTTGTTGCTGTTCGAAACACTTTGTGCCACCACTGCATGACATACTTGAAATGGAGCATGTGCTTTCGAACAATTACTGAAAGATTTTTGTCTAAAGGACAACTTCTCAACAAAATTCATGGAGGCACAACCCCAAAATCATCACACTAGAATTAAACATATTACTCTACTCTGCTTGTTTATTTAGTTACACAGTGTCTGGGTAAACACTATCATATCATAATAATCAAACTATCATAATGTGATGAGCCATAACCACCAGGAAGTCAATAGACAGCACTTGTGTGTTTGTTAACATTAAATAGGTCCCCATTTTTGTAATGCTCTAACTGTACCCTCATGTTTTCTGACCCCCTTGCCATGCCTGTATTGATTATAGACTTATGAAGGGGAAATAGTTGATGATTACATCACCGGTGTGGATCAAGTCGGGGTGGACCCCACTGTTCCTGTGGAAGCTGTTGTCCCAGTGGAAACCGAGAAGAATGTGGATCCAGCACCTGACCAATACGAATTTAAGGAATACGACCTGAAGGAATACGGGAACAAAGAGTCTGTTGACAAAACCTATGACTACGGTGATTATGGTGATTACGGTACCACTGATGCCAAGCCTCCAACTGAGACGTACGAGGAGGAGTTTGGTCCTGGAGTTCCAGCGGAGAAAGACTTCGGTGTAAGTGCTGGAATAGCAAAGGGGGGGGGGGTTACCACGGCGGGGGCATTCAGACATTTGGAAAGAAGTGGAAGATGCTGGTCACATTCTTTTGATGGGTTTTTCCGAGCACTTTTTTGTTGTTTTTAAAGATTTTAAGCTCAAGCACACACAGGCAGGAAAAACACCTCGTCTTTCACAGATAAACAGATGTCAGTCCAGCTGATGGCACAGGCATAACCTCTCCACCTCAGTGGCTGTTTGTCAGAGGCATGCCTATATATGGATATTCTGTTTAGTTTTTCTGACAGCAGGCAGTCTCAGCAAACACTTTTTTTAAAGACCAGAGAGAAATTGCTGAGGTGGTGTCAGTCGTCGGTTGTCTAGAGGTCTCTCTTTTTCTTATGGAACCAAATTCTCAGGAACAGGACGTGACCCAGTCTCTATCTGGATGTTGGGTTCATCTAGATTTCTCTGTTATTGGTCCACAATCCCAGTCCCTCTTCACGATTTTCTTATTAAATACCAGTTTCCTCTTCAGCCTAAACTTTGTAGTCTCCTGGGTTTTAGACAAAGTGCTTCTGCTGGTTTGTGAATTCCTCTAGAATGAAGTCATTGTGTGGACAGTGTCAGGTAACAACTCATATTTAAGTGTCTTTTTTTGTGGCAGAGTTTATAACAAAAAAAAGGTCTGACCAAATCTAAAATTATAGCCTTTTGAAAATTGAATGACACATGAGTTTTATCAGGCAGAAACAACTTTTTTTTTTCTTAACAGTCTAAATACATGTTTTTAGAATGTGACACATTTTTTTTTCTTATTGGCTTTGTTGTTGTTTTATATCGTCGTAGATATGACGTAATTATGGTTCTGGTCTTCTGAAGAAGACTGACTGACGTTGTGTGTATGATTCTCAATTATCGTGTGAGACAAAAACCTCACCAGTGTGTCTTTTGTCTACAGGTGGGTAGGGGTCAAAGTTACCTGGGAGAAAAAGGAGAGAAGGGGGAACCTGCTGTCATTGAGCCGGTAAGTGTTTCTCCAAAGTGTTGAAAACCCTCTGCCAGCCAAGATGGCACGTCTCCATAATGACCCAAATCTGACTGGAAAGACAAACCAAGTCAACTGAGTTTTTGTATGAATAAGCATTGGCTCTCATGCTGTCATCACATAAAATACAAATTAAAGAAAAACATTTGAAGCCTGAACTGAAACAAGACAATGATCTGTTTCACAGGGCTGACTGGACAGGCATTAATCATGAAACATAAAATTGGTGAATTTAATTCAAAGGTTGCAGCTATAATCTCTATTATCTATGATCTCCCACATTTAGCAGCCATAACTAAACCAGGTATCTTCATTATCATTATATCTGTCCCCATAAAAAGCCCACATAGGGCAAAAACTTAGTCAAATTTGACAACTCAAAGCTCGCATAGCTCCCAATCCACACATCCAAGTCTGGCCAGGTCTTTCAGCCAACAATTGACCAAAGCAGCCTCGCTTTTGGGGATCAGCTGCCAGAACTTGGCATAGTGTGCCAACACTTGGCCTCAGTGTACTAAGTTCAGCATCCTGTGAATGTAGTTGAAGCAGAAACATCTAAAACTGGTTTGAAGCTTTTTACAATAAGATGTCTGCAGCATTGCTGTGGCTCTCACTTCTATGTGAGAGTGTGTAGAAAAAAAACAAGGCAAAGCACTTTGTGTTCTAAGTTGCTGTATAATGTGTAGACAATCTGTCTTTTTAAAAGATTGGAAAGCTAGGATTATATTCAGTTTGCTGGTTTGTCTTTTACAAAAATATCCTGTTTGTGCGTAAGAAGTGAAAAGGTGATAACTCTCTTAGACTCATCTAGATTTCAGGTCAATTACATTCTGTTGTGATTCACACAACTGTGAACCATAACCCTTCCTCCTCTGTTCCTCATGACATCTGTCTTGGTACTCTTTACCAGCGTATTCCCTAACCACAGATCTATCTGTCAATCTGTCTGAACAGTCAAAGACTGAACAGATTTCCTCTTCAGTTTTTAAGAAAAAAAGCTGTCTTAGTGTTGGGAGAGTTTCATTTAGCATATAAAGTTGCTGCGATGAGTGCCATGTCTTTTAATGAATGGTGTCTGGCTTTCATATAAATTTCTTTACATTTCAGTTTGAATGATTTATCAGACAATAAAAAGCCTGATTCAGATTGCTGCATACTTTCCTAGAAATATATTCTATACCCACCTCCAGTTTGGTTCAGACTTGAATGAAAAATATTTGTCTTCTGGTGCAGTTGAACTTGGGGTCTTAGTTTTACTGACACCTGATAAGATTTAACATACATTTTAACCTGAATGTGTACGACAGAAATGACTGCTATCTGAGCAGAAATGCCTCAGAATTGTTGAGAGAACCATATCGCACTTTATAAAGCTAAACACCAACTCAAGCAGCAGCTGTATTTTTTACCTTAGTTTTTTACCTTCCATACCATCTGTGCCTCCACAGGGATGCTCCCTTTTCACACATCTTCAGTGTTGCTAGCATTTTACGCATTTAGCAAATACGACAAGCTCAAACCTTAAACTGCTTCTCTTTTATTTTCCCTCTGCTGTCCATTGCTTCTAGATTTACAGACTGCCCTATAATGCTACTGTATCCCATTTTTTTTCCTTTTGCAGGGGATGCTTTTAGAAGGACCCCCAGGAGCCCCTGGCCAAGCAGTGAGTATCACATTCTCCCACACTGCCGTCTGCTTTCCACAGATGGAGAACAGCTAAAGAGGGAAAAAATGTCTTTATGGAAAGACCGTCAGCTCTGATCGCCAATGAAGCCTGAGTTGTCAAAACGTGGACTTGTGCATGCGTGTGTGTGTGTGTCTGCGTGTGCAACGCAGTAAACGATGGGGGGGTTGGCAACCTCATTTTGAGGCTTGCTTCTTTCAGAGCGACGGTTTTGCTTCTGCCTTTGTTGGCATCTGCGTGTGTAGCTATAGAGAGATTGAATGGGGGTCGAAGAACTGGTTAATGGTAGTTTGTGGTAATGTGGTAAGTGTATGTGCATCTGGTTTCAGGGTCTTCCTGGTTCCCCAGGATTGCAAGGACCCCTGGGTGCCCATGGTGATCCTGGTGAGAGGGTAAGTGAAGACTGGCTTCATTTTACTGCTGAAAATAAATGTGCCTGAAAGACATAAAATTGCGCTGTTTAAATTTGATTTCATATTGAAGGATTCTGTCGATCCCAGAATAAATTTGAGGGAAATGTATCTTTGTCTCAGCCAAAATATCTTTGTTCAGACAAGCACACTGAAACGCTAACTTCAGCATGTGTCAGTCATTTTTCTCATCTTCATCAGGGAGTATGTTAGCCTACACATGCAGGCACGCCATTTCTTCTAAACAGTAAGCTGTGGGGGGCCGTTTCAGCGCCAACCAATAAATTGTATAATCCAACTTAGCTTGCTATTGCAGTAGAAGGGAGCCTTGAGGAGCTGAGCAGGGAAATGAGATGCCCACAAACTGTCAATAGACCCACAAAGAACAGTTCTCAAAAACAGCTGTGTTGATGTGCTGTGGGGGTGCTGCAAAGTTCAAAGAGTTTGCTGTAAAATATGTAGAAGCTGAGAATCTAACTTTTTCCCCCGACCCAGTGGGATTCCAGTCGTCTGTTTGATTGATTGGATCACACGGAATAAGTGCCTGTCCCTCCCCGTTAGAAAGCTGGATCTCAGCTTGTTTTTCTTTTTCTTTCTCTCTTTTT
>CAJRST010007779.1:3647415-3745581 GCA_907169785.1 Menidia menidia | reverse complement strand
CCCGTTCATTTCCTCCCATGAGTAACTGTCTCACAGAGGACTGACAGGGGTATTAAAAGTGACTGGATTCTGCAGTCTTGCGGTTTTCTGTTCCGCAGTATCCGGCTGCTCTCAGTGTCTGATCGTCTCATCTCTCTTGTGAGGATCCCTCCTTTTCACTCAAACAACACTTTCCCAGCCACATTCGAACGCCATTAACACTATGTGCCGCTATGCTCACAATCAACCCAGAGGATGGAGAGACTTTACCACCACATGGAAAAGGCAAATGAGAACACATGGCATCAATTTCAGCCAGTATGAGATCGCAGCACATGATGAGACTGTTAAGTGGATCCTGGTTTCCCTTGAAGCAGTGTGCAATGTCTAGGCTTCATCTAATTTATGATATGCCTTTTGGTTTACATGTTCCAAATCTTCTAACATTATGGTGTTTGACAGTCATTATTCAGCATGAAGTAAGTTTATGCAGGAGTTTGGTGGGTCTGACATATCTCCAACAGTTCTCAAAAAAATTACCACAGCAGTTGTTACATATATTCTGAGAATGTTTTAAAATGGCCACAATGTTTTTACATTACCTGAAATATCCATAATGTATATATTTGCCTGTAATTGAATTCCTACTAGTATTTCTCCTATTGAAATAAGTCTGTCATGCAGCAATAAGGATTGTAGCAAAATCTCTTTTTTTAGACTAACCAAACTAAAAAGAGGTTTTCTGCATCTAAATAAATCTAATATGTTTTTTTTTAATACTTCAGTTAGCTGAGATCCTTATAAGGGTAACAGATGAATAACAATATTATCCCATCAGCTAAAAGAGTGTACTTTGGTTTGTTTTGTGCCCTCAGTGACAGTTATATTGAAAGTTTACCGCGAGAAATGATAGATTTGAACTTTGAGAATGAATTTGAACTCTCCCTCTGCAGGGTCCTCCAGGACGTCCTGGTATTCCTGGTTCAGACGGTGTCCCCGGGCCTCCAGGTACCATTCTGATGCTGCCAGTAAGTCCTGCTGTTTTCCACATGCCCACCCGGCTGTCTTTCTTATTTTCCTCACATGCCGTGCACCCTTCATCTCAGGCACAGGCCCGTGCACAGTTAGTGCAGTTACCTCACTACATCACCAGTAGGCCAAGGATCGCAACCTTATTTTCTTTGGGTAACAAATCACTTACCTTGTAAATGTCAGCCTGTTCAATGGAGTGGAACCATTGACGGAGGCTTTGAAATGTAAAGGGACACATATTTGTGCGGGTCTGCATCTGTGAGTGTGTGTGGCACGGTAATAGTTTTATGGGTTTAGTTGTACATGGGAAAATTTTGACAACACTCACCAGGGTGAGCATTAGATGTTACACTCAGTAAAACGAGACAAGTTTATTTAATTTTCACTGCTTCTTTTTTTTTTCCCTTTTTTTTTGTGACCATCAGTTCCGTGCAGGTGGTGAGGCACACAAAGGACCTGTGGTGACAGCACAGGAAGCCCAGGCTCAGGCCATCCTCTCTCAGGCTAGAGTAAGTATCACCAGAAAACATGGCTCCATTTTCAATCCAGCGAACAGCCTATTCTGTGTCTCCGGTAGCTGTAGTTTAACTTCAACCAGCTGGAACTTGGGTGTGAATCTCAGCTTTTGATTATTGGAATTACACTTGTGCTCAAGTGTTCATTAAAGACACATTTGCAGTGACTTAGGAAAAAAAAAAATACTAAGAAGTCCAAATCCACGGGTCTACATTCACTAAAGAAATTCGACAATATGGACCTGTGTTGTGTTAGGTAGCATGCAGAGCTGAAGCAGCAGATGTTCACACCCAGGCAGGGGTACTGAAAAGCATCTCGCTGTTTAAAAACACATTGAGCTTTAGTGCTTACAGCAAGGTGTGATCTTTAGTCGGACACATGGAGATCATTATGTGTTGCAAACACTGAATATTTACATCTTAAGAACACTCTATAGAGCTCCCAGTGCTGTTTTTTTAGCAATGTAATTGTCACCTTTCAATACCAAGCCTCTCATTGTAAAGGTTTGGCCTGAAGAAGGGAAAAAATATTCAATAAAATGCCTTTCCGTGCTTCTGTATTAATTTGTTCTCCCTATCCCTGCCAAAAGAAAAGAATAAAATGCCTACAGTGCACAGATGCTGTTTTGTGTGGTTCACTGCTTGGGTATAACACTTCAGGGCATGAATTGAATTGATTTCCTATTTAGAAAAGTTTGTCATCATTGAGCAATCACTGGGAAAATAATTTCCAGAGAACTTTTCTGGCTACCCCACTCTGTGGTCAGCTGCACCAAAAGAAAAGAGCAGAGTGGTAAACTGCGAACAGAAACAAAGTAATCCCGGCATACTGTAAGAGTCTATTTCTCACAGGCTAATGGGGATTTTTAACATTTTCAACCAGTTAATTTCACAAAGTCATGTCCGTTTTAATACCATGAGTCAATGCTTTACATTTTGCTTTGCCTTTATAAAATAATAAATGAATAAACAAAGCTTTTATGGCTTCTTTTATTAGTAAAGTAAGGAAAAACCACATCTAAAACTTAAAGAAAGAATACATTTTTTGTGGTGCTGAAGAAAAACTCTGCTTTTCATTAGCTTCCATTATTATTTTTTTCATATCTTTACATAGCCTGTATTTTTTTGTGAAGCGCTTTGTGATTTGTAAATACATAAATACATATACGATTTACTTGTATCCTATGAGTATACACTTCCAGTGTTGTTTATGGATTGTTTTGGTCCTATTCACAGCTAACAATGAGAGGTGCTCCAGGGCCAATGGGCATGGCAGGGAGATCCGGTCCTGTGGTATGTAGGTTTTCATGTCATATTACATAAACTTTTATGGAAAATCATCAGTTTCACACAGGATGATAAACACACTCGATAGCATTTATCATTTTCAGACACATTTCTGAACATGGGTGAAACACTTACTGAGCGACTGAGTGAAAATGCCAAACACATTTGTTCAATTAGTAAAGACTATCTGTAAATCTCCCACACTATCTCCAGAACCCACAATTCCAGAAGGCATCTTTTACTAAGCCACCTGTCTACCACATGACCTGTGTCCTACTGTGAATTTGCCTTTCTGAAACAACACATGTATCACATAAGGCTTACAGCTCACAGATTCATGAGAGATTTTGTGCAAAAGGAAATTAGTTTCAGCAGGTCTTTTGATATTTCTGCATTTAACAGACACATTTATCTAAAGTGACCTTCAGGGACACAATACAAGTAACAGCCAAGTACATTTTCATGAAAGATTGAAAGATTTCCGCTGAGTTTTTACATGCTTCATTATCCATTCCAAACGATGAGTTGACAAAATATTAGGCTGAAATTAATTTATTCTTTTGTATAGGGAGGTCCTGGGGCACCCGGACTTAAAGGTGACAGTGGGGACAATGGGCCACAGGTAAGCTGGTCAATCAATTTTAATTTCAGTGTCTATTGGACACAAATCCTATTTTATTTTTATTTTCAACATTAAAAAATGGAAACATTCTTTCCTTCACCATAGGGACCCCGAGGTCTTCAGGGTCCAGCTGGTCTACCAGGGAAAGCAGGAAAAAGGGTAAGAATATTTTTCTTTCTAACATTTATTTAATCTGTTGTCTTAGACCCAGTTGTACAGTTGGAATAAGCAAAGATTTAAAAATGCTGTTGTAGAGTTCTTAAAATAATAAGAACTCTGAGATCACTGCACAAACAGAAGAGTCCCAAGCATGGCTCTTTTTCAAGTAATTCAGCTGTACTCAATTCCTGTCTATTACTATGTTGTTTGAATTCATAAAGGCATGTTTGTGTCACCCCAAACTAGTTGGAAAACTTTATGCATCATATGTTTATTTATTCTTAATGAAATTTACAAATAAAAACTTGCTCTCTGATGGGATTTCTCATGTAATTTAACATTAAATTTGCAGGGTCGCAATGGAGCTGACGGTGCGAGAGGGATGCCAGGACAGTCAGGAGCAAAGGTAGAGTCCAGTCTGGATTCCCCAAGTGTTCTTAGAAAGCACTATAAAAGTTTTCAAGGATTCCTTCTGGTTGACACACTCACATAGAGGTTAAAAATGTTTTTTTCTTTTTAGGGTGACCGAGGTTTTGATGGCCTCCCTGGTCTTCCTGGAGAGAAAGGACACAGGGTAAGTACAACACTGACAATTTAGTGCTTAGTAAACATTCAAAATCACAGGACAAACATTACAAAGGGCTAGTGTCTAAAAATGTTTTACCATATTCTGTTATTTCTCGGCCCATTGATCACAGTCACTGCTGCCCTGCAGCCTGTCTTTACAGCAGCACCAGGGCTGATTGTAGTTCAGAGGCCACCAGAGGCCACCTTTCATCCATCTCATGGACACTCTAATGTTGACACATGTGAATTTCGAACCAGATGAACTCATCAGGGCGTTTGACCCAGTTACAAGAGGTGGTGCCAACTCTAGAACCACAGTCTTTGAGCAGGCCTGGGGGTGAATAGAGAGAGCTGAGTATAGTCTTTGTAGAATTTGGGCCTACACAAACCCAAAAAGACATGCATAGATCAAAGAGATGTATTTCTAGACAGCCTTATCCTATACTGAGTAATTACAAGGCCGCCGGAGGTACACCAGCCCTTATAGAGCACAATGAAGAGTGAAAACCATATAATGTATGTCCATGCCAGTTGTGGTGGCTATGCCTACCGTAGATGAAAGGAGCCTTTGGCCCATTCTGGTTGTTCTTTTTTTAGCATCAGTCATTTTCCAGATTTCTGATCTGCATATTATTTTTCAAAAAATGAAAACTAGGATTTGTTTAGTTTTTTATTCAAGGAGCTCAGCTTAGCAGCTTTTATGCGAGCACCCCTAATTTTCACTGATGTGACTCTGATCTTTTCCAGGGAGAACATGGCCCCACGGGCTCTCCAGGTCCTCCTGGAGAAGATGGTCCCAGAGTGAGCACCCCAGTTACCATCTGACTTCCACCTCTCTTAGCTGCTTTTAGATTTCCCTTACATTTCTAAATGGAAATCTGCTTTTTTTTTCTTGTCAAACAAAGGGTGAAGATGGCCAGGTTGGACAGAGAGGTGTGGCAGGAGATAGCGTAAGTACACTTACTGTCATGTGATAACAGTGTGCTAGGCCGGGTTGTTAAAATCAAACTCAAATAACAGCTTTGCAAGCATTTAAGAGTGATGAATATTTGACCGCCATACTGTTATTCTTCACCCACTCATTCCATCCTAAGCATTTATTTTCACAGTTACTTAAACATCCTTTCTTCCCAGAACTGTAATGACATTCTTGTCTGCAATGACCCACTCTTTTCTAATCTCGACCTTGCCAAGACACAACGGTTTTGCATGCCAAGATCAGAAATAGAAGTGAGAAATGTGTTGCTCCACAAATACCCGTGAGAAAAAATCTCATATTCCGCCAAGTGCCCTTCAAATGGGCCATAGAGTTGCATGAGAAACATTTGGGTCCCTGTCACACCCTAAACAGTATAAAGAAACAGTATAAAGAAACAGTTGGGCTGCATTTCATCACAGCTCGGCAGTGAGACTAAAGCTTTTGCTTTGACTTTTCGTCTTTAATTAAGTCTAAATTTAAAAGAGTGGCAATTTCCGTTTTACCCTGCACCTGTAGTTTTCATACATATCCACAAGGGGTCAGTATTTCATCGACTTATTCAAGGCAGTGAACTCCCAGGCCTCCTTATACCACTGGTTGTTTTATTGTTATGACATTGTTATGAGTTTGCACACATGAATCATGGATTATCCTAAACCTCTATTCTATTATGATTCTTTTTCTCCCTTGTTACGATCTTCATACGCAGGGTCCTAGAGGTTTGCTTGGACCCAGAGGGTCTCCTGGCATTGCAGGACAGCGCGTGAGTATGCTTATCCCCTCACACCCCGATACTTCACATCGTGTTGTTCTTGCTCCGTGATGACGTTCTCTGCCAAACTTCTGATCTCTTCAGGGACTTCCCGGACTCGACGGGCAACCTGGTCCCAAAGGAAACATGGTAGGGAATATTTATGTTTTGTTTATTTTTATGAGAGGGAAGAAAATTGCATTTTTTAGGACCACCTAAGCTACCCCTCGTCAGCTGGTTTGATTAATTACAACCAGGTAACCTTTAACTTCAGGATCGCCTGACAAACACGGAGGTCTTAACTCAAACGCAGAGTAATGACTGCAGATGGACCAGTGTTCCTTTATAACTTAATCTTCCCAGGGATCAGGAAATGAGGTTGCGATTTTCAGATGGAACGGTTTGTGCAGACAGACAGGTCTAGAAGTTGTCTGCGGCCACTGAGTCAGTTTTGTGTCAGAAGAAAAAAAAAAACATGGATTAGAGTCTGAAAACAAAAGGCATTTGTTTTTCTCCTAACAAATGAAGCCTCATTGGTGGACACACAATCCACAATCTTTCTGTGCACATTTGCCGTCAAGGAACATGAAGGAGTAGACATTTCTCTGTAGAAAGGATTAGTTTTGTGTTTGTTGTAACAGCTAGAGTAGATGATTACACAGAGGATTTAGTTTATGTGTTTGGATGTGACGAATGTATCCCTGCTGACCAAAAGTGATCAGCATATAAATCACCATATTAGTTACTTTTGTGCCTCATGCCACCATAGTGATGTTCAGTTGCATAAGATACATAAATCAACGACTAATTAAACAGCAATGGATAAATAAAATACAATAAATATCAAATAAAAGAAATGGTTCAAGTGTATGGATTGTAAATTGAATTCAATCCTCATTTGCCTATTCTTTTATGTGTTAAGGGTCCACAAGGAGAGGGAGGGCCTCCTGGACAACAGGGACTGCCTGGTCCACATGTAAGTTTTGTCTGTTTAGTAACCTCTCTGTTTACACTTTGTTTGATCAGTACATCACTCTCGTTGTGTCTCACAACTCAGCCCCTACTTTTTGTCCTTTCATGCTTTATGGGGCTCCTGTTTTCTGCATCAAAGCTTTATGTCCATAGTTTCCTGTTACTGTCTTTCCCCTTTTTGCTCTTACTTTGTTAAGCTGCAGTACATATTTAGGTCTGATTCATTTGTTCACATAGTGGCAAAATATACCAAGCTTTTTTCAGGCACAATACAAAAAAGGTGGTGTTCCAAGCAGAGCTAGATGACCTTTGCCAGGTTAGATTTTTATTTCAGCTGGGTCACAGTGTGAACTGGATGGCGTCATGCCTCGGACAGAATGAGCAGGAGACTGTCCTGATGGTATATGGGTTGAATGAATAACTCGTTGTAGGTGTACCTGGCCAAAGCCACATTAATACTTTCCAGCAAAGGCATCGATCCATTGGAAAATAATCCATCCTATTACATTCACTTTAGCTCAATTTGTTGTTCAGAACAGGTTAGGTTCAAGCGTAAGGAAGTCTTCCAAATATACCTTATGTTATACAATATATTACAAATATAGTGCTTCTTCAGAATAGGGCTTGCTAAACTGACTTGACAGGTATTAACAAAAAGTAAAGCATAATTTTGTCCTTATAGTACCTCTGTTTCCTTTGTCTTTCAGGGTCTTGTTGGTCCTCAAGGTCCAATTGGGCCTCCTGGTGAAAAAGTAAGTGAAGAGGGAACCCAAACACTCTTTCCGCCCTCCCCCACTTCTCTCCAGCTCAGATAAATGCATGTTTCAGACAAGACCTCATAAGTGATTTTGCAGATTTGTGGCTGAGAGCTTTAGGCCCTAACTGGGTTCTCTTAAGGCAGCAACACGCACAAGAAGCACGCACCATAAGCTGTTACTTTGTCAAATGGAAAGCATTTTTGTTGTGGTTTTTAGGATATATGTCGATCTCTTAATCATATGTCGTCTTGTCTGACTGCCTGTCTGTATTTATTGCTTTCTTTGTAGGGACCTCAAGGGAAACAGGGTCTAGCTGGACTTGGCGGAGCTGATGGTCCTCCCGTAAATAACACATCTGATGTCTTTTTTTTAGACTTCTGTCTTGTGAAAATACAAAGTTTACAATTTGTAAAATCTGCTTTTCTAGGGTCATCCAGGCAAAGAGGGTCCTCCAGGCGAGAAAGGAACAGCTGTGAGTTGAACCAGATTATTTACTTTGAAACAATTTTACTTTCAACTATTCATTCAGTTATTCATGTAGATTTGTCAAAAGTAACCCAACACTAAGTAAATCAACTTACCACAAAATGTATACACTATTCTGCAAAGGGAATGGAAACACAGTGCTCTGACCTACACATCTTTATGGATGACGAATGACTTTATACAAATTGATGAACATGTGACTTATATTTCCAAGACATTTCCAAAGGTGGCAAATTGAGTTTAAGATGGCTTCCCTGTTTGCAGGGGTTTCCTGGTCCCATGGGATCCATCGGCTATCCTGGGCCTCGTGGTGTTAAAGTATGAGCGACAAAAGTCCTTGTGAAGCTTTGACAAATTCAATCGATATTTTCCATGTATTTCATTCTGACGGAATTTTTCATTCTCTCCAGGGCGCTGAAGGAATTAGAGGCCTTAAAGGTGACAAAGGTGAAAAGGTACAAACCTCTCAATCTCCCATTTTTCCCTCAACATGGCTGACAGATGTCAGTCCTGCAGAAAAGGGCCCATTGGAGTTGTAATTCCCTCTCAAATGAGCCTTCCTTTGAATCCAGCAAGTGGAAAAAGTTGTAAAGTGCTTTCAGGCAGGCAGTTAAATCCTCATGCCTCTGAGACTAAATGGAGTGTGGTACATTAAAGTGGAATTAAGTTGTTTTGTGATGTAGTTTCCCTGAGGTGATTGATCTCATTGCCTCTCAGACAAAATTGGCAGATCGTTCCTTGTTTGCCAGCTCTTTGTGAAATTTTCTCTGTATTGTTAGGAATTTAATGAGAGATTAATTGAATATATTGAATGTTTTGTTAAATCGTATTCCATTTTGATACTTCATCTCACAAAATCAACATGTCTAGTCAGGGCACACAAGCTGCACAATAAGCATGAAGAAAAAATTAATTCAATCATACTGTATGTTTAGTCAGAGGGATGTCATGTGTGAAACAATGTCAGGAAAAAAATGCATCATTATACAATTTATAGGAAAAAAAAGTTTTATGAAACAAAAATGAAAAAAGTGCATTCACAGCATTCACCACCAGGTGTCAGCAAAGAGACACATAAATGGAAAGGCGAAAAGGCAAATCTTCTAAATCTGCCTGTATCGTTCAAGGTTCTCTTAAATGAAAGGTAGATGACAGTATGAAATACTGGATTTGTATTTTTAACATTTAAAATATGTTTCTGTGTCATAGATAATGACAAAATTTAGATATGGTAACTAGATATGGTAGCTGAGATGTAAAATAGCCCAGGGAAAAGACAAAAACAGTGTTTCAACCTGTTTGTTTTCTTTCACTTAAAGGGAGAAGATGGATTCCCTGGCTTTAAAGGGGACATGGGCCTTAAAGGTGACAAGGTAAGCAATCCCCTTTAAAGAGAAAGCTTAAGTTTTCAGTCGCAAAGAGACAAGACTTTTTCTATTTATTTAATTTATTTGAATGTACTCAGGGCGAAGGCGGCATTTTGGGGCCCAGAGGGGAGGATGGCCCCGAAGGCCCCAAGGGCACGTCGGGACCCAATGGAGAAGCTGGTCCCATAGGCTCAGCAGGAGAGAAGGTAGGAGATCAATCCCTTTAAGTTCTTCTGTTAAAGTTTACACTAGAACTTAGAAATATTATATATAATGTCAATACTCTCCCAAGCCAAATTCAACACTTCACATCACACTGTTGTTTTTGTTTTTACAATATTTACAATTCTTTATTTTTCATTCAGGGGAAACTTGGAGTCCCTGGACTGCCGGGGTACCCTGGGAGACAAGGCCCCAAGGTATGTGATCAGAGTCTAGTTGTCTCTCCTGAAGAAAGCAGAAAATTATTACAAAGAAATATCTGGGGGAAGCTCTTTTCTTGCATCAGGACCAAAACATTTACTCGGAACAATAGCATATGATAGAACTACTGGCTTCAGAAATGTCTGACAACCCAGCAGGGTGGCAAATCTTTCTGTTGTCCCTCCATATTCAAGTCTTATTAATGGCCAGTTTGTATCCACGCACTTGCATGTGAGGACCATGTTCTACAAGGAGTTAAGTGCATGGCTTTTTTCTGTATTTGCTCTTTTGAAAATTTACAAACCTTTACCTAAACAACAGGAATCGCTCTCCACCTATTTCTAAATTAACACTCATCTTTCTTTCTTGAGTCTACTGAAAAACCCTTAGAGCCACAGGTACTTTCCCAGAGAGAAAACTACCACTATGACTGTGAAGCATCTGCTGTAGTCATCAGCTGTCTTCCTCCTCACACTTCAGGCACTTTCAAAGAGTCTGGCAGCCCTTTTTACTGTAGGGCTGAACATTTTGCCACTGCCCCACTGTCAGGATGTGCTGCTGCAGCTGGTTCCTCTCTGCTGCGGTCAGCGCTGACATCGGGGCATCGATGTGACCTAGTCTCACACCATTCAGATGGGCTCCAGCTCGGCCCGTCAGTGTCAGCAAAACCCGAGTTCAGGGTGTAACGCAAATTATTAAACAGATTAAATTAAAAGAAATAAAGGCTATTTTTCTATTTTAATAAATCCAGGGCTCCATGTCATGTTTTTTTTCTTTCAATTCCTTTTACTTTACTTTACTGTATGCATGGTTTCGAATGGTCATATCCACACATTTTGTTGCTGTAAAATATTTATTAAGAATAATGTAATAACAACTGTTTCTTTGTATGCAAAAGCATTTGAAAAGAAAAGTTTCCTTCAGAGGCCCAAGAGCAAAAGTCTGCCAAAAAAACCTGCTGTTAGAGAAACTGTAAAAGGCAGTTAAAAAAGTGGCACCATTTCCTCTTTTTTTGCATCAGTATAGTTAAGTGAAAAGTGAGAACCCCTGAGTTTGAAAATTCTGACATCCTTTTTAACATAAAAAAGGTATGAATGGTTATTTAAATGGTTCCATCACCACAAGTGAAAAACCTTTGTAGTTAGAAGGGCGATAAACCTTTTGCTATGCAAAACAGGACCAAACAAAACCCACGCTTCCACTTCAAAGTGCCATCAGTGTTATAAAATGTCACAATGTCCTCGTGTGTAGCTTCAGGGTCAAAGTTTTGGCCCAGCGGCAGCCTTTATCCCCCCCTCAATCAGCCTGCCCGCAAATCCCTCCACCGACTGTGTTTTTGGCTGCTGCACCCCATCACTCTCTGTTAACAGCTTTCCCACATCGTTAATTCTCGGTGCCATTTGAAACCAAAAAAAAAAAAAAAAAGAGCTTCAGTGAACTGCCTTATCTTTGTGGAACAAGTCATGCTTGTCCAGTACCAGCTCTCTTCTCAGTTTATGGTAACTGCACCTCTGTGAAAAACAAATTAAGTAGCATAGATCTCCCTTTCCTGGTGTCTGCACAATGCTTGGCAGTTCACCTCTTGCAATTCCATGCTTATGATGCACAGCATTATGCTTAACATGCATTTGCACGTGGACAGTAATGGGTAATGTAGATGTGTACTGCCTCAGAGAATGTTTTACTCTGGAAATACTGAGGTACACACATAAAGTTAGCAGATAAACTGAGATATGTTTAGCTTAGAATGGTCTAGCCTGTTAATGCTGCCCAGTTCTGCATAAATTCAGTATGCTGTATTCATAAGCTGTTTGGTACTTTTACCCAACTATGATTACCTTGCTAGTGTTTGTTTGACTGGCACCATCACCACTATCAGTGAGCACAGCCTCCAAAAGCCCGGTAACTAAATTGCTGATGGGTATCGAAGGGGATCCACTGTTTTCCTGTCCTTTGTCTCTATTTACTCATTTTTTTTATCTTCTCATTTTGGCTTTTCCCTGTGCTAACAACCTAACAGTTACACCGGTCTGTGTCCCTAAATGACGGAGACTTTTCCTTTGCCTCCTTTGAAGTTTCTAATTTTTCCATAGGAAAACAAAATTATAAACTGTAGCTCTATGATAACAAGCCCTCAGCTTATTTGTCTATTTTTGGGAGGTAATGGCTTTACACAGTCTATGTTAGTTAGCCTTTCTCCAGACAGTGCAAAGAGAATCCTATTTCCTACTCAGTCTCAGTGACATGTAGACTGTTGTCCTCTATTATTCTGCTCCCTTCACTATTAATGTAATCCTCCCTTCTGTCACCCTTTTCACATTTCTTTCTTTACTTGCCTTGCAGGGCTCCAATGGTTTCCCTGGATTTCCTGGATCCAATGGCGAAAAAGGAGCCAGGGTGAGCAAAATTCTTTTCTACAAAAACTTTCAGTCACTGAGAGCTTTCCTACTGATCAAAAAGAAGTTAAATTAGATTGTTTGAACATCAGGTCTCAGAGACACAAATTTCTTCATACACACACATATACACATGTATATGTATATATGTAGGGGGCTTTCCAACAGGTTGACACAAGGCTCAGGCAAATAGTGGTTACAGGTGAAGAGATGAGAGAGAGGGCCGTTGATTGATGGGGGTTTTTATCAACGAGACAAGCTCATCTGTGCACACAGACACTCAGACATACACATGCCTGGCCTCAGAACTGACAGGTAGTTGTATCTTCTAGGTGCCGGCGGGTAACCACTTACCACAGCAGTTTGATTATTTATTTTCCACCAAAGGCACTCAGATGGTTCTGTTTTATTGATGCCACTGACTCCCTCTGCAGCTGCACGCTGCCCGGTGCTCAATATATACAGAATTATAACATTTTTCTCAGCTGTTACGTCTGAATAGAGCATTTGAAGCATTCGCACTGGGTACTGGTACAAAGCATTATTTTGCCTAAAATCAAACATTTTATATTTTCTTTTTCACAGGGAGTTGCTGGCAAATCAGGCCCAAGGGGGCAACGTGGCCCAACGGTAAGAACAAAACCACTGTCTATAATATTTAGATGAAACTTTCATCTCTTCTATGCTTGTATAAGAGTTGTTTGTCTTTTTTTGAAGAAGTATGCACCATAGCTTTTAGAGAGGCTGGGATGGCTGAAAATCCTCTTTACTGACATTTCTGCAGCTTCTTGATCTGATGTTTTACTTTGTTCCTGTATGCTCATATAACACAGGGTCCACGAGGAGGACGAGGCGCGAGAGGACCAACAGGGAAGCCAGGTGCAAAGGTGAGACTTAAGGAGAAAAACTAATTGTCTTCTATCATATTAGTCACTTTTTTGACATCATGTAGAAATACTGTACATGTGAACGTCAGAGCTTTGCATGAGTTTTGATCCTGTTTCAGAGCCAGACAGTTGTGACAAAGCTCACAACATTTCTCTGTGTTTTTCTCCTCAGGGCACCTCAGGCAATGATGGACCTCCTGGCCCACCAGGAGAGCGGGTTAGCATTAGATTTATTTGATCACTACTCTGGATTGTAGCTTTATAATCTAAGCACAAAGTGAGATTCAGCTTTTTGTCACATCAAATTCAAAGGTCATCCAGCTTGGAAAAGGCAAAAGAGAATTATTTCTTAAACATGATGAAATTGAAGGGGATTTTGTCAGGTTATTTGTGAATGAATTCTGATTATGTTCTCATCCTCTCTTATTATTATTCTTTCCATTTAAGGGACCTCAAGGACCACAGGGACCTGTTGGTTTCCCTGGACCCAAAGGACCTAATGTAAGTAGATGCTGTCAAACTGTGAGCTGACACCGTCGACAGCCATGCTGACACTCTACTCACGAGATTTTCAAATATTAATGCACACCTGGTTTCTTGTTTTACTTAATCTGTCTACCTGTGCACCCTCAGGGCCCACCTGGGAAAGACGGACTGCCCGGTCATCCTGGACAACGGGGAGAGACGGTGTGTGGCTAGCGCCGTGCATGAATAATTCTTAAAGTCTTAAAGCCGGGCATGAGGTGTTTGGGTGTCTCAGAAGGCTGTTGTGACTGCATTTCAATTTTAGAAAACCATTTTACTCAGAATTGCTGCAATTAGCAATTTAGGCTTTGTGTATTTTGCAAAAAGATGGTTTTCCTTTCCACAAAGATTTGGTTGTATTTGTTTGCTATAAAAACTAATCTTGTCATTTTCACCAACAATCAGCAGGATTGCAGGATTAAAGACAAAAATTATAGCAAAATTGAAGCAAGGGAAAGGAAGTAGAATGTTGTTAATGGACAAGAGTATGCAGTTAATGGTTACAGATTTTATCAAAGATTATTAGCCACATTACAAAAATATATGGAGGGACTGAAGTAACTGTTAACTAAAAATGGGTTATTATGATAATCTGTTTATATTTTTGTCTGCACATATATGAGCAGCTGCTGGCTAAAGCAGAGAGACGGGAAGTGGAAAAGTTGTTTCAGCCTAAAATGTTAATTACTGAAAACAAAATTGATAAATATATTAAACAAGTAGAGCATTTTAGTTAAATTATTGCAAAATAGTCAACAGCAGAGAGTGGACATTTCCACAGCAAAAATGAATATTCTTACAGTTAAAACATCCAGAAAAAAAATAATAATTGCATAGACAACTGACAATGCTGCAAAATGCTGTTCATCACTACATTATCTAACTATACTGAAACAACAGATAAAGCCCATTTGAATGCTATTCAGTTATTCATCTGATTTCCAAGTACAAGATCATTTTGAATTCAGCGCATTTGATTGAATTTGTGACTACTGGTTGCTGTCACAATGTCCCGACATGCTGGAAGAGCTCACAGTGCGTACCACTGACAAACAAACATCAACATTTATGCAATGACTCTCTGTGGAAATATACTGTAGATCCTCTTCAATAGACATGGAAAACATCTCAGCAAGTGAAATCTGTTGTAGAGTCTACAACAAAGAGCCAGGTCACAGTCAGTCAAATCTTTGTTTGCCTTTTCAGGGGTTCCAAGGAAAAACTGGACCTCCAGGACCTGGAGGGGTGGTTGGGCCTCAGGTACATATTCAAAGACATATTTGTAATATATGTTTGTTTACGTATGCATATTTTGAAGTTATTGTGATTTTTTTCTTTTATGTGATAAAGCAATGATGGAAACGTTAAAGGGTTTGTCTCATTAAAACAGATGTAGGTGGCATCATGAGGTGCAGATTATTCAATCCATAATGAATAAGATAGCATTTTAATTTATCAACATGGTTTTACCGTTATGGTACTGGTCATTGTAGGTGGTACTTTATATGGTCTTAAAGCACATAGATCTTAACATGTCTATGTTGTCCGTATAGGGACCAACTGGAGAGACAGGACCAAGTGGAGAACGGGGACACCCAGGATCCCCTGGTCCACCTGGAGAGCAAGGTCTACCAGGAGCTGCTGGAAAAGAGGGTGGAAAGGTGAAGTATGCATGTTTTATGCTGTTTTAATCCAAAGCCATTCATGTGTGACATATATACTTGAACCTATTGTCTTATGTCCTTCTCGTTTAGCTTATTCTGATGATATTTTGAGGTATTTTTGTCATTATAAATAGCTGTATTACTTTTTTTTCTGTTCTTTGTTTTCTCTGAACTTGAGCCGGCATTAACTCTGACTTGTTTGATGTAATTTACACTCAAATACTTGTTTTAAAATGCTTCTCATTCTCAATGTTTTATCTCAGCTTTAACAAAATTACACTGTAATGCTTAGAATGGAAGTGATCAAAAGAAAAAACAATTCAGTCAAGGGAAAACTGTTACTTTTGTTTAATTTGTGAGAAAGGCACTTTTTATTTTGTTCTTACCCCTGAACCATGTGTCACTGTACTTAAGATTGTCTGGATAAAAGATCATTATTATGTGTATTTCAGCCAATATTAAATAACCCAGTTTTGATTATTTCACTGTTTTCCTACACATTTATGGTGACTGGTTCCTCATAACTTATTGGGATTATTCTCTCTCCCTCTTGTAGGGTGATCCAGGTCTTCACGGTCCCTCTGGCAAAGTGGGACCTGCTGGACTGAGGGGTTTCCAAGGAGCGAGAGGTCTTCCAGGGGCCATGGTAACACACTTACCTCCCTTATGACAAACACCTCAGCAAACATCCTCACATGTGCCCACACAAGTGCGCTATACCACATCCTGAGCATGCACAGAGCTGAATTTAGCTCCAAACTCCAATTACCAGACAAACAACCTGCTGTTAAACCAAATGTCAGGCTTGGCAGTGGACTGGACTTAAAGGTGCAGAATTGGCTTACACAGCACTAATAAAGGGATTAATCCAGACACAATATTGACACGTATTTCTTATTAAGATCAGTAGTTTTGTGGTAAGTTGTTGCTAAAATGTCTTTGGAAAAGCATTTCTGTCATTAAATAGCATTCCAATCAGCTGCCTGCATTATAGGGGCCCGTTTCTTCTCATCTAAAGTTATTCTTGTGAATGATATTTTCTTTTAGGGAGACTTGTTTTTGCTTTCAATAAAGAATGAGTCAGAGCCTCTTGATTCCAATTCAAACCCACAATGTTGTGACTACATCACATGCATACTAGCCTGCTGAGAGGCCTGTGTTATTTCTCAGAAGCAGTGGGTGTGAGTTTAGAAAAAGTTCAAGGTGAGAGCGGATGGCTATTAGAGGCTTACTGAGGTTTAGCTTGAGGGAATGTGGCTAGAACTCATTTCAAGGCTTACCATTAGGAGAGCACACGACAGCATTGGCCAGACTTATTACACCCATTGTGTGTGTCCCATGTGTGTAGAAGGATAGCTTTTCCATCATAAAGAAAGCATACACACTGCCGAGGAACAAACACATCATCCCACGCTTCTGTTGTAGTGGTGAACATCAAATCAACCCAATTTTACATTGTGGAACCCAGGGCACCTATTTTATAAGTGAAAAAAAGAATCATTTGAAATGTTTTTAAAGAAAGTGAATGTAAATACAGTTTATTTTTCTGTTATTAGACACACACTCACATCGCTGTGCACACACTATTTATCTCTGCTGTGAGGAAAGACACAGAGGCAATAAGCACCTTTTTGTGGCCAGCAAAGAAAGATGCATCTACTCTCTTAATGTGCTCTAGAGAAATGTAAATGCCAGAGAGGTGGAGAGTCTGCTTGGCAGCCTCCGCACCCCCTGCCTCGGTTGCGACCTGTAAATTAGTTATTATAATAAAAGTCTTTACCGCCCATGATGACATATATTTTCTATACATGCCTCCGCCTCTTTATCCAATGATTCAGCACCCTCATTACCATTAAAGGCCTGGAAACGTAAGGAGATGACAAGAGGCTAGAGGTAGATGGACTATACCTCATCAAGGGCCTCAGCGCCTTTTCATCTCTTCCATTTTTTCATTTCTTTTGAAGCTCATTTAATAGGTCCCGTTACATTAATAATATAAATACGCCAAATCATAACTTATTAAATAAAGGATTTTTTTGGGAGGAAGAAATGAGCAGCAGACTAATTAAATGTTTGGAAGACTTTGAAATGAGCGTTTATGTCTGCTGTCTCCACGTTAACATTTTTAAAGCAGAGTAAATCAGTTCTGTATATTTTTCGACATACTTGTGGAGTTGTGAACTTGGAATCAGATTCTCTGGGGACATTAGGAACCTCTTGCAATAGATCCGACAATAAGATTTAATTTAATGTCTTAGCTGTTTCCCCTAGACACATGCATTTTTGGTGGTGGTGGGGTATAGGGGTAGTTAGTGTTTTACCATCAGTAGTCAGATTGCACTTTTTTTGGTGAGTCAGCAGCTTTCCTACCTGGTAAGCTAAAACTAAATCCTCCTCAGAGTGAGGGCACCAGGATACAGAGTATAATACCTTAAACCTACGAAGGTTCACAGAGGCTTAAACAAGCAGATAATGGATGTTAATGCAATGCCACCTCAGAACACACAATTTTTTAGGCTTTCTCAACTACCGAACGTCCATAACAGATTTGAAAACAGTGTTTGCAACACAGTGTGGCAGTATTGAGCATCTTAAATCAACAAGGTTCCTGCAACCATCTAAAGTGGCACTATTTAGATATGTAAATTGTTCTTCTTCACTCAAAAGGAAACCGTCTGTTTCTCCATTTAGCCCTCTGACCACACCAAGTCGGACTTGACTCTCGTGCACAAACCCCTATTCAAACACATTAGCCAGTGTTTACTTTGAATTGTTTTAAGCTAATCTAATTTTACATAGAAATTGGTTAACCCTTCAGGGCCAATTTGAAAATCCAATCGATAAATGTTGTCTTTTAGGTTCATGGTGTCACCGATGACATTCCTCGCCTTTCCATTGTTAAAAAAATAACATGCCATCAAAACATGCTGCATATTTTGTCCAATCAAATTATTTTGATGGGGCACTTTGTTTGATTAAACATACTCTCCACTTATGTACATAAAAAGACTCTTGTATTACAGATGCCTTTTCATCCTAATTGAACACCATATATCAGTTATATATGAGCACACTGACAGTTATTCTGTGTCTTTCTGAATCCAGACCCTCCTCACACACATTCTCACACACAGACGTTCTCGCATATCTATACACAAATATGTATGTGCATGCACATGTACATGCACAGGGTATTTGAGGAGCCATTTGACAGCTGCTCTTTGAATAGCATTAAGTGGCGGCCCACAGCGGGCAATATCTAACAATCTCCTGTTCTCTGCTTTCAGGGTCCAGCTGGCTTAAAGGGAGGAGAAGGTCCTCAGGGTCCGCCTGGCCCCATTGTAAGTAGCCTGTTTCTATGGTTACCTCATCTCTCTGTCTACAGAGGTTTTAGACGAAAAGCGACTTGTGCGTTTAGAAAATGGAGCTGCACACGCTGTGCACAGCTCCACTCTCTGGTCATTCAGCAGCACATTCAGGGAAATCTGCAGCGTGGAAACTGTCAGAAAGGAGTGACTGAAGCCATTCAAAAGTAGACACTGGAAGAGTAACTGTCAAAACTTTTTGGGTCACTATATTAGTAACATCCCATGCTAAAAAAACAAAACTTTGTTTGTTTCAACCGGCTTCCTCCAGTTTTGATCTTGACGTGTTACAAGTTTACTTAAATCTATACCTAAATCGTGCTATTTTATTGATTAGAAGAAGGCAAACTCTTTAGTTTTATACTGATAAAGACAGTAGACAGAGTTATGAAAACCACAGTTTGATATAAGGCATCTTGCTGCTCGATTTAATGTCTTATTGCCCTGTGTTGCTGTGAAGCATGGCCTAATCACTGCTTAATTACATAATTGAAGAACAACTTGTGTCATCCCTGTTGCTTGACTGGGCATAGATGTTTTATACTCACACTTTACAGTTGCTATGGCAACTGTTTTGGCACAGATGGAGGTAGTTTACGTCTCATTTCTTTCACTTTTCGAGATTTTGTGTGACTCTTACTTTTAGAAAAATTCGACATAATGAAAATCTCATTCTATGCACCGAGATATTTTTGCCTCGGTGAAGCCGGGCACTTAAATCTAGCAATTAGCCAAGTATCAAAGCACGATGACTTCCTCTTATGCACCAGAGCTGAAATCGCCCTGTATAATGCTATGCGTCGAGTCAGACCTCCTCTCAGAGGAGGGGAAGGCGTGGCAGGGTAATCCGCCAAAGAGAGGGACACTTTTTCAGCCCCTGGATTAGACATATATGCAATGAAAAGCTCCGGGAGCTCTGGTGGAGATTGTGTGCTGAAAGTTGACTGACAGGCAGCTTTGAACTGTCTGACATTTTGTTCAAGCGTTAAACGCAGACTCTCGATAATTGCCACATGCTCACCAGCGACAGCGATTTGGTGACAGCGGATATGCAGAGCAGGGATGAAAAGATGATGAAAGTAGGAAGAGGGACGTCTTCGGCATGATTGAAACCATTTCCACTGTGAAATGAGATAGTTTTCTTAAATTGGCTTGAAAGTGAGCCATCGCCTGAGTACAGGTGATAAACTGTTTTCGTAGTGATTGGAAGAAAAGAGAAGCCAGTTTGCCATGCCCACGCACACAAGAGATCTGATATTTTCCTCCATCGATTTCCTGCCAGAGATCGAGCTGCTGTTGTGCAGCTGGAAAGTCTGAGTGCTGTGAGGGAGAGACAGAGAGAGGGAGAGAGAGACTTTTCATTGTCTTTTTAGAGGCCTGTGTGTTTCTGAAAGAGACAGGCCAAAAAAGAAAAGAAGAAAAAAGATAACAGAAAGAGTGAAGGCTGTGGGTTGTGGGTTGTGTGCCTGTATATATTTGTGTGGTTGTGAGTTCTGCTACTAACCCAAGGATTAAACGTATGGGGGGGAGAAGGACATCAGTTAAATAAGTGGAAGGAAAACTGTTTGAAAAAATCGAGAAGTTATTTGAGAGAAACAGCTCATGTGCTGGTATGTGTCTCTGTGTGAGTCGGTGTGTTTTTGTCCCATAGTTGGGGGCTTGGCAAGTTCGATCAACAGTGTGAAACAGTGTGAGTGTGTCACCAGCAATGTTGGTCATGAAATAGGCCAGACGTATGAGTGCCAGCCAGCAGCTCTTAGCAGCAGCGTGTGATATCAGTGTGTGATAGTGAAATCAGGTCAAAACGATGGCCTTAAATGTTTATCTAATTTTACACGTAAGCCATTTAGGATCGATCCGGGAAAGGTGGATGTCCTAATAATTTTTATGCTGAAGAGTGAGAAGTAGGGTGATAAGAAAATAATGGTTGGACCTTACTATAAGGCAGACAGAGGAAGTCAGATATTGGTTTACATAACAAAATAATTGTCATTCTCAAAGGCTGTCGGAACTGACAGTAAACACTTAAATCCTGAAAAAATCTGAAAGGTTTTCATTAAATTTAGAATTACTGATAAAGGAAGTTTAACATTGCTAAACTGTGCTTTTGTCCCCCACTGATTCTAGTGCAGACTTTTTAAATCCACACTGATTTTCTTTGATCATTTAAATATTTCTGAATGATTTGCAGTCTGTGGTGGGCCTTCTGGAATCAAGCATTTTTTTGGGACAAAAATGACATGCATACATCTTGCAAGGTGTTCTACACTTTCTTTGATTATGGAAATAATTCTGCACCACTACTGTCACCACTACTGTGTCCTTCAAATATCCAGGCCCTTTGAATTTTTCTGAGTTAACCTGAATATATAGCTAAACAATTGCTCAGATATGCTTTGATTGCACTACATCAAATTCTACTGAACAACTCCCAAATGACAGAACAAAAACCACTGAGAAAATGTCTTTTTTATGCTTTAAAAAGAAAATTTAACACAATTAAGCACTGCTGATCTTTAATAATTTACCCGATTTGGATGTGAATACCCTCAAAACTTCAAATTGTTTTGGACCTATTCTGAGAAAATTGTGTTACTTGTGTAACCCGGCCATTAATTTGAATGAATTTGAACCTTTTAAGAACCTTTCTAATAGTGCTCAATGTTTTAACCGGGTTACACTTGGTTTCTCCAAGTCTGTTGCGTTTCAAATGTAGAAAGACTATTAATGGTTTGAAAAGCACAGTTTGACCTTACAAAAACTTCCAAGAATGTGTTTCTTCTGGTAAACTTCCCATTATTAACAGCTCTTGGGTCTTTGGTGACAGGGTTCCCCCGGTGAAAGAGGCCCTGCTGGTCCTGGAGGTCCCATTGGCTCTACTGGACGGAATGGCCCACAAGGCCCACCTGGGCCTGCTGGAGAAAAGGGGGCACCT
This sequence comes from Menidia menidia, assembly GCA_907169785.1. NCBI lineage: Eukaryota > Metazoa > Chordata > Actinopteri > Atheriniformes > Atherinopsidae > Menidia > Menidia menidia. The sequence goes on along the minus strand of CAJRST010007779.1, from coordinate 3,723,912 downwards.
GTGAGTGTTAAATATCTACATTTAACAACTTAGTGAAACATTTCTCCAAGCTGAAATTATTGCTGTGTCTTCACATCATTGTGACCAATGTTATTTGAAGGGAGAGAAAGGCCCCATGGGTCCTGCTGGCCGTGATGGTATTCAAGGTCCTGTAGGTCTTCCTGGTCCCGCTGGTCCTCAGGGTCCCCCTGGAGAGGATGGTGACAAGGTAGAGCAAAAGTGAAACACTTGAAAAACCTTTTATGCAAGGGTACTTCTTACAGAATGTGTTTTTAAAAAAAACATAAAAAGCTTATTCAAAGGAGTTTTACTCAAGCATCCTCAACTTTTATCTCCTAGTTATTGAGATCTTAGAAATTATAGTGTTCCTTGCAAAAAGGAAGTACTGAAGCAACCAGCTAAGCAGCATGACTATTTCAGACTCATATTGTTGCTCTTGTGCCACGACAATATTCTTTAAAAAAAACAGCAGGTAATATACACATAGAAATTACACACTGTTCTACGCACAATTGGAATTTTCCGCTTAGACTCAGGATTGTTTTGGCAGAAAGTCTCATTCCTAATAGAATAAAATGTTGCACTTTGAAAACAAAATGAGCATACAGTTTATTTTTTTCCAAATGCAAATGAATACATCGCTGAAACTTATACCGAAATACCTTGTTTACCCTGAAGTCTGCAATGCCTTCACAACCAAAATATATAATCTAAACCGCAGATCCGCATATTTACATCTGCAATCATCACAGCACTTCAATCCCAGTCACGTCTTCCTTCATCCCTTTTTGTCAATCATTGTGCCAACGGGGTGAGACAAGGAGCTAATCAATTAATTGCAAACACTCCCCCAAGGTCCTTTTGGGCCAATCAAATTAGAATCTCTCGAAAAATATTTACTGCCCAATCATGGTAAAGGTGACACTTTAAGATATTGGACTTAAGGCCAGCTTTTTAAGGTGGATGATTGTGAGATTTTCTGACTGTGTGTGTGTGTGTGTGTGTGTGTGTGTGTGTGTGGCACCACAGGGAGAAGTTGGCGGACCTGGACAGAAGGGAAGCAAAGGAGACAAGGGTGAACTTGTGAGTCTTTCCCTCCCAAACCTCTTTCTATTACATTTTGTAATCTAGTTTTAAATTATGATACAAGATAAGTGAACAAAGACCACTAATCTTAGGTGCTATTTCTGGTGTGAACGTAATACAGCTGATAATAACTCAAAAAGAATTTGCCTGCTCGGTTTGTTCTGTAGCTGATATTAAATATTAACTAACGTCATTTCACCTGAAATGGCTTTTTATTTCTTTCAGTTAAAGGGTTTTTGGTGATAATGGCCAGCTGCAGCATGCAACTGCTTATTTAAAACAATCAGAATTCAAACCCAAACCGCTGATACGTCGTGCATAACGTCCATTTTGCATAACATTTTATTTTCTTTGTCTTTAGGGTCCCCCAGGCCCAAGTGGTCTCCAGGGTGTGGTTGGCCCTCCCGGTCCAGCTGTAAGTGTCGAGCTCCTGCACACTAACACTAAAACATCAGCATTTGCTCGTGAAATATTGACACACTTTAAATATTATTCAAATTCAGGATACAAACATTAGATATAAAGAGTGCGGCAAACACCCACTTCATCTTTAGCACATCAGTATTCACTCCAGCCATCAGTTCTTTCTGAAAATAAAAGTTCTCAGCTTTTATTTTGCAGATGCTGGATTTCTAAATATCTTTTTCGTGCCGTGAAAATATTATCACTCTTCCACAAGCGTTAGCTGTAGTGGCTGCAGGGTGAGAGCAGCACATTTTGTCAGGTTTTAAATGTTTACTCTATTCAAGGTGTCATGAATCAGGTGAGGGTGCAGAATTTCCCTCCAAATTCTACAATCCTTCTGTCAAGCAGTTCTGTGAGGTACACAATCATCTCTTCTCATCCATTGTTTCAGAGGCAGCGTTTTGTATTCTAGACAGTTTTAGTTTGAACAAAATTATCATATCCCAAAACAATGATAATTCCACAAAACTTCAGATAACTGAAAATGTAATTTCATCCATTCGTGGCTTCCTCAGAAATCTAAATAAATGCAGGGGAGACTGAGCTGCTGTTTGATTTTAAAGCAAAGAGAAAATCATCAAAGATGAAAATGCACACATTTTCAGTTTCCATCAAAGTGATTCAACCCACGTCGCATTCAAAGATTTGTTTTGTTGCTGAATATATTTGAGCTCCTGAAAAGAAATATTACATTTATCTTTTTTATATTGCCTGAACAAATGCATATACAATGTCATATATTACTTTCCAGAATCAAATATTCATGTTGTTATAATTACATTAAAACACTAAAGAAGATGGTATTGGTATTTTACAGCAAATAACCACCCAACATTGTATATTTCCTGCAAAAAAATTGGAGATGTTGCAGCCTGAAGAGATTTCTCCTGTGAAGACCTTTTTTCTTTTTTATTCAAGACAACAAAAAGTCCTTGGCTTTACGAGTTTTCATGGTTCCTGCCGTTAGGGGAGTAGTTAGGGGAGTAGCATAGAATGAATCGTAGCATTTTATGGTTAATGTCATCTCCTCGATGTGCTTGTTTTTTATTGGAGACCTTGTAAAAATAAAACATAATTTGTTTAATATCCTTATCCGCAAATATTAAGTCAGACCCCAGCCAGTCCAAAAACCTTTGGCTGATGTGCTTTTCCATTTCAAAATCACCAGCCTTTCATCATCATAAAACTACACTAATTGAATCATTGCTTTCACTTCAAGTGTTACATTAATGCTGAATTAACCCAGACATTTTAGCTGTTGACAAGTCTTTTAGTAATACATATTTAGCTCTAGTCATCAATTACACTCCAAAATGGAATTTGGCTTCAATTTGTGACCCTTTGTCTACAAAACAGTTTTATTTCCAGATGTGATGAGCGTGCCAGCTGCCAATCATTTCCTGTAAAATGCTTGTATTGCACATCTAAGCCTGAAATGTTGCAGAAAACCCCCCCGCTTATCCATCTCATTAACACAACAGGGAAATTCCTGTTTCTACAATAGCTGACTGCCCAAGGGCATCTAATAGCTCACTGCTGTAAATTCTAAGGCCTTACAACCACTCTAGTAAAAAAGATCAGCATCTTCAGGGCTGTGTGGAGTCTAGAGGAGACTTGGTGAGATGCATTGCCATGAACAGTTAGTGCAACCAAGCTGAATAACAAGGGATTTCACAGTTGTTTGTCCTGGAGTCAGTCTGCCTCTGTGCATTCATTTTTTCACAAGTGAAACCTGATTCACGCCGTTTAGTTTCAACAATCTGTTCTACCATTAACAGTGCAAGTTATTTTCGTTAGATTTCCACACTATCCATGCATACTACATATAACGCCATTCCATGGAAACTTTTTGTGGTAAAAAAAAAAGCTGAATGATTTAATTTCCTTTTCAGCCAGGACTTTGAAAAGATTTATGGCTGTTCAACCTGCTGAAAGGTTGCCTTCAAGAGGCTTTCAGTATTAAGAATTTATAAAGATACAGTATATGGCAAGGCAGTGTTCGTTCTCAGCAACAGTGTGGCAATTATCCTTGCGCCAGGTAGGTAAATCATAATTCATTGCTTAAATCCTCACAGTTTTGCTGCAAGATGCTATACGCCTACCTTTTATAAAAGTATTTTCAACAAAGCATTTCCCCATTTACAATCTCAGCACCTACTGAACATCAGCACTGTCTATCTCAAATATATTGGGGTAGAGTTTAATAAAAAGTTGGATTAATTCCCTAGAAAAACTTCTTTGTGCATGCATAAAAAAATTAATTGTCACAAACATTGCCACATTTTCTCTTTGAGTAAAAAAAAAAGAATGGAAAATAACAGAAACATCGGTAGAATACTTTGAACAAGGAACATTAACAATAATAAAAATAGGGAAAATTGTGCTGCACATTCAATTGTTCACAATTAAATTGTTCACAATTTAAACAGCCACTGAATTCAAGTACTCTACCTCACATCATCCGTGGTTCTGAGGTTCCTGAGGATCTCTTTTCAGAGCAGTTGTATCAGTAAAGATTGTTTTACCTTGTTAACGTGTCTCTACGCTTAAGTCCATATTGTCTGTGACTTTTTTTTCAAAGTTACTGTCATGTTACCAGTAATCACCTAATATTTCTCTCTTAACTGTTCTGTATTCTGTACTAGTGCTTGCCTACATGTCCCAGGGCCCAACAAGAGCTTCTCAAGCACTTTCAAGTGCTGACACCCGTTTGAACTTAAAACTCCCAGTCTGTCAGCACTTCAGTCTGTCCCAATAGTCTTCTCTTTGTATTCTCTGTGGCTTCATACGTCTCTACCTTCAGAGAACTCAGCATCTTTCAGACGCACTTTATCACAATCCTGTGGCTATTCAGTGCTCTGATGAGTTCATAAAGAGAGACTGCTGTTTCTCGCTTGAACTTTTCTCTCACTCTTGTCCATTTTACCTCAAATTAAAGTGTCAATCTTAAGTGTTAATCATATCCTCAAACGTGTGGCTTGGCTCTGCACTCTAAATGGCAAAATATATCCACTAAATTAACCTTGAAAATGACTTTTGACCCTACCCTTGATGAGTACTTGGAAAATCTCATCCCAGAGAAAAGGTACAAGGTTGTAGAACATTAATGACTTGATGAATCTGCCTTGAAATGACCCTGAGACTGACCACCCAAGTCTGTTCAAAAGTGTCTGTCTGACCATGCTATACCCTTGGAGCATGGCTATACTCTACAACCTTGAAAATTATTTTGAATATTACAGAAAAGGACAGAAAAAAACTGATACATTTTTGTGGAATTGCATTTACCAGAGCTTCAGATAATGAGATTTTGTGAACTCTGACCTCCTACAGGGCAGCGATGGTGAGTCAGGGCCAAGAGGACAGCAGGGTATGTTCGGCCAGAAAGGAGATGAAGGACCCAGAGGATTCCCGGGGCTACCTGGACCCATCGGATTGCAGGCAAGTCTTGACAAAATCTGTCGCTAATAAGTACTTGTGTTGATTCCCTTTCTCACAGTCAATCCATGTGACAAGCAAGTCACGTTGAACATAGCCTTGTGGGTATGCACATAACTTTCCCTCTGTCTGAACCACACAAAGCAGAATGATTTCCTTCACACAACTTCAGCCTATAACATTTCATCTCCCTTTACATCATTTACATTACATCAAAACAAACCATAATTTATTAATGCAGCCTCAATCCTTAATGGCACTCTGATGAGTTCCTGGGCAAATAATGCTTCTCCCCCTCAAGGACTTCCCCTAGTATAGACAGCACTAAAAATCCATCAACATTACTTACATTTTGCATTTGGCACTTGGGGGGGGGGGGGGGGGAGCGAACGGGGTTTCTTCTCAGACTAACTACATCAATATCATGCAGTAAACCACAAGCCTGCAATGGCCTCAGTCTCAAATAAGAGTTGCGCATGTATTTGATCATATATCAAAGTCAATTTAAAGTATACATTCCTTGATCGTGTGCCAAATAATTTGCAAAGGAGAGTTATTTAAAATGAGACGAAATATTAATTTCCACAAGGACCGAAAGAGTTAGTGTTTTGTTTGGTTTGATTTGGACAAAAAGTTAGATACATGGCACAAAATTCCAATCTGCTATCAAAAACAGTTTTGGCAATGAGAGCGTGATGCCAGTGATTTGACCAACAACTGATCCACAACTTTATGGTACCTCAGTATACATTGATCTTTGTTTCTTTCTATTTTTAATGGCAACAGCTCATTGATTTTACTTTGAATCATCAAAGAAGCAATTACACAAATGTCCATCTGCAAATGAAAGTATCATGCATTAACCAGATTGTCCACTCCTTCTTGATTCCATCCATTCAGGGGTTCTGCAGAACAAGCCTTACTGTATTGTTTTACGCCATTATATTGTGCAGTCGCCCTTTATGACAAAATACACATGTTTTAGCAAAAGATACATAGGTCCTTTGACCACATCTTAGCTTTTATAAGACTTGTCGTTATATTTGTTTTCATTCCCTGTAAGCTTGATTTCACTACAGCACTTAGGGGGCTATAGATTCTACATCTTGTTTTGGTGCAAAAATATGAAGGAAGAGATAGAAAAGGGTCTGCTGGCTCATTTAAATACAAAAGTCCGGGATTCTTTTAGTGGCAATGAATAAAGAATGGCATACTTCAAAGTAAGTTATCCAAAGACTCAGTGAGGATGAAATTAAAGTGAAGCCCTACTGGTCAATAGGCTCAGATAAAGTTGTTATTAACTGCAATTGCCTTTTAATTGGGCATAATGCACTCCATCTCCACTCTTTTAATTATTTTTGGCTAAGCTGCCCTTCAATATATGGAAGCAGCTGCTGCAGGCTCAGCTTTTCAATGCAATTATCTGTAGCATTAATGATTTTTGACCGGGGGGAATGAATGGCTTCGGCCTGAAAGCATTCCATCAGTTGGGGCTGTGTTTGCTGTGGAATATTAGAATCCTTGGTGAGAGGTCTAATTCTTCAAGCTAAGAAGGTCAGATCGGGACATAAAGAAAAGAGTAAATATTAGATATGCTCAATTCAAAATGTTTTAATAATTCAGAGATAGTTAAAGAAATAGAGGGAATATTTATTTACTTTTTTCTGATGCATACGTTTGGAGGAGTCTGCATGTATGTATGGTTACAAATATAACTTAAAAACAAGCCTAACAAATTAAAAAAGGAAATAAATTCCATTACTTTCAACTATTGAATATGCTATTGGTTGAAGCTTAATTTATCTCCTCTTTTCTTACAACTCTCATGTGTTATTACCGTGATCGAAGCTTAGTCGTAACCTGTTATAAATTAGCCTTCTGTCATGACCGAGGTACAGTAAATCAAGAAAATGGCCTGGAACTGCACACGACATTGCAATATGAGAGTCACTGTTGTTTCACAGAACGCATCATCATTACCACCTTCCGTACACCTATTGATTATGCATGCATTGCGGTAAAGCCAGTGCAAAACATCATAACTGCAATTATGCAGATAGACAATAAGCTAGAATAGCCCATGACAGCCTCTTCATTTTCATTACAGACACACCTTCCCAAGGTGTACCCAACCTGTTTTAGTCAAGCATGACTGAATCTTAAAACTGCATAATACACACCGTCTGCACACTCCCCTTTGTTTCTATGCTGCTGTGGACATAGATGGATGGAGTTTCCAGCTTGCAATTTACACAGGCTGATTACACCAAACCTCCTGCACCCTCTAATTACAATAGGTGTCTTTTTTGACTAATTGTGTGTTTACACTCAGGGGTTCTGCTCGTAATAATGCATTCTCAATCATGTTGCATCCTCAAGCCAGCCATTTTAAAACATGTCGTCTGAAAGTACCTGGGAATGAACAGCAGAAACACTTATATGTATGTCAGTCCAGTGGATTTTCTTAGGGGTTTTGTCTCAGATGCTGCCTCACATGACCTTTACTTCTGTGTTCTGAGTAATATTTGTCTTTTTCACAGGGTTTGCCAGGCCCTCCTGGTGAGAAAGGAGAGAATGGAGATGTGGGAGCAATGGTGAGTGCTGCCTTTTCAGTGAATTTTCTCTGTCATAGCAATTGGCATTGTCTTCACGTACAGCCCAGTGAAGTGGAGTGTTGTGCTGCTTGTTTCAAAGTTTTGGCTGGTGGCTGTGTTTTAGGAACTCTACCAAATTCATGGCAGATGATTTTTTTCGTGGAAAATGTATTGTCACAAACACTGCAACTTGCAAAAACCTTTCAAACAGTTTCTACTGTGTATGTTCTCTTCTTTCTTTTTGCAGTTGTACAGATCACGTTGAGTTGTGAGGGCAAATATGTTGTCTAGTGTCTAGCTTTTGTTTGGGGATTTCAGTGGAGGAAAGAAGCTAGTGCTGGCACTCAGACATATGTACTTGCCTCAGACAATGTTCCCATGCATGTAAACATATTTTTGTATATTCCTAATTGTATTGTTGCCATGTTTTGTGATTATATTAATTCAAAAGGAAAGTGCTGTTAAAAATGGTTAAATCATTGGTGCAGGCATGGTTTTAGATGCTAACAACATTGTTACCACCATGCCTTTTCCCTATGTAAAATTGCAAACTATAATAAAATAGTATATATACGTTATATGTACATTATATATATACCACACTAATGATCTGCTTTTATTTTTGACTGTTTTAGACGGAGAACAAATATGGAAATGATAACTAATAATGTGACCAAACTATTCTGAACATTCTGTCTGACAGGGTCCACCTGGTCCTCCCGGCCCCAGAGGTCCTCAGGGTCCCAGCGGAGCTGATGTAAGTTTTTACTTTAGTCAGCGGTTGAGCTTCTGCCATACTTGCCACTTCAAAATTAGCACAGTAAAAAATGTATCTATGTCATATGTTTTACTTGCGAATTTAAAAACATCCTTGTGATTTATCTACAGGGTGCACAAGGTCCTCCTGGAGGTATCGGTGCAATGGGGGGTGTTGGTGAGAAGGTGAGAAACACCCGAAAGATGTTGATGCGCTAACAATCATTACAAAAAACAAAATACTTTTGTTTAGTTTTTTATAACAAGACTTACTTCCACAAATAAAGAACACTATCACCAAAAACACTGTTTTGCTCTTGTTAGAAGGATTACTTTGCTGATAACTCTGGGCTGTTGATGAAACTTTCAATTGTAACCTAACAGGGAGAAAACGGTGAAGCTGGCAACCCAGGACCACCTGGAGAGCCTGGCATTGGAGTAAGTCCGATATTTTGCTAAAGTGCTTTCTGTTTCATGTCAGCCAGCAGTTGCATCAATAGAAACAAGACAACCAATTATTTATTCACTCAAAAGCTGTACATATATTCATTTTACAGTTACAGAATAGCTTTGTGCATTTATACTCCTGATTTATTATGATTTATGTCTAAGAATGTTAGTTTAGTTCATTGTAATTTAGCACAAAGTCTGCCAAAACCTCTTGTGCCATTGTTATTCATTCAAAACCCTGATTAACTCAAACTGTTTTGGTTTTAATAGCACCACAACAGCAGGTAACTTTTTAAATGAGCTTTTCTAAATGAATTATTTACATGATCAGCACTAGCTTCAATCCATGTAATAATGATATAACAGTTTCATTCTCCATGAGCTTTCCTGCGATAGCTTCTGTTTTTATTACTTTCTACTGGTATAAATGAATGTTTATGTATTCACAGAAGGCATCCTGATCATGAATATATCAGATCAGAGCGGTGTTATCAATCCATTGTGGGCAGTGGCCACTGCTTGTACAAGAGCAGGGACATATCACCATAGTTATGGCTTTGAGCCCTGCTGAATCTGAGTCCATCAGATTATATTGACTTATCCGTCTGCTACCACATATCTGTTTACTGTGATAGATAGTCCTAGTGTTGCACATCAAATCGAGGTCAATATTAAAGGTGCCGTGCTGTCAGTGACTAGAGAAGCGCTCAGCTCTAATGAGCCAACTAATGATTTTGAGTTTGTAATTATGCTTCAGCTGCCGCTCTAAGTCATATGCGATGCTTTAAGACGGTGCCAGTGCTATTTTTGGAGTGACAAATTAGGCTGCAGTGCTTCGTATTATCATTTGGTTGATGGAAAAGTTTTTACATTACAAACTATCAAAAACTTACTGTTAAAGCTGAGACTGTATGTCGCTTTTCTCCTTTCTAAACCACTTTTGTGTATGCTTGGGGTGCCAGCTGTGGTGAAACATTTAATAACACACTTGTCTTGTGCTGTATTTACCGTCCTATTTTCAAAGTGGTGTGGATGGCGGTTATGTGGTGTTTGTAATGACAGCACTGCGATGCTTTTTTCAGGGCATTCGAGGAGAGGTTGGTGAAAAGGGAGAAACTGGCCCCCCCGGAGCTGCTGGACCACCCGGTGGCCGAGGACCACCTGGAGATGATGGTGCAAAGGGTAACCCTGTACGTCAAATGTGCTGAGACACATACGGCCATGACTGATGCGTCATTAGGGCTGTTAGCAACAGAGTCGTATTTTCTATCGAGTTATCTTCTGTGATAGCTGTTGTTGACACAGTGTCTAATATGTGGGTGAAACTCTCTCTACTTATATCTACAGGGTCCTGTTGGATTCCCAGGAGACCCTGGTCCCCCTGGTGAGCCTGGTGCTGCTGTAAGTTCTGGATTTACCCATCATTTAAAGGGTTTATATTTACAGTAGACCCTTTAAAAAATATTCTTTAGATTAACTATTTATGTGAGTTTGAATCAAAATTAGCACTTGGAGCAATTACACTGCATTTCAATTACCCATTATATTTTTTTGTCTTCATTTGTTTGACAATTTCATGTCCTGCTCGTTTGTGTGTTCTGTTTAGGGTCTGGATGGTTTAGGTGGTGATAAAGGCGATGATGGAGAAGCTGGACAACCAGTAAGTCTAAGACACATCAAATATGTGGTCCAATCAAACTCTGAGGCTATGTGTGGTTTGTATAAGGGAAATTAGAGACAAATTGGCATTCATTTCATGTTTCATTGAGCATTTCCTTTTATTCTGAGATTTCTGATATTCCAAGAAAACTTTAAACTTCTTTCACTTGACAACAATCTGTAGTTTTTCGAATATAGTAAAAGGAGTCAGAAAGCCAGAGCCCAAAATACTTGTTTTTTTTATGTTTTATGGCCATCCTTTGAAATAATATATCACTTTTTGAACTTTTCCCTATGCCACACTTCCTCATCTTTATGAAGTGGAGTTAAGTGTTCTTTCTGCTCTAATTCAGGGTCCTCCAGGTCCATCTGGTGAAGCTGGAGTACCAGGACCTCCTGGCAAAAGGGTGAGTACTTCTCCAGTAGTGATTCATAAGATCATACTTTCATTCAATTCTTGCAACATGCTCTACTTTTAGAATCAGAGTGCTCATAACAAGCCCCAAGCTACTTCATTACCCACTGTAGGGTGATACATATTTATGATCGTAGGCTAGATTTTGAATTATCCTGCATGTGTTTGACATTAAATTATTTCTATTAGTAAAACTGAGCAACCAGAGTAACCAGCAATTGCAGATGGCAATCTTACAGTAAGGGAATATTGACATATTGTGAGGATGACTGGCAGTAATATGAGAGCAGTATGGCTGTTGATGCAACTAATGTCAGGAAATTAATTTGTCACTCTAATCCCAGGCCTTCACGGCCATTTCTGCCACATCAAACTTGAGACGAAATTATTTTATTTCGCTTGCAAAGCATTTTTATGTTGCCTTTGAATCACAGCGATAATGTTTCTAAGTGAACAATAAAGCCTGCAATCAATGGGTCGTTTCAAAGGCTGACACAGTATTGCCAGCGAGAGAGGACGCTTTTAAATTTTGCCTGAGTCCATTTTGAGTGCATGCTGTTGCCGGGGCATCGCTTTTAAAAGTCACATTTTATCTTCCTTCTGTATCAGCCAGCTCTGCTGCAGTCCCTGTATACTGCACACAAAGAGCAACAGAGGAGGATGAAAGTCTCCAAGTTTATGTTAAGGGATTGTTTTAGGGACAGGGTACAGTCATAAATAATTTCCCTCTGGGATTATTAAAGTATATCTGATTCTGATTCTGATTCTCCTGGGTGTTGCACATATTTTACAGAAACATTGTTTGAGATAAATATCCCCAGATTTTAAGAAAATAAATCTATTTGTTGTAGCCATTTCATATTAACAGTTAGACTTCATATGCTATAGCTTTCATATTTTGGGGAAAAAATAATAGAAAATAATGGTAAGTATGATTAATCATAGAGTAAAACACACTGGTATGCTGGTACCTTTTTATCTCCAGAATCTGTAAGCCACTCGATGATGTTCATGTCACTGACGATATAAACAAATTAGACCCCAGTTCAATGTCTATGGTAATAGAATTTGCTGTCTGTTTTCCAAGGTAATTCTGAGTTACTCCCTTTACCCAATATCTCCTTGGAAATTAATCCAGTTTGGTGTTTATTGATGCATGTGGCTGCTTGACTACATAAGCATGACACGCATGAGCGCACACACACGCACAAATCAGCACACACACGTTTCCAGGGCTAAAAACCTACACTGAGGACCCGTGACTTTTGTTTGGTCTGTTTGATTATGGTTTTTAATGGTACATGCCAGTCCACTTACAAGGTTTTGACCAGGGGCTGTTTGCTGAAAATGCTGATGCATTTTTATCCCAGTATATTTAGAATGTAGGACAGTTTGCTCACACTCGGGCAGCCTGGTCCTGCGTAACCATCCCTATTTCAAGGTCAGAGCATGCAGGAAGTGAATGATTGGCTTTTATTTGAAGCTGCTGTTTGTCAGTAAATGTTGGATGCATTCACTTTAGATAAATGTAATTATACATTTTTTACACGAATAGGCACTATGCTATGCTAACAAAATGGAGTTTCTAATTTTAATGGAGAGAAATCTAATTCTGTTTTGTTTTGTTTTGTTTTTCTCAGGGGCCACTTGGACAAGTTGGTCAGGAGGGCAGACAAGGGGAGAAGGGATCCAAAGTAAGTTCTTTAGTTATTGAAACCAAGTTTTAAGAGTTGACATTATCATCACTGAATTTGGGTTAAGATGATTGTACATTGAGAATATGCAGCTCCTCTCAGTATTACTCAATAGGAATGTTCAACTCTGTCTTTGAACCGCACCATTACTATCTCTTACTCCTTTGAGGGTTCGTCTTAGTCAAAGAGTCTTGTTTACTGAAAACATTCCAACACTCCTTCAAAAGGACAATCGTACAAATCAGCATCGCATAAAAAGATTAATAAAATGTCTGGAAACACAAATCTCCAGCGGCGCACACATGCAATCTCTTTTCCCCGGATATTCTGCTCTTATGCCCATGTCCCTGCAAGATTATGCAAAGTAATCTCACATGAGAGGCAACAAAGTCCCTTTCTAATGTCAACAGATTTGACTACTTTGTTAAAATCCACAATTTACATATGTTTGAACAATCAAGGGGCATTAAAGAGGAAAAAAGGCTGTGTAATCCCAGAGGATGTTGTTAAACCTTCAATCAGATGGGTTAGTGACATGATATGAATGCTCAGAAAATCTGAGAAGTGTCGTACATGTCCAACCCTCTACCCTGATTCTTCCCTGTTGTGGTATTACATATCTCTATATGTGCATATTTAAACTAACACAAATAACACATTCTATCCACAAAGTAAAGGATAAGTGTTGATTTGTTTGAGACAAGGAAAAGTCTTTCTGATGATCCTGTCAAATCCAAACTTAATTGCTTGTCAGAAGAGTTCAGTCCCTGTGCTTTATAACAGTTTAAGTGACAATTATGGAGCTTCAAAAAATAAGTACTAACTGTTCCTAACGAGATAAGAGATGAGACCTAAAAGGATCTGACCCTTTTGCATGTTGCAGTTCACCATAAAAAAAACATTATATGGTGTTATGACTTATGCTGGTTTACATAAATCATCAAGATGGGGGAAGATCTTGTAATCACTGATGTAAAAACACTCATTTTGTATGTTATTTGGGACATTTTGTATGTTATTTGTTGTATTTGTTAGGTTAATCTCTGTTGTGTGAATCTGCTGCTGCAGGATATAATAACTTAAGTAAAACTTAAGTTATCTTAAAGTATCTGACCCTTTTGCATGTTGCAGTTCACCATAACTTAGGTCTTACTTAAGTTATCAAACATAGAAGTTGAATAGCATTTGTTATTTTAGGGAGAAACTGGAGCAGAGGGACCTGTTGGGAAAACTGGACCAGTGGGACCTCAAGGTCCTCCCGGAAAAGCTGGTGCTGAAGGTCTGCGTGGTATCCCAGGCCCTGTTGTGAGTTAACAAGATCAATATCTCTCAACCAATTTGATGCCAGTGCCAAATCCCATAGATTTATTTTCACAGTGGGTTTCCATTAAAGGGTAATCACAGGGCTTTGAAATGACAGATGATGATTTTCTTATTTTCAGGGTGAACAAGGACTCCCTGGTGCCTCTGGTCAAGATGGCCCTCCTGGTCCTATTGTAAGTTTCTTGTAATTTTTCATGTAGTTTTACTTTAGTTATTCTAGTTATTAGAATTGTTATTTTTAGAATTGTCATGATATGATGAGCTGGTCACGTAGAAGTTGTGTATATTAATTCATATCTATTCTTTTTACACTGAAAGATTATGTATTTCAATTTATCTAATACAGTCACTATTAGCACAGACATTCCTTTTAGCTTTCATTGTCAAATAAAATGAATTATAGCTGCGGTCAGCTGTGATTGACAAACTCATCTTCTCTGCACAGGGACCCCCTGGACTTCCAGGCATGAAAGGTGACTCTGGATACAAAGGAGAAAAGGCAAGGCATTATTAAGATGCTAATGTCAAATGGCTTTGTGGTGTATTTCTCGTACCTGATTATGCTCCTTATCTGAGGCATCCAACCCAAGCAAATATCTTGGCCCATTCACTTCTGTCTCTTTGTTCGCTTTTTGCCAAAGAAAGAAAGGAAGAGAGGTTTGGCTCTGTGAGGAGTTTTTCACTCCGTGATTTACTCTTCTAGATGAATATGTATAAGTTCAATCATATCATCTTTCTAATGGTCATTGGTTTAATGCCAGCGTGCAGCAGCCAGAGCCAGCTGATCATAACTCTGCCCAACAGCAGGTGCTGAGACCCACCATCATTGTTAGATATGACGACCGCATTAAACACCAATGATTTACTGGCGGATGTAAAAAAAAAGTTCATCTGGCTGGGCAGTTTTTATTAACTTGCATGCGAATTTGCATATTTGTTTCACTTTTAAGAGGACGCTGATTGTCTTCTGAAGAAACAGAATTTAAACATTACATTTGGTTGACGAGTATTTATTTGTATTTCCATACCTCTCCGATTGTTCCAGGGACATCCTGGTCTGATTGGTCTGATTGGACCTCCCGGGGAACCCGGAGAGAAAGGAGACAGAGGTTTGCCTGGACCTCAGGGTTTGTCAGGTGGCAAGGGTGATTCTGTAAGTGTCCTATAGAGTCCAAAATTAAAATAACCAGCAGGAAGAAATATTTAAAAAAGGCCAATATGTTGCATTCATCATTTACAAGCTGTTTAATTTCATCTGTTGTGTTTCACCAGGGCATCGGGGGTGCACAAGGTCCTCTCGGCCCTCCTGGTCCTCCAGGAATTTCTGTAAGTTCTTGGTTCTTGGTGGAAAAATGTGAAACTTTAGCTGTGGTTCATCTCATAACATTGCTTTGTCTGTTACTAGGGTGCTCAAGGACAGAAGGGTTCTAAGGGATCAAATGTAAGTTATTTTTCTCCACCCTTTCATCATTCCGATGGTATTCAAATGTCACTACGTGTTTGAGTAGAGTATGCTCTATTTTGACATGACTGTGGTGCATTGTTTTCTATCAGGGATCCGCTGGCCAGAAGGGAGACCCTGGATTGATTGGGCCACCTGGACCACCCGTAAGAAACCTATTTGCTGTTTTTTTTTTTTATATCAGAATATTTTGAGCATTTTAAAACCATTGTAATTTGGGAGAATATGAAACATATCATTTTTAATTTAGAAAAAGTATCGCTGTGCTTGCAGATTGTTGATCATGTATACACCCTTCGACGGTACAGCCTGCATGCAAAATAAAGAGAAAGCAGAGACAAGCTGCTTAATAATTAACCTATTCATTGCAGGGACCTCCTGGAGATATTATCCAGCCTTTGCCCATCCAGCAAGCTGCCAGAAAGACCCGGCGGCAGGCTGAAGTACAGGGAGATGAGGCATTGGCAGACTATGGCATGGATGGTTTGGGCATGGAGGGAATGGAGGACGTGTTTGGATCTCTTAATAACCTCAAACAGGACATTGAGCGCATGAAGTTCCCCCTGGGCACCCAGGACAACCCAGCCAGGACTTGCAACGACCTGCGCCTCAGCCAACCTGACTTTCCAGATGGTACAGTGGAGAGAATGTTTAGCTCCGTATTAACAATGTGGCAGAAACTGTGAACAAGTGGGACAGAAGGTTATACCAAGAACTAGCTGAACGTTAAATAAACTTTTTTCAGGCCCAAGGCTGTTCTGAAAACTGTTGCCTTGGCCACGTCTCATGGATCTGTGTCTTTCTCAGGTGAATACTGGATCGATCCAAACCAGGGCTGCATCGGAGACTCCATAAAAGTTTTCTGTAACTTCACAGCAGGGGGAGAAACATGCATCTACCCAGACAAGAAATCCACAGGAGTAAGTTATCAGCAATGCTTAGACTTTGACAGTATTTTATGTAACATTAGATGAGTGGGGTGAGTTATAGTGTCCTTCCCGCAATCTTTTCACAAAGTTACAAACTTTCTTGATATAATGGACTGATGTTACAGTAAACTGAAAGTATTTTTGAAAAATAATTTTGTTCATTATTTCTCTTTCATTCTGATTGTGTCTTTTTTCTTTTTATTGAAGGTTAGAATATCCAACTGGCCAAAGGAGGCTCCAGGTTCATGGTTCAGTGAATTTAAACGTGGCAAAATTGTAAGTGTAGCAACACAACCCCTTTTTTTTATTTATTACCCGAACTTTCAGAAATTCAAATGCTTTTTTATTCTAAGTTTGTCCATTTTACTCCTTTACCATGGCATCACAATAGCTCTTCCTCACCAATCTTAGTTATTTGCTTTACTGTCATTCATCTCCCTCCTGTATCCTTTCCATCCACTTTTGTGCTTCGATCACACTAACTTTCCTAACTTCATTCCTTATCATCCCGTCTTGTGTTTGTCTTTATTTTTCTAGGCTCTAACCCTTTCTCTCCATATGTCCCCAGCTGAACTATGTTGATGCAGCAGAAAGCACCATCAACACAGTACAAATGACCTTCCTGAAGCTGCTGAGCTCCTCGGCACGGCAGAACTTCACCTACATTTGCCATCAGTCTGTAGCCTGGTACGACGCCAAAGCCGACACCTACGACAAGGCGCTGCGCTTCCTGGGCTCCAATGATGAGGAAATGTCTTATGACAATAATCCCTTCATCAAGCCGATGATGGACGGCTGCTCGGTAAACAGTCGTTTTCAAACTTTGAGTTTGCAATTAAACTTTTCTAAATCCCATGAAATCCCACTAATCCTCGCAAATATGTAGACAGTTTTAGGAAAGCGTCAGCATTTGCTTATATTGGACATAGCAGCAGTGGTGCAGTGAAGCACAGATCAGTGGCTAGAGTGGGAAATTTAAAAAGTAGGGACAGGCTATGCTTTAACGCATCTCTTATTTCAGAGTCAAGTATTTCCTCCATTCATATTATTCATATTCATCTGAAAGAGTGCATTCCCCATTTATTTTTTAAATAACTGTAATATACTCTCAAACTCCACTGATCTATTACTGCATTTATACGAACATATCTGCTGTTAAAGCAATGGAAACGCTGTACTTACGAACAACCTTTCTTCTCTGCCCCCTCTCTGCTTGCAGCTGAAGCAGGGCTATTCAAAGACAGTGATGGAGATCAACACTCCCCGAATCGACCAGTTGCCCATCATTGATGTCATGCTGAATGACTTTGGGGAGTCCAACCAGAGGTTTGGCTTTGAGGTCGGCCCCGTATGTTTCCTCGGCTAGACACCCACACCCCCCCGCTGAAGGACAGGGTCAGAGGATACATACTAACACCCACATGCTGAGATCTGACAACCATCACCTTCTCTCCCCGCAAAGCAAAAAACCTATATTTTCTTTTGTTGCCAAGAAGATCCGCTCATGTCTGGAGAAGAAGAAAAAGATATAAAGAAATACAAGGCTTCCCCCAGGCCCTGTCATGTAAGCGCTGCCCTGGGGAAACGACTCCTTGCCCTCGTAGGGCCAGAATCACATGACATAAATTGTAAGGGGAGTGACATCAGGAAAAGGACATTTGATGCCGTGGTGGACGGTTGCACACTTTCAGCAACAGAGAGGAACTTCTCACCCAAAGCCCCCCCCCCCCCCAGTCCCCATCCTCCTACCACATCTCCCTCTCTGGATGCTCCAGGTGCTGCTCTGAATACAACCACAGAGGTGCTTTTGTGCAGAATCACAAAACACTCAAGGTGCTACAAAAAAGTGCTTTTTGATAAAACTGTAATTATTATAATAATTATTTTGTATAATATTGTTCCTCTCCGAATCCACTCTAAAAACTTGCATGTGCCAGCTTTTAAAGTTTGAATAAATATTTGGTAAACTATCTTAGAGAAAATCCTATGAATATATTTAATGTCTTAAACACATTGCTTTAGAAATATGTCTTTGGAAAACATCAACGGCAAGCATTTGACAAATGCCTCCAATTTGTTTGTATTAGATAATCCTTTTGTAAATAACATCTCAACCATCATTTGACTTCTTTTAGTTTAAACAAAATTTAGAACACAAACACGAAAAGCAATAAAGAGTTTTGTTTGTTTTGTCATGACAAAGCAGTTAAAATATCTATTGCGAAATTAAGCCATAATAGAATGAGACAGTAATATAAATGTTTAAAGACAGGGCTTATTCTTTCAGCTTGCTAATATACCTCAGTTTGTTTTTCTAAAAGGTGGACATATTTGTCTCTACAACCATGATCATTAAAACACAGGCATGTTTAAAGTAAAAAGTTTGTGTGATTACAATTTGTTGACGAAAAGCAGATTACGGAGATCCCATGCGGACATTTTATTTGTAACAGTAACCTAGATGTTTTCATGTGGCTTGAATTGTTCAAATATATTAAAACTGGGACAAAAAAACGTTTTAATTGGATGTCTGTATTGTTGGCAGAAACAAGTAGTGCTCTTTTTTTGTGATTCTGCGCTGCCTGATACTAGGACCTTTCTTTGTTGTGATTATTAAAGGAGAACAACTGGTTCCAAGCATTTGAGTTCATTTGACTGACTTTTTCATCTTTTTTTCTCAGACTCAAGATCTTTTTGCATCTTCAGTTCCTTAGCTTAAAGCTATGATAGCCAAGACTTGAGAGCCGCTTTCAAACCTGTGTAATTATAGTATGTTTACAACCTATGTACAACTGAAATAAATATTTGGTGCTTTGCGAAGTGCACATTGAAATCATTTGCATTCACTTACAACTTAAACTGTATAATTACAAGCAGAGGTCGTAGTTCCAGATTATATTTCTGAAGGGAGAAGCTCCACATTATGAGATTTTACAAATATGATTAATTATAATTCCTAATTACTCTATTGGCCCCATGTGATATACAGCCCATATCATCGAAACTACGTTTATTTCTCTCCCATATAGCTTGATAAATGCATGCAGATGTTAATCCAGAATCCTTTTGTGTGATGTTCAGCATTGTCCACACTAAAAAAAATTGTTCCCAGTTTGATCTTGGCTTTTTTAGTGAGTTTGAGTGTTCTTCTCGGGCCATCCTGGGCGCTCTCTTTTGATTATCTGGCCTCCTCAGAAAGTCCAAAGACAGACAAGTTGAACTAATTGATGACTCTGAAATGGTCATAACAGTTAATATGAACAGATTTTATATTTCTGTTTTTGTGTGGTCCTGTGATGGCTGACGCCCTGTACAAAGTGTGTGTGTGTTGGATAGAAAAAACCTCAGGTTCGGTGTGTTCATCCAGGTATCAGATGGGAAAAGTAGCAATAGATCTAACAACAGCTGGGAAAATGCCGCAGCTCTTTAATGAAAGGATGCAACTATCTGTGCTGAATTCCAGACCTGACTGACTCAGGATTTGCCTTTTTCTTTATCCTGTGTGTTATCATTTCCATTGTTTTTGTTTACCCTCTCGGGTTTTTTGATCGTTTTTGTAACAGTCTACTTATTGTTCGCAATACGACCATTTTCTTTGGCTTTAATGGACCGAATTTATGGGAAACTTGAACTTCGAACATCTCACATTCAGAAAAGAACAGGACACTAATGATTTATTTTGTCTTACATATTGATGTTTAAAGACAGACCTTCTTGCATTTTTAACTTTTAACCATTTTTAACCAAAAGGATGCTACAAATGAAATACATTGGGACTACAACCAGAGACTTAGAATCATTTATTTGAAATTAAATCATCTGACTGGGAGAAAACAACAAGATTACACAAGATTTTGTGTATCCACAAAAAAATAGAACAACTGCATTGCTCGTTCTGCCTTTTCTTGATTTGTGTAATCGTTTAATTTAGCCCTTAACCATGAATAAAATACAGGCAAAGATAAAAAAAAAAGTCTAATTCACAGCATAATCTGCTAAATGTTGGCATGACAATAGCTCACAGCTTTTATGTGAGCTGCTCAAGTACCCACAAAAAATATAAATCAACAGCAATTATCTTTTCTTTCCAGGGAGTTTGTGATTCTGGTAATATTTTACACAACAGATGTGAGAGAAAACCAAGGTTTGCTCTCATAGCAAGAAACACCAAAAAACAAAAACAATCATATGTGCTTCTTTAAGTTTGCCACCAGTGAAGGAAAAAGACTAATATCCACAGTTTGACAGTGACACAGGTCACTAGAATTGCAAGTTTGGATAGTTGTATTACTCTAGGTCTAGGATAAAGATCATATATACATATAAAACTTATGCATGTTTTTGGTATGTAATGCAGTGCAATGTTTTCAAAAGTCTTCAAAAGTTGTGCTAGTTTTCCGATTCGAGTGTTAATGTTTGACCCTTTATGTATTAAAGCTCTCTTTTCTGTAAGCCATACGTATAAAAAGCCTCAAAGCTTTAAGTGACATATCCCTGAAATTAATTGTCTTTATGGTGAAAAGGGTACGAAAGTGTAGGCTGTCTGTGAACCTGTTGTCACGCTGCTCGATGATTCATGGACGCTGATAGCTGGGCTCTGTGTGTATTCTGCAAAGCTGAAAGCTGTCATCACGTTGCGGTCAGTGAAAGCACATATGGCGATGAGTAATCATTAAGTTCATGTGCTTGACAGTTTGGCTCATGGGCGGTCATGAGTCTCTGTAGAATGACACGGAGTCAGCCGTTTCAGTTTTATATGGTGACAGGATCACAACGTGGGAAAGGAAAATAAAGCTGCAGATCACTATTGATGTTCGTAAAGGGAAGCTACTGTTTGTACTCAATAAATCCCCTCCAAGACCACAGTTGAGTCTAGCAAGCCACGGCTGATTTGTTGGACGACTCACAAAAGATCACCAGGGTTACTTGAGTCACTATTTTCCGAGAATCAGTTGTTATTTTTCACATATCTCGTTGTTTCTCCAGTCACCGTTTTGAATGTATTCTATCATTATCGGAATCATAAATAACTGGACCTTATCACAGCTTGAAATACGCTCATGGGGGGGAGAAGAATTTTCTCTGGGCTCACATGGAGTCATGCAGTCATATTTGAGGAAAGTTGGCCATTTAAAGGCTCTGAAACTCGTCTCTCGGGCGCTTTCAAATGAGACAAATGCAACCGACATAAACGCACGGAAGACAGTCTGGGCCACTTAAACAACTGAATATTGTTCCTACTATTTTTACTCTATCCTGAATCTTCTTGAAATTTCCTTCTCATTCATATCATCTCTGTGGCCTCCTGTCTCTGTATTAGATTGAAACTATTATGTTCACAGTTTGCAGTATGGTCTCCCAATCTCACACCACACCAATTTGTCACGCTAAGCTATGGAGCCCATATGTACCTGCTGTTCTATATTTTTGTTTGTAGTGTTTTTGAGCAATAAGATATCCCTTTGCAAGTATCCAAAATACATCAGCAATTAAAATTTCAGACAGTTGTTAATCACTGAGCTATAGTTTTAGACCTGTCTGTTTAATTTCAAAGTCATCATGCTCCGTAATGGCTGGAGGGACCTGTAGCATGCGATATAAACAGAAAGATATTCATAGTGTACTGGTTTATTTAACTTAGAATAATTTGAAGATGATTCACTTTGAATATTATCTTATTTAGAATAAGGAATTCACCCTGAGAGGGTGACTTGGCAAAACAGAAAGCTTGATTTTCATTCCTCCTTGAAGCAAAACACCAATTCATACTTTACCCTCTGGAAATCTCACTGTGTGTTGCATTGGCCTACACTGCTGGACCCATGTGGACAGTAATGTTATGAAGCTGCTGCTGTTCTTGACTGAAACCCCACTAAGAAAAACACCTGATTTTCTGGAAGGCTGCCGCGTGTAAAAAGTTGGCAACAACAATAATAGCGCGGCCAAATTTTATGGAAGAGTGACAGATAGAAATGATTTGTGTAGAGTTGCTAGATGTGTACGATATTCAGTTATTTACCCGAAAAATCCTGAACCGACTGGCACCTGTTTTGTTGGAAGGTAACAGCATGCTCCCCCTGATGATACTCTTCATTCACTACTGCACACGTTTCTTTGAAGCTGCTTGAAAATGCGTTTTAGCTGCAAAGGTTACACTGAGATCACCATAATTCAACAAATTCACACTGGACTGAGCCACAAAGCCACCCCTAATGCTCGAGAGAAACTCATTTACAATGCAGGCCATGTCTCACTGTACACAACCTCTTTGTTTCAGTGTGCCAAGAAACTTGTGTCTACTTCTCCTGTCAGACACACTCAAGCGTTCCTCATTCAAACAGTTTCCCTGGGAAACCATCCAACTTCACTGTACTGGGCTTCAGCACGCATCAGCTCAACCCTGCTGCTGAGTGCTGGACTTGGACGGGCCTTGAGAAACTCCTGTTCCTCAGATATCTAGTTTTTGAAAAATGTTTTTCATTGGCATTGTTTGAAATGGATGAAACTTATATCTAAGTGGTTTGTGAAACCAAAACCAAAACATGATCGGAGCACATGCACATGTTTTAAAAGTAAAATCAAGATAGCCAAGTCTCTGTTTTATTACCTAGACACTCTCCCAGTTCAGACAAACAAATATCCAGGCAAACCATTTGTAGAAAATGTCAATCGACGGGGGTAAAAATATCGAATATATATCGAAGCTGAAAGAACAAATGCAGCTCTATTTGCATGCACAATTAGGGCATCGCACATTATTTAATACTTAGTCTGATTTATTTGAAAGCAAAGTGTCATATTAGAGCGTGTGACTAATGACTATGGCCAGATGGGGCATTCTGACTGCACGGCACCACAAAAAGCTTTGTGTTATTAGTTTCAGTAATATGACAGGTTTTCAAATCCCTTTATGTGATAATTAGATCTGAGCAAGCAGGAATGTTTCCAGTGTTTCACCCAGGTCAATAACTCAACTTACTTGAAGCTGATTATATTTTTCTGTTTTTTAAGTTTTGCATGCTAAGCGGCAAGAGTGATTCCATTTTCTGTTTTACTACATTGCCATGGCTACAAACTTAATGGGAGCCACTGCTCCACTGTATCATTTTCATGGGCAGTGTTGCAGATCACTGCAACAAAATGAGGAAACAGTCAGTCATGCCACAGATTGATGTCGATGGGAAAAGTTGCTATGCAAAAAATTGCTTTGTAACTTATAACCCATCCCTTGTGCATCCCCAAAATTCAGAAACTCTGTGTGAAGCTTGTGCTGGTTAACGATTTTGTTTTTAAAGTTATCTCTGGACTCTTGCAGCTCTGAGGGTCACACACAGTCAAAAATGAGTGTTTGTCCATGTTTCTATTATGGCTGACTGAGCCGAAACCCGTAAATAAATACCCACCGAGTATTTCTAGCCAGCTGAATCTCCACTGAAGATACACAGAAAAAGAAAAATATTACAGCACGATCAACACTGTTTTTAAAAACATGAAAAGGTAAAATAGCTTCTTTCTAAACTCTGTTTTGTTATAGCTTGAAATCAAGGTTTCGTAAGTAATCCATGGAGTATTTTTTAGGAGATGCATCCATGTGGAGTGCATTTGCTTTAAAAGCCAGATGACTGAGATTACATCCTTACTTGATGCTTCTGTATCTAATTCCGTTCATTTTGAACAGATACTATTTGATCTGGTTCCCATAATTGACTTTTCTCCCTTTCTTCTTGACATCAAGTGGATTCCACACATAATACAGAATAATCACACCAAACAGCAATTGGAATATTTTGAATTAGAACCCTAAAACCAAAACCTTCATGGTGAATGTGTGGGACGCGTTTTTCATTCATTTAATTTAAAAAATGAATCGTGATTGGCATTTTCCAGTCACCCCTTTGGCACCCCCCCCCCTTCCTTGCGCGTTCACAAAAACGCAACAGCATCTGAGAGCTTCCCATTCTCTCCTGAATGCTGCCAGCTGCAACTTTTGTCTGCGACCAGCTGCTGGTGGTTCCTCTTCACACACACACACACACACACACAGACACACACACACGCACACACACGCTGGCTTGATTTAAAGTCAATAGTGGCTGGATGATGTCACATCCGCGAAGAAAGGGGGGCCTCTAAACGCAGCTCCCGATTTTTTTCTTTTTGTCTTGCCCAGAAACTTTTGCGCCTCCTTGCCGTTTCACGGCAGGCGTGATGGGGACGAGAGGACGGATGCCCTACCCCCCCCCCCACACACACCTCCATGCCGGGATGTCACGGTGGTGACCAAATTGTGCTGGACACGGTGGCGTGAGCGCACGGTCAACAACTTGCTTGATTTTTTTTTTCTTTTTCCTTTTTTTTTTTATTCCCCTGGTGTTGCGAAGGTGTTGGAGGAGGGAAACGCTGCAGCATCCGGCAGAATGTGGCCGCTGTCCATGGTCCTGAACCCGCTGCTGTTCCTCCTACTGTTCGGATACTGCCCAACAGCGGTGAGTTCCCCCACAACAAACTGCCTCGTGTGTCCGAAAAACTTGACGTCCTGTTGGTACTGTTTATTTGGGATTTTGCGTTTGATTTGGGTGGAGCGCATTTCTTAACGGTTTTCTCGTTTGCCATTTCTTTTTTACACGGGGGTGAGCCGCGGTTTTCTTGGATCGTTTTGACTCTTTTCGATAGTTACTGTCACCTGTGCGTACTCCGGGGTTCTCATAAATGTAAAATGACATGTAGAAATGTAAAATGACAATGACATGAACTGAAAAATAATGAATTTCATATTAGCTGAGGTGGATCCACCCTCTCAGCACTTTGTTTATTGCTTACATCAACCATATAGCGGACATATTGATTTTGGGGCATTGCCAGGTCTATACTTCACTTTTAAGGGAGAGTTTTAGAAATATTAAGTATGAATATAATTTGATTATGAACCTTGTGCTCTGTCGAAATTCCCTCACAGAAGCAGCAGCATTTTGACATCTATTTATTAATTCTGTTTTTCATTTAATGAAAAAAAAAATCAACTAGTACTTTCAATTATCAGGGTGTTTGTTTTGTTTTGTTTTTATGATTATTGTGAAGGTGTAACTTTAACCCTTTAAATGGGTTTCTGTTTGGGTGCATCGTCCCAAATTAAAGGGAACAGCTGGGAAGCCAGAACAATGGTCGATTAGGTTCATCCCACCCATGCAGAGCAGTCCTTCTGCCAGCACCTTGATTGCAAAGCAGTTTCCTTACCTTGCCATGACTGGAAGCGCTCATTTGCTCAGAAAGACAGGAAATGTTTTCACACAGGAAAAAATGCCCCTTCTGATCTATGAAAAAGTCCAAACGAATGCTCAAGACAAAAAAGGAACCAGCTTTCGGAATTATTTAATGAGAGAAAAACTCTTTTTACGGAGAAAAGCCAAAGTAGGAGTGCATCTGGCTTGGCTGAGTGACAGAATCGTTTTGATGAAGAAATGTGATTGTGAGAAAAGCGGAAAAGACCTGCCTCACCCAAGAGACAGGAGAAAGACCACTTTAAAGAGATTAACAAAACTATCCTTTTTGGGAGCCTTTTCAAAGCAAAACAAAGAGAAAAAAAAACCCACCCTCCCACATTTATCCTATTCAGCTATGATACCATGACAATAAAACATTTCTGCTGCAGTTATTATGCACTGCACCACCCAGTTTCTTTCATAACTCCCTAGACCTCATGTGACTTCCAGAAATCTCATCACAATATCATTTCTTCTTCTTCTTCTTCTGCTTTTCAATGGTTGTAATTTATGTGAAAATAGCACAGAACCTAATAGCAAAGTCGCACTTTTCAAAATGAGACATATCACCTTGGTTTTGATGTTGCATTTCAATATCAGGTCAAGGAGTCAGAATGAGAGCAATAACACAATCGTAATGAACCTGATATTGTAATGGATTTAATTTATTTTCCGAGGGTCTATGTGTTATTTTTACGACAGCATCAGAGCACATAGTAGCAAAAAGCAGCCTACCGGTGGGTGAAAATGATGAGTCAAAGGCCCAGCTGTCTCCCTGGTGTGACGTTTTGGCTCACTCATAAGGGACATGATCTTTCAAAGCTGATGTCAAACACTCTTTAAACTGCTCGGGCTGACAGGCAGCCTGAATGAGAGGTTGAAAGCATGCCTGCACACACAGAACTAGAGCTTTAAAGTTCACGATATCCTCCATTGAGATTCAGTTTTTGCATGTGAAGTCCAAATGACAACACAGAAAGAAATATTCATCCACAATCAGAGATGGGTAGGATTTGGGTGGGGGTTTGTTTGATTTGACCATTGTCAAGAAATGAGATATTTCAGTGTTTCGCCACATTTTGATCAATGTATTCAAAGGAAGACTATTTGGTATTCGGTTATCTAATGAAGTCAGTCTGACATGAGGTGGTATTCAATGGTGCTCGACTTCCTTATGATGTATGTTTTAGACTTTTAAGGTGATTTTCACCTCTGCCCTGAGGGGGCAAGTTGTTTTTTATTAAGAGTAGGATCTGTATTTCTCTGAGGGATTTTTGTTTTCAAAGCACTGGGAGGTCTAGAGAGGACAAAAATGAATTTCTGCACTCAGAAAAAGGCTATTTCTTGTCGAAGCATCAACTCGATGGAGAAAATATTCAAAAACCAAAGGACCATTTACCAGAGAAAGCATTTTATTTACTACATCTTTTTAAAATTAGTTGAATTTGTTTATGTCAAAGCTGTGGGGGGGCATGAGAGCAAAAATAAGAAAAAATGTTACAAATGTTACAAATAAAAAATGCTACAGCATGCTGCCGTTTCATAACAGCTACATCAACATGTGTGTCTGTACAAAAATTGCTTTTGTGTATTCATGGTCGCTCATGAGTTGTTGTGTGCAGACCATCAGGCCAAAGGAGGGGTGGCAAGTGTACAGTTCGGCTCAGGATGCAGATGGGCGTTGTATCTGCACAGTGGTGGCACCTGAACAGAGTCTGTGCTCCAGAGATGCCAAAGGCAGGCAGCTCCGCCAGCTCCTGGAGAAGGCATGTGCACACACACACACACACACACACACACACACATAAACACAAAGGCACACCCGTTTTATGCCTCATGTGTGTCCTGTAACCAACCATCATACCTGAATTCATATTGACAGCGCATTGATTTTCAATCATTTTGCTGTTGCGCCCGCTGTAATCCTCAGAGTTATTGCACCATCCAGGGCCATAACACTGTTTTTTCCCTGCTGAATATATTACACAAATGGTGTCAGCCGAATGGCAGCTTGTGAAAATGAGGATGCATTCATCGCACAAAAACATATTAGGGCGTTCTTTTATTTTTACTACAAATACAGTTATTGGTGCTGTTATTATTGTTTTTAGGGTTAAATCATGCAAACAAAATGTTGATGTCAAAAAGTGGACTGTCATCAGAAATGTATCTTTTGAAGTTGTGTTATCAAAAATAATTGAATGTAACCCCTATCATTCAGCTGGCATCACTGTGAATTGATGTGGAACCATCAACCCTAACAATATGCTTTCCCCCCCATGACAGTGGTGATTTAGCACATCCTCTACTCACGAATAAATAGCAGAGCGCTGGTTTCGCTTTTGCCAATATGTATGATGTATACTTTGAAGAAACAATGGTGTAGCCTACTTTTTTATGTGTTATGCCAATGCATGAGCTCTATCAGTCAGAGGGGACTGTGGCACTAATGTACTAAGCTGCCTCAGGGCGTGAGTGAGACCATTTCAGGTTCTGTCCGCCAGAGCAGGAAAAGAACACAATGCATGATGTTATGCCACTTTGCCACTGATGTGCGCCAATAACAATGTTAGTTTGGTTTTGAAATCATAGGCAAAGAGAGAAAAGGAAGGAGCAAATTTTCTGTTGTCCACATGCCGCAAAAAGTTGTGGGCTTTTGTAATACCACAAAAAGGCTTTGCTTGGTGTCTACATCCGATCTTTGATCGGTTATATTTACAGAAACACATGAAATTATGTCTCCATTTCTCCATCTGAAAGATAGCGGAAAATAGGTTCAAACTTGAAAGAGAACAGCAAAAAAAAAACAACCCAAAACAGCCCAACATCCTTGTAAGATTAAGCTGGAGCTGCATCCCGGTCATGTGGTGAAAGACAATCATGTTGGAGGTCAAAATGTTGATTTGTTCCATAGGCAGTAAGAGCACAGCGGGCAACAGCACGGCTGAACAAGGAGGACATTTTAATCTGGCGGACGGGAAAGAAATCAATGCTGTGCCTTTCCATTCTTTTCAAAAGGTGCAGAACATGTCGCAGTCAATCGAGGTGCTGAACCTGCGCACGCAGAGAGACTTTCAGTACATCATGAGGATGGAGAACCAGATCAAAGGACTGCGGTCAAAGTTCCGGCAGATCGAGTCGGACAGGAAGACGCTCGTCAATAAAAACTTTCAGGTATGTTTTTGTTTGATGTTTTAAGGCTGAGAGAAACATCACAGGAGAGCTTGACAGTCGCTTCTAAAAGATACCCGAGAAGAATGTTAATTGACAAACCTTCATTCCGTATAAAACGGCTGCATGTCGACTGCTGGTCAACACGGGACAAGGTTATTACGAGTCAAATAGAAATGTTAGGGCAGCATAAAACGTGTTTAGCCAGAGGTCTGACAGACTCATAAAAGACAAAGCATTTCGTACAGCTGAAAACAACTGGAACGCTTTAACGAGAAAAATGTTTTTTGAGCTGTTCTTCTCCATTAGCCTCTCTGGGATCTGACACATCGGAAATGGATAAAGTGGGGCTGGTGTATGCTTTTTCTTTGTTAAAGAGTATGGCCTGACACATCTGAATCTGACATAGGAATTCATAGATGTCCTTGAAGTACTGAAATCCCAGTTTTACTACAATTTATAGATGAAAATCCTTTGGAGTCCGTGATGTGGAATGAGATCAGGAGATTGTGAATTTGCTTACTGGTTAATTGCTTGTTGGACTGGTGGGCTTGTCATATTAATTTAGTCTATCCAGCCTCCCAAGTATGTTCCTTATGCTATTGTGCAGCTGAATAAATAGCCAATCCAGACTGAATGTCTGTTCTTCTACTTTGGGAATAAGTAAATGCAACTTAAAGTTTAGCGCATCTTTTATGGTTTTTTTTTCTCCTTTATGATGCTTGTTGTGATGGATACAATTTACTCTGGAGCAGGTTATAATCCGGGAAATACGTTAGATGATTGGTATGGAACACATGGACCAACCAAAACTACTTGATGACAAAACTAATCTACAAACTTCTCTCAGGTAGTGCATTAGATTGCAGAACTTAATCAAATCAGGGATAGTAAATGCTCCATGAATACAATCTATTTAGTTCAAATGGAATGTTATGCAACACATTGTTTTAAACGGTGTATCACTGTGAATATTCAAGTGAGTTTTCTAACAGATTTCTCAGCTCTGCCCTTTTAAGTGTAATTTCATCACTCCTGCATTTTGTAATCCAAGCAATGAAATGTTTGTGATGTATTTCCAGTCTTTGTTACACATGTACAGTTTTCCAGATATACCGATGCTGTGTTTATTTTCACTTTGAATCTGAACATCAGCTTACTAATGTACTGATTCAGAGACTTATAAGGACTCATATTCTAAGGGTAATTTGTAGGATTTTCAGGGGCAAAGCACACTATCGGCTGCCTTGGACTGAACTCTGAATGCTCTGTGATGTACAGGGTCAGTTTTCGCACATTCTATTAGTCATAACTATATTAAGTCAAACAATGAAGGAATAGTGCTTCAGCTTTAAATGGAAGGTCACTAATGATAACGGTTGAACCCATCCTCTGCAAAGCTCAGGCTTTCTGTACTGAACATCTTTCAGATTCTGCCAACGGGCAGGACAGCTTGCAGTCAGCTGTTTGAGGAACACGTAGTAGTCATGCATGGTTTTCCCCCTTAAAAAACGTATTTTTACATACTTCCTTTTCTTGTTGTTTTTTGGACTCCACAGACAGATTTTTAAATCCAGACAATTGGCAATAAAAGCTTCCTTAAAGAGAGACAGGTGTTAATGGACCTGTCATGATTGATGGATAGCGCTGGACCAGCAAAAGCTACAGGGAAGCCTTTCTGTTAAATGAATCAATCATCATTTGTAACTAAGAAACTTTGGTTTGAATCTGCATGGGGACGTGGCACCAGGTACACAAAAATTTGATGAATTGATTCTGCCAATATATTGAAGAAATTTCCTTAGTGAACATCCATCCATCCATTTTCTACACCGCTGAGGCTAGTATATTATTATCTTGAATTATAATCTTGTCATACTAAATTTCTGATACTTTAAGTCAGTGTTTCTTATCCCTGGTCCTCAGGGCCCAGAGTTCTGCATGTTTTCCAAGTTTCCCAGCTCCAGCACACCTGAATCAGGTAAATGTATTCGTTCCTCAACTCTGCAGAAGGATCGTGACAATTTATTCATCTGAATCAGGTGTGCTGGAATAGAGCAATGTAAAAAATGATGTGGGGATTTGGGCCCTCAGGACCGGGGTTAAAAAAACACTGCTTTAACCATCTCCAACTCAGAAGCTGCCAAGTTCATAAAGAATTCCAATATTTTTCACTGATAACACAACTGAATGTCTTCTCACAGATAAGAGAGGATTTTCATACATGTGGGAAAGATGACAATGAAGCACAGTTCCAACCATTATAGCTGCATGATAATCTGTAGAGATAACCATCACCTTCCATCAGATAAATAATAATTGTGTTGGATTGTAACTCAGCTTGTCTCTTCTTTTGCTTACTCTTGCTATACTGTGATGTGGAGAGTCTGATCTGCAACTTTGATTTATGTATTTGCAGTTGTTTTCATTGTGTTAAAATGATTTATAGACCCTGCTTTGTTTCACATAAAATGCTATTTGTACGTTAAGTTTTTAAGAAAGAAGTTGCATTTGATGCTAAACGATGAAGCAAGGTTAGCTCTAATGCTAGTAAATATCTTCTGTTGCATAAGAAGAAGCAGGTATTACACACATTTTCTTTTGGCAAACAGAAGGTGTTTGTTTGTTCTAGGAGCTGAAGGGAAAGATGGAATCCTTACAGCCGCTGATCCCTGTCCTGGAGCAGTACAAAACAGATGCCAGGCTCATTTCCCAGTTCAAAGAAGAGATCAGAAACCTGTCCGGTGTGCTGATTGGAATCCAGGAGGAGATGGGAGCCTATGACTATGAGGAGCTGCAACAGAAGGTCCTAAACCTTGAGAGCAGGCTGCACAAATGCATGAATAAACTCAGTAAGTTTATCCATCAGCAATGGGATACTCGGAACATTTGCAGAGTGGTATTGTTGAAACATGGCAGGAGAGAGCAGAACTTCTACAGCCAGAGAGAGGTGCAAAAATAATGATACTGGAAGAGAATCATTTCTCTATTTCAAGAGCTACTTGTTACTTTTGGAGAACTAGGATATTATTTACGAATATTGAGGTCTATTCTATGGTAAAATTTGAACGCTTTGTATCGTGGATTAATGAGTGCTTTTCAGGTTTATTATTCCGTTATTAGTATGGCTTCAATGTTTTCTTTATTGGCTCAGAAATGCTGTGTTTGGAGGTTTACCTAAGCTAATTAGATCAATTTGTCTTAAGGGCAATCTCACCATTGTTAAATGTTAAAGCTTCAGCCTGCCAGCTGCTCAGCTATCAGTTGTGAGGATGACTGTTATAATGTGAAAAAAAATTAACTAACGTGTAGATACTCATATGGCAGGAAGGAAATCTGTTATAGCTTTAGGAGACAACTAAACCATTCAAAGTGCAGGGGCTTTGATTGATCTCAATACTTAATAAAACAACCTGTAAGCATGAATTCAAGTGATGATCCTAGTGGCATTTAGCATATTTAGAGTGTCTGACAAAATTACTTATGTGATTGTAATGTTCCTCTGATAGCAAACAGCGCAGGGCCAGCATGCTGCGCACAAGCACTCCAATTTCAACATTTATTTGTACCAGATTTAAAAGTATGAAGATATATTCCAGCGATGAAAAGAGAAAAAACCTAACCAGCACTGTGTGTTTTCAGCATGTGGCAAACTGATGAAGATCACTGGGCCGCTGACAGTAAAGACTTCTGGAACCAGATTTGGAGCCTGGATGACGGATCCACAAGCGTCCTCCAAAAACAACAGGGTGAGATAATTAGCCTTGCGTTTCCTCTGAGAAATTAGACATGGAAAAGTGGTTTACTAAAGGTGTATTATAGTGCTTTCAAGGTTGATTCAGTAAGTGTATAGTAAGTATAGATTTGAAACTAAGCTTGTAATTTGCCTCAGAATTATTTCTCAGCTCTTCCAAAGGCAGAACATCCTATTCATTACAGTGATGTATGACTGTGGTGTTAGGGAGACTTTTTTTTTTCACTGCTAGCCTCCACCTCCAAATTATCAGTAAGTAATGATGTTTTTGACTTTTGAACCACAACTGAAAACCTTTTCATTTATTAAATAATAGACCCCAAGTGTCTGATGACATCATGCGATGATAAAATGCTTTCATAACATTTTTTTGTGGATATGTAGTGCCACAGATTTTTATATATATATACTTTTATCAATTTAAAATCAACGAACCAGAACACCGACAACAAATATTAAAGGCAGCTGGCAAAGTCCTGTTCAGTGGTTGATACGTGAATAATGACAATATAAATATACGATATACAATCTGATATCAGGAGAAGTGACTAAATGTATTGTCTTTCTGAAATAACTTTAGCATGACCAAAACCTTATGTAACATCATCTCGAACTGTTCATTCACTCCCCTGTATTCAAATTTACCGTCACCCAATACTCTCATCCACCTTTATCTTATTTCTTCTGTTTAGATGAAAGTTTTTGGTTAACGTTTGACTTCTTTGGATGTGGATACCATTTCTGTTTCCTCGTTTCTCAGAGCTTGGTCATAGACTTTTACTCCTGATTCTGCCCGTTTATTCAAATTTTTTTCTCATGCATTCTTCCTGTTTTCAAGGCTTTTTTGTTTTTAGCCTTCAGGGCTGATGTTTCTACATCTTCTCTTGATCAAACTGTATGTGAACTTTAACAGCAGACTTATTTGCATATTACGACTTCTGCAGGCATTTGTTTTAAGTAAATTATTAACCAGCAACCCATAAAAACAAACATGTACAGTCAGAACTAATTAAAGCCTACAATTTAAACTATGAGGGTGTGAGACAAGGGTCATTGAGTACGCTTGTTGTTTTCTATTTATTCGTCCACAGGTTTGGTACATGGACAGCTATACCAACAACAAGATAGTAAAAGAGTACAAATCCATTGGCGACTTTGTGGCAGGAGTGGAATCCAGAACCTACAATCTGCCTTTTAAATGGGCTGGAACCAACCATGTGGTGTACAACGGCTCTCTGTACTACAACAAGATGCAGACCAACATCATCGTGAGGTACAGCTTTGAGACGGGCCGCGTGGTCACACAGAGGACGCTGGAGTCGGCAGGCTTCCATAACGTGTACCCCTACACCTGGGGAGGCTTTTCCGACATCGACCTGATGGCAGATGAGCTGGGACTGTGGGCGGTGTACGCGACCAACCAGAACGCGGGAAACATCGTCATCAGCCAGCTGAACCCGGACACGCTCCAGATTTTAAACACGTGGAACACAGAGTACTCAAAGAGGAATGCCGGTGAGTCGTTTATGATATGTGGAACACTCTACATCACCAACTCGCACCTGACCGGCGCCAAGGTGTACTACGCCTACTCCACCAAAACGTCCACGTACGAATACACAGACATCCCCTTCCATAACCAGTACTTTCACTTGTCTATGTTGGACTACAATTCCCGGGATCGCGCCCTCTATGGCTGGAATAACGGCCACCAGGTCCTGTTTAATGTCACACTTTTCCACATAATTAAAACGGAGGATGACTCTTAAAGGAGAAAAAAAGATCCTATGAAAGTTTTAAAAAAAGAGAAGATGAAAATTACAGGTTGTGCCTGAACATTCATATTAATTTATTTTAACTGTTAATTTATTTAAACCGTATCATTGATTTAGCCCTGTTGCCATCAATTAATTAATTTACTAGGAATGTTAATAGATACTTAATCAAAGTGGAAACAACATTGAAATAATTGAAGCCACTATTTGTAAAACAAACTCAGTGATTTTTAAACCTACTGCAAACTAATTTAAGACTGAATTATGATACTTTTTGACACCTACAAACAAATACAAATTTCTGAGGCTCCATTTCCACTCTATATAAAAGCTTTTCCGAGAATTTGAATTTCATGTTCATAATGGTTTTCCCTTTCAGTTAGTCACGCTGACTAATTTATTCACATTTTGACTGTGGTCATTAATTGTTTTCTTTCCATTCTTTTCTTGCCATTAATTCATCATGATCTGCTCATTTAGTACCGCTTTTCACTGCCTGCATTTAGCTTTCAATTTGTCTCTGTACTTTTCCTTTCAAAGGTTTTGCTCTTGACCTTGTACAAGACAATGAGAAATGTGGTGAACCATAATGCACCTGGATATTTAATGTACTTGGCTTTTGTAGTGTCTGTGGATAATCTCAGCCATCGTGGTTAGGGATATCTTGAAGTACCAAGTCAAAGTACTTAGCAAACCATCAGAATCTCGCTGCCTTTAACTTAGTACTCTAAGATATGACATTTTTTTGGAACTTCAGCGACAGTTTGTATGCCTTATTCAGTGCCGTATGTTCTGTAAGCCCAAGGATAACAGCTCATGTGCATGAATGTTGGCTATCCTAATGGCATTTTACCGTAACTGTACATCTATGTATTTTGTATTTGCACAGCATCCCATTCTCCCTCATTCTTATTGAAAAAGTCCATTTATACACATAGCAGTAGATTAGTTTGATATGTATTTGTTTGTGTTAATAAGATGTGATTCATAACAGAAATAAAAGGATAGTTTTCATTAAGAAAATGGTTGTTTGTGTCTTGATTATGAGAGTTTCTTTCCACTATTTAAGTCACCAACTTGTCTGTAAAGAACCGCCTTTTTGTAAAATAATTCATCATAAATTATTGGATTCTCAGTCATTTTATTTGTTATGATACTGCTGTGGATCCCTTTTTTTCTTTTACCACCATCGTAATTATTTTTTGTCCTTCTCTGTGTTATTACAGTATATTCACTGTGACTGCAGAGCTATATTGAAAAAATTACCTTGGGTATGATTGAATAGCTAAAACAAAAAAAAAAAGAATAAATACTTGTATTCTTCTCCTATACCTGTACTTCTCCCTTGATCTGAAAAAATATATATCATGAAGTCAAGGAGAGTCTTTGTGAGGAATTCATGAGGGTTTGGGAAAAGACATTTTGCAGTGACTGACTGCATTAGTAGAACAGCAGCTGCAGAGGCGCATTGTGCACACTATTTCACACAAGAGAAACATAAGGTATGACTTCTGTTCTAATATTTTCAAATCATCAATGTTAGTCAGGACAGAAAAAGAGAGAAATGACACAAAGTGAGCTTGGTTACCCACCCCCTTGCGAACATATTTTCTATCGATTCAAATTTGACTTCAAATTAGAGCAAATATATGAAAATAAATCAATTCTAGTCATGCAGTCATCCTTGAGTGTCCGAATCATGTTGTTTCATCCAAGCATAGAAATTTAAACATGAACACTTATGTGTGTTATGTCCCCCAGATTGTCCAGATTGAACTCCATGAATCCAAATTAACGGGGTAGTACGAAAACAATGATGTTGACAAATTTGGGACAGCTCTTTTGTATTCCTTTAAATAAATCAGGGATGTTAAGTTAAATTGCATAAAAGAGGAAGCATTTTTCATCTCGAAAAGGTGTCCAGCTATTTTTTCCACAGCTATCACTTCAACCATTGAGGGTCTGTTCTCTCATTTGGGAGTTATCCTGAGCAAAAAAGGACAGATTTGCTAAATGCTCACTCATCCCTTTGCTTGTCTGTCCCCATCACAACCCCTCTGCAACAGTCTCTATAAACTATACCCACAGCACATTTTAGTGCTCATGCTGCCTTACATACTGAAGAGATTAAATGGAAGGCTGCTGGGATTTGTTATATATATATATATATATATATATATATATATACTTTATATATATATAAATGTATAAACCACTTTCTTCATTTCACATACAAGAAAAAATCCGATCATCACAGCATATCATTCTTATGATTTTAAATGTTCTGTTTCCAGTCCACATATTGTGTATTCATTACATTGTGAAAAAGAAACTTTGCCAATGAGCTGGTGCCAAAAATACCCACCACTAATTAGATGTGCACTTGTTTACCGAATGCGGCCCACGCATATTAGCAATTTAAAAAAAGAAAGAAACAACAGCTAATTTATATTCCTATTTTATTTTCCAGTGTTTAAAATATAAGATTCTGTGACACCATTTCCAAGAAATCTTGTTAGATTAATGGAAAGGCAGACATTAGCGGACATTCTTCCAAAAAGATGTCTGAAATCCTTATAAACTAGACTGCTATAAACTTCACACCTTTGTAGCATAGGTGTGCTCTCTCTTTTAGGAAGCTTTCATTACTGAGGAGGTGTGATAGCACAGTGTGTGTGTGCATTTCTGGTGACCTTGAGGATTTTTTTTCAATCTCTTTCTGATGTCCCTGCACAGAATACACACATTTAAACGTGTCCATGTCACTATCTTGGGAGCATACCCAATGAAAACCTTCAATCCCTGCATGGTTTTGTGCTGAAAGTCCTTTCCATATCCAATCAATGCAGACTGAAAGTATCTCAAAGGTCAGAATATAGGCACAAAGTCTATATCTTATCAAGTAAATACTGAAGTTCAAACATCTTTCGAGATATTTATATATTATATTTTATATTCGCATCAATGTAAAGCAACTCTCAGTGAATAAACATACAGGTCCCTGGGTTAAATCTTTTCATTTAATAAAGTGAGAACTATATGTATTAATTTTCATTTATTGAAAAGGAAGTCAGGCGAATACTAAAACTTAATTAAAAACCTTGGCTTTGGTTGGCTTTAGGAAATTGAAGTTGGTCCCAAATACAGCCTTTGTAATATCTAACATGCCAACTGTGGCCTGTGCCATCTTTGGCGGTCTTGAAAATGTTCAGCTTTTGAATAACCACCCATTCATTTTGAAATAACCTAGTAACCCATCTCAAATTCACGGGAGGCATCAATTGCAAATAACAAAACTAAAAAAATAAACTAAAAAATGACCATTGACACTTTTGCAATCTTTTATATTTAGGTTAGGTTGAGCTTTCACTCATATAACACAGTCTAAATGCTGCTAGGCAGAAAGCTGCAGAGTGATGTCTTCCAAAGAAGTCAACTGTGATGATAGAAGTCATAAAAGTTAACGGCCAGATTCTACATTTAAAGCAGAGCCATAGCAAAGGCATTCCTTTGCATGTCAGGCTTTATAATTAGGTTTGTTTCCAGTTGAGTAAAATTAGAAATTGTTTTTTGATAAATGTGAGCTATAGACATTGCTAAATGAACGAGTGGAGCAGACCACCACTGCACTGAAATGCTGTTTTGGGGAAGAATTGATTACACGTTGCAGGGATTTAATGATGGTAACATTTGTAAAAACACAACAAAAAAATGTGGAAAATGTGCTTTCTCCCAAGTGTGTGCCAAGCCTGTGCTCATTTTCTAAATTTTAAGGAGCTCAGTCATTTAAGTGTGGCTAGATACACTGGGAATATAGTTTTTAGTTTGGTTTGGAAACATGGTGTCCAACTATTGTGCATCTGAGCTTTTATTGCTGCCCTCGTGACCCTGACCTGAACAAAACTAAATTATGAGCGCATGAATTTTTCCAATATATCTTCATATAATTGGCACATTTTTATCAGCTCATTGGTCATTTTTACTGAAAAGTGACCAAAAAATGCTCATCAGAGGGCTCACATGTAAAATGAGAGAACGGTTAGTGGAGTCCTACTATGTCACTTCTTGGTGACCAAGCAGGTCCAGGAGTCCAGAAGAATGAGGAAAGTAAAGATCTTATCGAGGGAAGATGCACTGTGAGGTCATTCTAATCTGCCGTCTTGGCGCTCAAACCACACATATGAGGTGGGGCCTTATCAGCACACATTTGTGTGGAGGGACCACCTCATGAAGTAAGAGTGGGTCATAATAATCTTTAAACAAAAAGTCAGTTTATTCCATCAGGTCTATCCTAACCTGAATGACATCGAGGAGGAAGCAGAGGAGATCCTTTTATTGCTTCCAGAACAGTTGTCCAGCTTTTAACACGGCTATCACTTACACTCTTCTGGGTCAGTTCACTCGTTTGGGAGTTGTTTTCAGCCAAAAGAGGACACATTGGCTGGATACTCACTGCTCCAAAAGGAAAAGCAGTGAATAAAAGGCTTTTGGAAGCTGGTTGTCATCAATTTTGCATGATATTTGTAGGGATTAGCTTTAGTCTGCCGTGGTCTCAAGGTTAGGATGTGTTTACAAAGATTAGTTTATTGTTTGTTTTCTCCTTGTACTTGCCTAACTGTTGTTTCCCTGTCTACAGAAATGTCCCATCTTAATCTAGTCTTGTCTTCCTTTTTTTCATTGCCTGCCCTGTCCTCTCCTGACGTCTGCAGTATTCTCTGTATTCTCACTTGCATTGAATTCAGATTCAAGTTGAGAAATAGTTGTGTATTTGTTATTTTCCCTTCTGTAGCCTAAGTCTTATGAATGTAACTATGAGCTCAGTTATTAGTTTAGGTGTACTGTGGTCTTACTGGAGCCCATTCTAGCTGTCTTTAGGCAAGTTGAGTAAAGGAGGCATTTTTCTAATCTTGCTAATAATAAGTGTCCCATCCCTTTAGCTCTATCTCTTCTTGTATTTTCTTTGTCCTAACCGTGGAAATCGTGGCTTTGCTTTAGGTCATTTGTCTTTCAGATATCTGATACTGATTTCCTTTGATGTCTGACACTAGGACATTTGTACTTTCATAACTACTGAGCTCTACATCTGCATCCGGGCCCTCCCCCCTACAAATAAAAACGTCACAGTGGTGGAAATCGCAGGCTAAAGTTGTAACCTATTTGATGAACAGATGGCAGCTGCTCCTCATTGGACACGGTCAGGACAGCACGCTGACAGCTCCATCTGGTAAAGGTAAAGCAGCAGCTCAACCCTGTACCTCTGAAATTAGATGTGTGGGACATCACAACCGTCTGTCAATCATGTCGGTGCTACCAGAGATGAGCATGCAGTCAGAGATTCTCAGCAAATTCTCCTGGACTATCAGAGCAAGGATGTTAACTCTATGTTCTCTCCATTAATTGCTAAAGGGTTAATGTTTTCTTTTGTTTTGTTTTTTATTTGCTCATCAACAAACCTCCAGAAATGAAATCATACATTTATTTTTCTGCAGCTACACTGCTGGCTGTCTACTTTGTATAAATGGTTATTAGCATAGATAGAAAATGCCACATCTTTTAACAGAGTTTTTAATAGAAACACAGTGGGGGGAAGGTAGTTTCAAAAACGGAAACAAATGTATTTTTCCTGACTTTTGTCCCACTTCTTTATCTTTTGGTCTTATGACCAACATTTTTAATGTCCATAATTTCCATAATTTACCTAAAGTGCCAGTAGATTTCTTTATTTTCATCCCTTTATTTCATGTTGTAATGATTAGCATACATATCACATCTGTATATGGTATATGGTAAAACCGGTTTGTAAGATTATCAATTAAAAAGAGATTATATCCACGTTCACACCTAAGGTTGCTATCAGGACAATATTGAAAAAGTTTTGTGTTTATATTTGGTAATATGATGTGGTAAATAAAACCTCATATGTATAACAACCTATATCCTACACACTGTGTCATGGTTTATTTAACAAAAACTAATCCAGAACTAGGCCGCATTGTTGTAAAAAATTATATACCTGACTCAATATCTTGCAAAACCGCCTTGAGTTGTAATAAATTGAAGCAAATTGTAATATCATGATTATATTACCACATCCTTGTGGAAGATTTTTGACCCATGCAGTCTTTGCATCACTGCCTAATTTCCTCATGTTATTGATTTTTCTTCTTTTTTCACAGCTCTCCACCAGAGCTTTTCAGAAAGCTCCATTTGTGATGCCAATGCAACACCTTAATTCAGTTTTTTCTTTCTGTTGTGGATTTGCAGCTATTTGAGGTTTTGCTCCCACAGAATTGTCAAATATGGACCAAGCTTTAGCTGTTACTCCTGTGGCTGCTCATTGGACCATTTATGACTGCATTATGCTGAAATTGTTTGTTTTTTTTGTGTACTTGTGCACATTTTGATATTGTGTGTCATGGCCAAATCTCTCGACTTTGTTGTTGTGAGTTTCGTGTGTGAAATCTATAGAAGTTATTTGTTCAGATGCATCTTTTAAACTGGGGGCAGGTTCCATCGTGCACTATTTCTCTTTGCGTAACTGTGTTTGGAGGAGTATCAAAGCATATAAGTTGAGAAATTCATCCTCCACATTGAGTCTTGGTCGAGTTAATTTTCTGTGCCCCTTGTTCTACGGCTTGCATTTCTGTGTTTGGCTCCGTTGCTTTCATCCGTTATCTGTGTGCACAGCAGTCAGAACCCGTCTCTCCATATTAATAGGTTCAATAAACCTGTCACAACCCAGACTTGTTGACTCCGTATGGACTCTGGTTACAGGAATCTATCCTTTTTATTAGCTTCCTTTTTGGCATAGTTTTTTCCACTCGTGACAAAGTCAATTAAACAAAAAGTCACCTAAAGGTGTGACGGCTCCTCTGAACTTGTATCATCTTTGATTTTATGTAAAATTCACAAGTGATCATTGTTATATTCACCTCTTGTCATCAACTCACCTGTGACACTGATAAATTAGGTCATTAATTGTAACTGTCTTACTCACATTCAAGAGAAATAGATTTGTTTCATTATCTTCAAATGCAATATTATCTTTCCTTCATGAAGTCTGTAAATGCACCGATTGAATGCCAGGATCCATCCTGCCACTGAGTACCTCAATTTCATCACCCAGTCTGTGATATCATGTAGCTAAGCTTTACAGTTTGGCTCTTGCTTTTTCAAAATCCTTGACAGCACTTCTCACTGATCTGGGGTAGTGGTGCAGTGCACTCAGAGTTTTTGGGCTCTGCAGCCGAACAGTGCAGTGCCCGGCTGTCAGTCCCACTTATTGCACAGTGGAAACACCGAGCTTTTTGTCGGCTGTAGTGACGGAAATGTT
This sequence comes from Menidia menidia, assembly GCA_907169785.1. Lineage (NCBI taxonomy): Eukaryota > Metazoa > Chordata > Actinopteri > Atheriniformes > Atherinopsidae > Menidia > Menidia menidia. Next base: position 3,682,348 of record CAJRST010007779.1, on the reverse strand, counting down.
GCAGCCAAGAAAAGCTTTTGTTTAATTTTTACTGCAGGTGATGCATGGGAGGCTTTTGCTCATTTAGATTCAGTGCATGATACCTCATGTGTGATGTTCTGGGTTGATAACCTATATTCAGATTCATGTCAAGGCTGGCCTTTATAAAATATGTGGTCCTGAAGGCGACTCATGACCACTTGGAAGTATAAAAGTTTAAATACTGGCAGCCAGAATGCCAACAACAATCAAAAATGTAAATTGTTTTGGTTTTTCACAATTCAAGTTAGCTAAGTATTGTCATGTTATCGATTGATTTTTTCTCTGAAGTGGAAAAAACCCCATCAGAAGTTGGTTTCCAGCTCATAGGTGCATCACAAAAATAGCAGCACCATTTTAAACCACTTTCACCACTTACAAAACTTTTTGCCGTACAACATTGTTGAGAAATTGATTTACTTGGTTATTTTCACTGCACTGCATTTTTCAAAATATTGACTGGAAGCCTGAGGTTTATGGACAGAAAATCATAGTGAGTCTCCTGTGGTGCAAACCTCTCAGTCACCCAACTCTCTCACTTTTGCAAACTGTGGTCTGCATTTCGGGTAATCAAAAATCCATATTTAGGCACAGTCATTGTCCCATAATGTCTGAAACTTTTCACATAACAGCGCAGAAACTGAATTTGAGTTTTTACCTCAAACTGTCACATTTAGTTGTTATACTTGACTCCTGCGTCTTTGATCTAGCTGCCCTGAATTTTCGGTTGATGTGTTTTTTGTAGCCATGTTTCTACAAAAAGTACTTTTAGGGCCAGAGCTTGAAATATTGATCCTAGTTTGGATTTGTTTTTTCTTGCTTTTTCTTGAACACATTTTTTGTTCTTATGTGTTGAAAAAGCACTTATTCTGTTGGTATGGCTATTTTTGTTTTGTGGTTTAATTATTTCTTATCTCTTGGTTTTCTTGAGTTGAGGCTTCATATTATGTTTCAGATTCTTGTTCCGCTCACTGGTCTTCGTTAACCCTGTTTTAGTTCTCATTTCCCACCAGTCTCTGCTGTATCAGTTGCATTTCCAGGTTCATTTCCCCTCACTCTATGCACTCCCACTCATTCCTTTGCTGTTTTTTTCAGCTTCTGCTTGGTTTACTGTTTAGATCAGTTGTTTTCACAGTATACTTTCTGGTAGGAAATGATAGGTTAACAGGTTCACATTCTTGGGGCAGGAAAGAAAATGAATAACCAACACCACCATGTTGAAGTGGCCATGGATTGCTTGAGTTTTTGTTTTTTGTGCAAACAGGAACAACTGTTCCCTGAAATACTTCTCAGATGCTTGAAAATTAGCGGACTGTGAGATGACAGTAAAATAAATGCTGATGTAAAAAGTTGCAGGACACCAATTTATGGTGATCTCAGAGGCATTGCTCCACTTTGGGGGCTTCTTTTTCTTTTTTCTTCACTGGTTGATTTGTGACATCTAAATAAGTGAAGTTGGGTTAAAGGACCTCTAGAAAACAATCATTTCCTGCATTCTGGATGTGTGAGTACTATTTGTGTTTGTCCAACGTTCCAGCACCCATCAAACATTTTTCATGCACTTTGAATGACTGAAATAATCCTAAAACTTTTGAGGAGTATCCTGCACACCCTGTAAGCCTCTGAGTACAGACTGTACTTGTAAAATGTCGGGGGAAAAATCCTATAAAATCCATTACATTAGCAGTCAATAAACGGAACATTTAGCTTGTTAGGACTTTTTAATGCTGTTGACAACTGATAAAAGGATTACTTTCAGTGGGTGCTTGGAGGGCTCTTCAGGGTGTAAGCATTTACATCTGTCAGGACAGGTGCACTGAGGTCTTTGAGTGGCGGCTGAGTGCTGGGCCAAAGACGAACAAGCTCCTCATCCAGATGAACTTTCTGCCACTCATGCCTCACAGATTGATCTGTGCCAAAGCCTGGGTGAGGGGGTTGTAAAAAAAAGATTGGATCGACTATTTCAAGGACTTCCAGCATTGTGAGAAAGACTATGATTAAAAAACAGAGATGGCACTTTCATTAAATCATCACAGTGACTGTGTGTGGGCTTTACTCATACCCTCTCACATACACACAACTGTATATAGAATCACACATTCTATCAGGGTCATCCTATATTTCAGCTTTACTTTCTACATTCACTGACTCTAGCTTTAAAATTCTCTAGATGTATGTGTGAGTATGAAGAATATACCTTTCATTTCCGGAGTTCTTTTATTCTTAAGTTCAGATCACAACAAAACACGAGACAGAAACTTGTATAAATTCCAGACACAGATCTTTTTTCATCTGTTACCCAAAAGCAAAGAGTTCATTGAAAGGATGCCAGTGCTTCTGTTCCAGGTAATGAGGTCCAGCACAGCTGAATTAATTTAGCCGTCCTCTCTGTGAGGGAGCTTTTACAGACATTGTTCAGTGTTGCTTTTCTATGTAAATTTCAAATTAATCTAAGTGTTAAAAGACTTTTGCTGGGCTTCAATGAAATGTGGTTTAAGAAATGAGCTCACAGTGGTTATTGCTAAGATCAGCAAACACTGAAGCAACAGGATGTCTCTCTCTCTCTCTCTCTCTCTCTGAAGTAGTAGAAAAGCTCTGCTAATATGCATTCTAAAGGAAGACTAATTAAAACCTGTATAATCCATAAACAAACAATAGGTAAAGAAGGTGCATTAGAAGCTGTCTGAATTGAACAACTGCATTCAATTTCTGTTCTTTGTGCTGCTACATATTTTCCCCCTCTTGATTCCAGCCGAGTATTCAATGCAAGCTAAATCCTGCACGGTTTGTTTTTTGATGTGCAGGTGACATCTGATTTAATGGATGTCACCTGAGTCAGTTCGATTCATTTGACCTCAGTTAACTTGCTTTATCCAACTGCCTAAAAGAAACAAAAAGGTTCAAATGTTCTCGTTTAATGCCCAAATTGTCAAGTTTTTGGATGCTCTATTTGCATATTAATCTATTAGATTTTTAGAATTACTTGAACAACAAAGCGATACATAATATTCAGCCTCATGAACATGTACTTTGTCAAATTTAAACTCGTAAACTGAGTTAATCTGTGACTAGACTGTGAAACTAGATGAGTGAAGCAAAATGAAAGGAACAGGGTTCAGTAATATGGTCCCATAACAACAGGTTTCAGTAATATGGAAGAAGGTGTGTTTATGAAGGATAATGAACCGAGCCACAGTAGGCATGACTGAAAACAGTTAGTATTAATGATTTGACATTAAGGCAGCTTACGTACAGAAAAATATTTGTCAGAAATGAGTTCACTTAATATTTATAAAAGCTTTAATTCTCTAGCCTTCTGCCGGATGTCGAGCAGTATTTATCTAAAACGCCATCACCGATTTCAGGCTTTTTCGGTGTGCATACACTCTGCTTTATTCAAAATTTCTCATTCTTTTTTCATCATTATTTTAAAAAAATGAAATCATTTAGAATTCTGCTGACGGACTCGCGCATGCTGCAAATGATAAGATTGTGTTCTGTAAATGAGGCAAAAAGGTCTCTTTAAAAGGCAGCCTTTCCTGTCTTATCACGTCGATCGCCTACACGCTTCGGCTAATCGTCTTTGCACCTTCCAAACTGTCAAACGGAGCTTTTATATTTGAGATTATGTCATTTCGCCACACAGCCTGCGAGAATGATCTCATTTCTCAGCTTTACAGGAGTGGGCGTGTAGCTGCAGATGACCATAGTATTTAGACATGAATATGTATTTATTCACTGCATGTGAGACCAAACAACCCCTCACGTCAGGACTTTTTCCACAATCAATAGAGCAGGAATAGCACTTGAAGCGCTGACCATCTCTGAATCAATTTTTCCTCCGTGGCCCCTGAGGTTGGTGCCACTGTTTTCAGAGGCTAAAACAAAGTTACTCACACTCTCTCCAGGGAACTAACAGCTTGGAGCGGAGGTACTCTGTGGAAGCTAATGAATGTGTTTGTCATATCTCCAATGGCTGACTTTATAAACCCAGCGCCTTGGCTTGAGATTTGTGGTAATCAGGACTCTGGAGAAGCAATTGCATTTTCTTGCTGGATTTTGCGTTGTTATGTAACCATCAGTGCTGATGAGGCACCTCAGGAGAACGTTAAACTCCTGACACCGGGCTGTCTCCTGAACGTAACCGGGGGAAAATGTCGACATCACGCCAGAGTAAATCATTGTCTAAACATTCGAAGCTTGTAATTGGCAATCTCATCAGAGAAAGAGCATGAATATCGAACAAATCATGACACATCTGTTTAGAGTTGTCTGATTTGTAAGTCCCATGGGGAACACGGGCACACAGACCAAACATGGCCAGTTATAAGGTCATGATGAGATTCAGTTATTAAAAACTTGATCCACCTTATAATTAAATGCCAACAAATACGTTTTTTTTTAAATAGCCCAAGACTAACTTGACTCATTATTTGATTATTCCCACACACTGGGAAAATCCATACCTATTTTAATTTTTAAGTGATGCTCCATGTAGAAGTTTCAAAAGTCGATATTAAAGCCTCTGCAGTGGTTTCATTTTTTCATTTTCTTGGTGTGCTTTAGAGTTTAACATTTTTTACTTATGAGAGAGACAGTATGGAGACTTATTTGTTTTCCCTTTCTCTGGGGCTGGCCCCTAAAACTTCTCTGGAAAACAAAATCGCATACATGCAAACAAGAAGGAACAGACTGGCTGTGCGGTGCTGATGCACTTTGAAAGCACCTCTTGATCAGCAATTCCTTCTGTAAGCCCACACATCCCTTCCACTTCAAAAGACAACTCTTGGAGGTTCGGGACACGGAACTGAGTCAATGAAAGACACGGAGACGTCTCGGCACAGATGCTTCCCTTTGACTTCAGACACGAGATGCTTTCATGAGCCAGCTGCCCTCATGTGGATGATGCTGGTGCCGAGGTAGAACAAACATTTTCAGAACGGGAAACTTTGACAACAGTTGTTGCCTATTCTAAACATATGGCTCATCAACTGCTGATTAAGGTATTAAATCCCCCCCATCTGCACGTGTGATTCAGCCGGTGCAGTGGCTGATCAATAACGGAGAAATGACTAAGGATTCCTGATTTCTAAAGGAGAGCAGCATAATTAGGCTAATTTGGAAAACAGCTGAGCTTTCGCTGGGCACAGACTGTATTGATGGACATTTCCTTCCCTCATTTGTCCAAGTTTACAACGTCCACCCCGCGAAAGTAAATGTAGAGTACTCAGTGAAATCTGTTCAGCACTTTTGTGAAAGTCAAATGTTCAATATTGGAAAATCGAGATGCCAAAGGGAGGATACCACCGGCAGGAACTTTGTTCACAAAGACTGTCCAACTGGGTTTCAGTGGGAGCAGCACCTGAAGTGGAACCCACTGACCGGAATGACCGCTGCTGGGGCTGGAAACTGAGCCTGCATTAATGTGAAACTAATTCAAACAAATTCAAAGATGGGACAAACTCTCACATTTTCGTCCTATTCTTTTCCTATTGGCTGTCAGTTTCATCATTCCTAGTCTCACAAAGCAGGTGTCTTCCAAGATGTTTATATCAAATCAGGGGAATGTGTTCAAAATAAATCATGTTCCATCCCTCACCAATAGTTCCAGTGACTCAGTGTCACCATGTACTGCTGCTATTTATCACCTACTTTTTACACCTGCTTTATTTGCTTTACCTGTTTATCGGGTATTGAATTAATAGATTAGAGTACAAATGGCTATTATGTACTTTCTTTGCTTTCTCCTTTTATGTTTACATTGGATCAAATATTCAATAAACATCTTCTGTTTCTCGGCAGATGGTAGCCTAATAGTGCCAGAATATCATAATCAGAAGCACAGATGGCAAACACATGATGATGAAAGACATAATACTATGTACAAAACATGCCTTTGCGCACGGTCAAAGATTTGGAAAATGAAGCACAGTTTAAATACCAAAACTGTTTAGAACATTTAAACAGTGACACTGAGTCAGTAAAGAGATGTTTGTGGCCACTGGACAAAAAATCCGTCATCTCTACCTTATCTTCTCTTCTGTTTTGTCAGGGAAATATTAAATATCAACCATATTCAGAGGCTGCTTAGCGCAGATGTAAAAGGTCAACAGTGGGTTTCCCATATTTTGAATAATGTGCCAAGAGTTAATCCAAAGCTGCAGTCAAAAAGCAAAACGGATAGCTATTTAGGTTAATCTCCATAACACATAGAAACTGCACTATAACGGGATGATTTAGCCAGTTTATTTCATTGAGCAACTTATTTAATGTTCATCTCACATGGTGTTATGGCATGTATTAATACATGCGTAATAGCTGCTTTCAAAATAGATGAGATACAAATCAAAACAAGCTGAGTGAAATGGTAATTACTGGAACTTACTGTGGGTAAATGGCAGATAAAAACGAGGAACGTAGTTGCAGTAAAAGTACCTGAAAGCAGGTTGATGCTGAAATGCAATTACCCAAAAAGAGCAAAGTGTCAGAGCCGACAATCAGGTGGATGCTAATGAGCTGGAGTCTTAACTACGCTCCAGCAATAACGCTGAAGATGTGTGTGAGCAGTGCAGGGGCTGCTGCTTTGCTCTTTGTTTTAATATTTGCAAAAAGTAAAAAAGTCCTACATTGCAGGATGAATTTAGCTGAAAAAAACCTAAATAAAAAACATTTCTCTACATTTTTACTGTTGGTGAGGCAAAGTTGAAGTTGAAATTTCTCCATCTCATAGTGAGAAAGAGAGACTGTAAGAGTTTAAATCTTGAGGAACTGAGAGAATAAACTTCAAATAATTTATAGGATTGTAAAGCGCTGTGCCTTGTTTGCAGGGGGCCTTCTCTCTCTGTCTCATGTCAACTTTCTGCCAGTGCATCGGATCATCTTGCTGCTGGATGCTAATGGATGAAGCTGCAATCATCTGTGAGCCAGGCGGCATGAAAGGACAGTGATTGAATGCTGAATGTGTATTTAAATTGAGATTTCCTTTTCATGATATCCTGTCTTTCTCTCTCTTTTCACTTTCTGTCACAATAGATGGTGGTTGTGAATGTTAACTGTCTCAAACATGTTTTTTTATTTTTATTTTAGTGTTAATTTGAACACATCTTTTTTTTTCTTTTCACCTCTGAACGCTCTGGCAACCATTTCCTGACTCAAATCTACGGCTCTGCCCTCAATTAAATGTGTTACCTAAAGCATTCACTGATGTGGATCTCAAAATAATAAGAAAGGGATTTAGCATTTAATCCTTTAACTCAAAAATGAGTCATAATTTGCCTCCTAGAGACCCGCACAACGTCTCTTCAGCTGCAAAAGTGGAGCTAAGTTTTATATGCAAAAATAAAACCCCTGAAGTAAGAAAGTTTCCATTCCATGCATGAAAAAGAAGTCCTCATGCTGCCAAACAATGACTAATCAAAGCATGGACTCTACACGAGCTCTGAAGGCGTCCTGTGGTATGAGGCATCAAAACATTTGCAGATAAATTCCTCAGAGTTGGGATGTGCAGCTTCCTTGGATCAGACTTGTTTTTTCCAGCACAACCCCACAGATGATTGATCAGATTGAAATGTGAGGAGTTTGGAGAACAAGTCAGCACTTTGTTCTCCTTTATTCTTTTTCCTCAAAACATTTTGATTTTGAAGTGTGGCGGGGTTTATTATCCTGCCGAAAGAAGCCTCCACCAACGGGGAATACAGGGATGAACACAACAATAACTCCATTCCAGTCAGACGGCTCACTTGTTAATGTTCAGAAACCTTCATCTAAGTATACGGTTTAAGTTTGGGATCTAAGTTTCTGCACCATCACATCTTATGAACATCTTTCTTTATTAGATTTGGTGCGCTCACACAGAGTCAGAGGTCACAGACTGACCTGTCAGTCATGGAAAATGACAGTGGTGGTCGGAACATCATAAGAAAACCATGTCGTGATGGAAAAAGATCTTTCTGTTTCCAGTTGTCTGTGTCCTGTCTTGATATGGTGTGTGGATTGTGAATGGAAGATGCATTTGCACTTTTATAGAGTTGGAGGATTTCAAAGAGTCAAGTTTGAAAAGTTCTATCCAAACAGTTTTTTGAGTCTACATCATGAAATAAATCCAACACTGTATTAATCAGCTAAATACGCTGTAATAACCGAACTTCAGTGAGCGTCGAGAGGACACTTAGGCGGTCAGAGCTGTTGTTATGCAACCCCTTACAACAGGCCGAGAAGCCTGGCGACGTCCATTAAACTGACAGAAAATCGTAGGCGTATCACTCATGTCATGAAGGTGACAGATGCTTGGAAATATTTGTCACTTTTACATATCTTAATCACCTCACGGCGGCCAATTGCTCACAGCATCTGAAACACAAATGAGTAATTGAAAAGCAATATGAGGTAATAAATCCTGTCAGATTTGTTAACGTAGTTGGCTCTCCGCAGTGAGAACACATTGTTCCCTTTGTAACAGGCTGGATTTTTGTTTGCACAGTCACAGTTGTCGCAACGCCACAAAGGAAAAATGGACGGTTGAAATATCCTGTGGACTGAGAGGCCTGATGTTATCAAATGAATCGGTTAAGTGTCTTCCACGCTCTTCATGGACTTAATCCATCACTGGGGGCTGGCAGAAACATTGATCATTCACCATCAGCAGGAGAGTCCGACTTTCAATATCTCATCTAACGTTATATTTCTGCTCTTCACTGCAGGTTTGTTGGTTTTGCCCTATATGTGGGACAATAATCTGTTTTGATTTCATTTAAATTAGATTTGTTTAAAAGAATAAACTTTTCTTTATGGGTTAGATTAATGCAAAATAGGATGTTTCTGTGTCTAAGATGAGTCATCTTATGCTGTGCTTTTATTGCACGCTAAAAATGAATCAGTCACCTCCCCTTGCCTCCATCACTGTAAGTTCACCAAATGTTAAGCTCCTTTTCATGCGGCTGACATTTAATTATATCTAATTAAATTCAGACAGACTTGAGGTGTTTCGCCGAAAGAGATAATGGAGAACGCTGGAATGATAAGAGCAAAGGAATTTTAAGTCAACAACAATAGAGTGTGATTTTCACCTTAAAAACTTCTCACCACAGGCCACCAAAATGGTCAGAATTTCCCGCAGCACACAATTCAGACTAAATAAATATTCAAATGTCCTTTTTTCATCCTGATTGCAGACAGTTTCAGTATCATTCCATTCTTTCTGCCGGTCTTCATTATTTTTGTTCTGATTGACACAAAACGTACCTAGAAATCTACACTATTTCAAGAAATTAGTTTTACAGAATAGAGGTTGGTACCTGAGAGTTTGAGGCTGAGCATGACACATTCATACTGAGCTCTGCATTGCATTTTCCAGGGTTGTTATAAGGAATGTGACTGATTAAACGCTGTTGGTATGTTTTCACGTGTCTATTTTTAGGTCCATAAGCACAACTTCTTGTCAGTAAGTGAAAACTCAAATGAGCATTTATTATGGTGGTAAAAATACGCCAACTTGAACGGAAGTAATTGCACACGGCACACTTAGAGTTGGCATGTAAGGACGCCCGCGAAAAAAGAAGCAAGACATGCTCTAGGAAGAAGAAAATAAAAAGATAGAAGGGCCACCGCAACATATCTTATAACATTTAAATCTTGATTTGGTGATCTAATCATCCTCTTAATTTTGATGACCGAATACAAACAGATTTTGGGTTTATGTTCATGTTGAAGTTGATTCATTTTAGTCTCTGTGTACCTTGCAGGAAGGTTTGTTTAGCGGTCAGCACTTCACAAACACGTTTTGCGTGACTTGCTCCCCCACGGTGGCTCATCGGCCTCGACTAGATGACCGGATGAAGAGGGCGCGGGATGAGATCCCCACCAGAGAATTCATTAGCAAGCCTGGATTTCACAGCGCCGGCGTCCTTCTGTTTATTTGAGGGGGGCCAATGAAATTCAAGCTAGTGGGCGGCCTGAGGCGATGACAGCAGCACTTGCGGCGGAGGGAGAGTAATTGGGCCGTGCGTCAGATAAGCCCAGGTTGTGACAGCCTACTCAGAGCTGTGTGGCTGCCGCCGCAATGCAAAGCAGTCTCTCAGCCACTTCACTCACACGCAGTCACTCAGCAGAGAGAATACCCTCTCATCACTCTCTGCCAAACCAGGGAGCAGTTTTAAGAGGGGCTGGAGAAAGCCAGTCCTCCGTAGATACAATGGGAAATTACAGCTGTTTAAGCAGCGTGACAAAACTTCACAGAACATGTAAAAAAATGTTGAAAATAAAGGGTTAGATGGTATGGAGTTCTCTTTTCCTCATACAACTGTATCCAACTGATGTTTCTTTTCCTTGAACAGCCTGAGGTAGAGCATTTGTTGCAGTTTGTGTTCACGCAAGGACACCCAGGTGAGAAAGAAATATTTTAATGTGCAACACTTATTGACTTAAAAGAACAGAAGCGGTGGTGAAAGTGTTTTTCATTCACTCTGATAACCGTTATTAAATGACGTTTCATTCAAACACAACAGATAAAATAGAGTTGTTTGTGTTGACATGGATGAAAAAACAAACAAATAAATAAATAAATAATTTACAGCGTCTAGAGTGCTTAAGTATTCCTTACTCATACATTATTTACATATTCATATAACCCAGTCAGTCTAAGCAGAAATATTTTCTTGTGTTTACATCAGTCTCTGCAGGTCAGAGACTTTTTTTTTTCATATTAAAAGTCAAAGGAATGACTCAGGCATGATTGCGTTTCTGTTATGTCATGTGAAAATAATCCCAAACTCTACCCAGAGGCTTGTCAAGTTTGGTTATGGCTGTAAAAATGATCCTTTTTAACAGTAACTGTGACAGGTGACTGTCTTCGCTAGCTCAAAAGCAGCATTGCTTATAGCATTTCAGAGGAGGCTGTTGCAGTTCGGAGAGTGCAACAGGGTAGCACTTCAACATTTGTGTGTGAATATTTGCAGGTGGCTTCATGTTTTCCGTTTTACTGGCGAGATTTTGATGTCCTTTCTTGCCGCTCGGCAGAGGATGACGTCCTCATCGTCCGCTGTCTGTTGCTTGGCAAAGTTGACGAACACCTGAGCGAAGCACAAAGGTATTTGACGTGGAACACAAAGCAATAAGAAAAGGGTTTAATTAAACCCAGGATTGATCCTTTTTGTTCATTCATGCATTTTATAAATTAGATTTAAAAGGAAAGCCTATAAAAGGACACACAAGGATGGCATGCAAACAGTGTTTGTGTAAAAAGCTGTCCAGGGCAGAAGATGAATCTAGTAAAAGATATTTAAGGTAAATTTTAATTGTGCAGAAATATGATCAAAAGCATGACCTTAACTAAAAAAGCGAAGCAAAAATAAGTCGTTTGATCTTTCATTTCATCTGAAAAATACTTTTAGTTTCACTGCAGCTCAATAAATTCTTGTGACCGCTGATATTTTAGCCCTGTCTTCCTGTTAATGTGTGTTTCACATGAACAGCTAATACAGGTCCTTTTTCTTGGCTTATTTTTCTTTTCAACAGCAGAAAATAATTTATCATCCTCCAGCTGTCGTACTGACAGTTGTGCTCCAGTCCATGTTGTTTAGCAACAATTTTCAGTGGGTTACCTGCAGATGATATGTGTGACATATTTCTAATCATTTTTCACACTACTGTGGGAGCATTTTTCAGTGGGGGATTAAAATTGCATTCTCACATTGAATTTACAGATTCTCCTGTTTCAACGAGAGCTCTGTGTTCACCTTTTTGCAAATATTTTTTACAATTTATTATTTTAGATTAGAATCTTCATGACTGGGATTTTCAATTTCCTAAAAGAATATATGTTGTCATTGTTGCATCTTATCCTCACCTGATCCAGTGTTGTCTGGGAAACGGTGTAGTCTTCGATGCTGAGCCTGTCTTTATTGGCCACCACCAGCTGAAATATTCTGGCCAGGGAGGATGAAGCAATCTCGTACTGCAGCGTGTTGTAGTGCTTTTCCCGCTGAACGCAGCCGGGGAAGGAGCTCTCCATAAAGCTCTCCACAGGTGCCAGCTCTGGGGACGAACCAGCTTTTTCTGCCTTGATTTTCATGGTCACCACGTAGCCATCGCCGAATCTGAGACAAGGAAATGCAACAGGTATACAGTCATGTTTTTCCCTCACAGGTAGAATGGCAACTTTAACCCATATCCTCAACAATAAATTGCTTGTCTTAACATAAATGATGGTGCTATAAATTATGGTGGATCATGCAAGGCAAGGATTGTTCATATGTGCAAATACAGGGTGAATAATGGCAGTTTAGTTTATGTGTGTGTGTGTGTGTGTGTGCGTGTATAATCCGGCTAAACACAAACTCTTACTTGTATTTGAGATGCTGGATTGTACCCAGACACTTGAAGGTCCCATTGACCATGATGGCCAGTCGAGTGCACAGAGCCTCACACTCCTCCATGCTGGTGGAAAAAACAACAATCCATCTTTATTTACTAGTTCACGTCTGCGAGAAATACTGCACCATTCAACATGTTTCTGATTAAAATCAAGCAAGAGCTGCTCTGGTCATCGTTGCATTAGCGGCTATTCTCAGGACAGTTAACTGTGTTTGCACAGCTTGGTGGCTCTAGCGCGCCGTTATGTTTTTAAATGTTTAACCTGTGTGATGTCAGGACCACGGCCCTGCCGTCCTGAATGACGCTCATGATGGCGTTCCACAAGAAGCGCCGTGAGTGAGGGTCCATTCCTGTCGTGGGCTCATCCTAAACACACACACAACCACAAGGCAAACAGCAAACTTCACTTTTCACCACACATAATTCCATACGAGTAAAGACCACGTCCTTATCTCAATCGGCATATGGCAACAATCACAGATGTATGCCAGTTTGAACAGAACTGCACAACTCCTTGCCAATGCATTAAATATTCAAGCCCAGGCTTGACTGAACCCATATGGCATCCCATCTGGATCCATAGACCGTTTCATTGATAAATCTCTGCATAAAAAAACGCACAGAACAATGGGTTCGAGGGGGCTGCTTTTTCATTGGCTAACTCACCAGCAGCACCAGCGCTGGGCAGCCAATCATGGCGATGGCGGTGGACAGTTTGCGCTTGTTGCCTCCGCTGTAAGTTCCTGCGCAGTAGGCTGCGTATTCGGTCAGGCCCAGCTTCTGAATGCCCCACTCTGCCACCTGAGGCAGGAAGAAAGAACATGTTTAAATGAAATGAAAAGGGGCATGACAAACTTCAGTTAACGGTGAGACGGGAAAGAAGGAGTTTCTTTGCCATTAAAGGAGGAGAAGAGGAGAAGGATATGTTTGACAGTTTAATTTGTAAAGCAGCTGGAGTCACACTCACCCGGGGGATTTCTGACTCAGGTACCCCTCTGAGACGAGCATAGAGGTAGAGATGCTCCCTGCCGGTGAGAAGCTCATCAATGGCGTCAAACTGGGGGCAGTAGCCCATGTTCTGGTGCACATCAAGAATCTCAGAGAGAATGCTACAGAAAAAGATACAGAATTATGTTCAATGCGGGGATCTGACAAAGGACACAGTATGGCAGGAAAAAGACAATAAGAAACACTTTTGAATGGCACTACAAGTCCTTTAGCAAATATACTTGATATTCTACAGTTCTCTGAGTATTCTGAGGGGAAAAGCTCTATACTGGAAATGTGTTGCGCTGAAAGATCCTTGAAAGGAGACTTGGAAGTTTGAAAAATAATAGTCTCACAGCTTCTGTTTGGTTGGATTTTTTTTTTCGTTTTCAGGCTCAGTGTTCAACTGACCTCCATGTGTTTAAACAGCTTGACTCACTTAACTGGAAAGATAGCAAGACAAGCCAGGAGCCGCAATTTTTCTTTTTATTCTTCTTTATATAAATATATCAGTCCATGCAAATGAGTTTGTTTTCACCCAGGTACTGTTTTTTTTTTTTTGTTTGGGGGGGGGATACTGATCTCTATGTACCTGTAACCAGCCACAATAGCCTCTCCAGAGCTAACATCGGTGTCGCCCGTCAGCATTTTGAAGGTTGTTGTCTTTCCAGCCCCATTAACTCCCAGAAGACCAAAGCACTGAAGAGAAAAATAATAACCATGCCATCAGTACAGGGACACAAGACTCTGAAAAAGATACACTTCCACTTTATCACCTTAAAAAAGGAACAACTGATAACATAGTGAAACATATACAAACTAACCATGCGCTGTAGCTAATGTGGATATAATAACAGAAATTCAACAACCCCAACACAAGTCTGCTGTTTGAAAGGAGACCAGAGTTGAGTTCTGGCGGGTTCACAGTATCTATGTTACTCTAGCCAGAAGCTAAATCAGTCTATAAGCCTGCCGGAACAAAAACAAACAGACAGAACTTGTGCTGAATTGTCAGAGAGAAGCAGATCTCGGTATAAATGAACTCAGAGACTTCACCTCTCCTGCAGGGACTCCCACACAAATCCGGTCCACAGCTGCCCTCTTTCTGCCCACATACGTCTGTGCAGAGAAGACAGGGAAACAGTCACAACTCACTTCTCTGGACTTATACCTCTGTAATATAGCTGTATTATCATTATTCCATCTGTTTAAAAATAATCCAATGAACACAAAAATTGTCAGATTTGTCACCAATGTATCTTATATTTGCTTATATTTGTTATTTATTATTTAGGAGCAAAAGGAAGTTAAAAATGCTAATTATTTTCTCCTCTCTGAAAAAAGTCTGTAAGACTTATTGATATTTGCTTTAAATCCACCTTCTTGGATTTATAACTATGATTACGAATAAGGGGGGGAAAGCTTCAGAAGGGCAGTTTTTGGAGCAGAATGAACATCAGAAAGGCTCATTTTATTCTGTGTTGAAAAGAGGCTCCCTGTGCAGACAGCTGCCTTTTTTTTAAATCAGACACCACAGCTGCCAATGTAATTTTAACACATTCTCTTACTTTGAGGATTGTAATAATGTCTTTTCTACTGTCAATGTTTTTTCACAATCATCCTTTTTATGTCTTTTGTGTATAAATACTTGTTAAAAACCTTGTTAAAAATGTTTCACCCGAAAGGATTAATGAAAAAAAAGCTGAAATTGAAATGTACAAATGTTCTAATTAAATGACGGAATCGTCTGGAGGGGAGCCAGAAGCACACGCAGATCTGCCACAACAGTACGAGCGAGTCCTCCCAACAGCGTGCACATATGTTTGCCTCTGAGGAGTCTGTTGTTTTGCCAGTTACAGCCGATCACTTGGGTCCTGTGGGCTGCGAGTTCTGGCATCCGTGGGATGTGCTTGTTTTTCTGTGGGATGATCTGTGTTTGTGTTTCTGCCGCGTCCTACAGGTGCCGGATCCCACTGGGATCTGGGGAGTTTGGGGGCAGGACTCTTTGACAGGTTTTTTCCTGAACCGTATTGTAGTGCGCATCACCCTGATGGTGGAAGCTTTTGCCATGAGAGAGCGTCGTGGATGTGACAGTTAGGTGGGCTCTTTGTTTCTTTTCTTCTTCTTTTTTTTTTACCTTGGAGAGATCCCTGATCTGTAGGATGTCTGTCTTGTTCCCTCCATCATAAATCCTCTGCCTCTCTTCTGCTACATCATCATCATCGTCTTGTATTGGAGTCTGCTTCTTATCTGATAACCTAAGCGATAAAAGAAATATTCATATTAGAAAACTTACAGGGCAACGGGGACATACCTTAAAGGAGTGTGTTCTTACCAGTGGTCCAAGAAGAAGCGGTACTGGATCAGAAGATTGAGTATAAAGTACACAAAGCCTTCCACAGTCATAAAAGCAATGTTCTTTCCCACAAAGTCCCATCGGAAAGGGTCCATAGTGTACTCCTCACCTGGAAAAAAGAGATTTTCCAAAACAAAAAAACTGTCTGAGATGATCTGGCTTATCACAGTGGTGTCTGATTGGTTCAGTCATTTTCATGGGAAAACGTGTGTTACACAGAAATCTAATAGTGGGATATGCACTCACCGAACCGGGCGTAGACATCAGTCACAGCCTGATTCATGGCCATGTCTATCAGTCCTCGCCCCAGGCAGAAGTGAGGGAACACCAGCAGGCATTTCTTCAGCCACTCGTTGAACATTAGCAAAGACTGCAAACACAACAGCACATGGAGCTCACTTGTCCTTGATGAAAAAACTTTCGAAAATGTTAGATTTATTCCAAAAATGAATGCTGTGTTAGAAAACAATGCATAAATATGCCCGTGTAGAAGTAATGTGTTATAATAACTAACTCTAAAGGGCCTGATTTGTATTCTTGATGACACATTTTGCTGAGGGGAAATAAATAAACATTGAAACTTTTCAAATGTTCATGTAATCAACAGGGTGGAAGGGCGCTCGCTCGTTATTAGCACTCAAACAAAGCTATTTACACCCTTGGAAACATAAACACGGCGGAAGTACGGCTCATTCCACCTACGGCGTGACTCGTGACTCATCTGTTGTGAGATAAGCGGAGAGCAGATGTGCAGTGAAGGGAACCATCTGGTTTTAGTTTGAGAATCATCTCGATTCTTTGGCAGAGTGGGTCATTATGAGGACGGCATCTGTACCCAAGTCCTGCTTCATTCCTCTCTTTTTCTGTGAACACTTGATGGATACCTTTCAGCAGCTATTTTTTGTGTCACATGTTTGGAACCACTTCTTCCTCATCACCACCTGTTAATGCCACACCACCAACTACTCTCCATGTTTCTAATAATTCCTCAAAATCATCCAAACACCTTTATGCTCACAGAGTTACACTGCTTTAAGAAACTTTTAATTTTCATGTGCAGCTAAGGCGCAGTGAATGTGATACTTTGATGGGCCCTTTTTTTTCCAATAACAACTGTAATAACATTGATGTGAAGAAACATTTATGTTCTTTCTTTTCATAGTCGGAGCTGTTGTGCTCTGACTGACCTGACGTCCCACGCAGTTTAGCCTATTTTAGGAAACCCACACACTTCTATAAAGTTTGAGCATCAACTTTATTTTCATCACAGCAAAGGACACCGAGGACCACAATGACGCAAATTCATTTTTGTCTCTTTTTGATGGCCTGAGGAAAGCCAAATAGTAAACAGAAGTCTCTCATTGGGTTTTGAGGATTTTTGTGCTTGCGACCAATCAGGAGCAAACAATATTGGTATGTACTGTCAGAAAATACTGATTTCTAATTATTTTAAGCTGAATCTTTTCACATTTAGGGTGAAAAACTAATTCAGAATGGACATTTTAAAACATCATTCAGATTTGACTATAAACTGTAATGCTTTTCCGAATGCCATTTTAAGATGTTAGAAATAAGATTAAGATTTGTTGTTGCACTCCATGTTGGCCCTGTTTCTCTGTGCTTCATCTGAAAAATAGACGATTTGAAAATAGTGCCGGCATGGAAAAATACTTTAGCAAACTTAAACAGTAATGCTCACTTGCACTATCGGTTCTCAATATTACAAATGAGGTGCATTTTAATCAGCATTCACTGTAAAATACTGAGACATTTAGGATCAATAGAACCTGACACGGATTGACACAGACAGCCTTAAATATTCAGTTAAAGTCAGAAGATAAAGTCTTACTCGATTGTTTTCGAAAAGCTCCAGAATGAAGGTGATGGCGCTGCTGTTGATGCCGATAAACAGGTTGATGCAGGACAGGGACACGTACGCAGTGCTTGGGATGTTGAATAAGTAAGACATGGGGTACATCATCGGCGTCACTGACCACCTTTGATAAAGGAAAAAGAAATGTACTTTTTTCACAATCACAGGGACTTTGATGTTCGCTTTACTTGTTGAGACCATGCATGATGGTCCATTTTGCATACCATATCATCTGTATCAACGTTTTTCTTCTCACTATCGTTCCATTTTACTTCTCAAAATCTAAATCAGCTCCACTGGGACTTAAAAGGCAGCGGCTTACCCATACAGGAGAAGCAGTGCTATCAGTGCTGGCAGGTTGGCCTGCGATGTGTAGCACTTTTTGTCAAACGCCATGAAAATGCCGACCACCATGGCAGTGCTGAGGGAGTAGTTAATCTGAGAGAAAAAATACCCAGAGGGCTCATTGAGAAGGGACTTTAATAAGACAAGGAGATATAACAAAGCAAATCATCGCAGTATTCCCGCCTTAGTGTGTTTTCAGCCGACAATAGCCGTGCCTCACTCACCATGTCCCAGAAGAAGTTGGCCACCCAGTAAACTAGAGGACTGACCCCACTGACAAACTGCAGGTGTTTGGCTTTGGTCACTCGCTCCTGAATGAGGTACAGGACAAAGCTGGCAGGGATGAAGGACATGGCGAAAATGACACAGATTGCCACCACAGCGTCCACAGAAGTGGTCAGCCTGAGGGGAAAAGCAGACAAGGTTAGTGCTCTGTATTTTGAAATCGCAAAAACAAAACAGACCGGCGTCATGATGCAAAGTCACGCCAACATGAACACCTCTTAGCAATTAGGCTGAGTTCAATGCAAACATTAGGAGGTAAATTCATTTAGGCTCCAGGTGTCCCTTAAAATGATCAGTTAATGAGAAAAATCAATAGTGTCTTTAACTGTGTAATATATGTGTAACACATGCAGGTTTCATGGCAAAAACAAACACACAATTCTCCAAGGACCAAACCAAGTAAAATCCACTTACAAGCTTTCATTTAAATGTTTTTCTTTTTCTTAAAGGGGCAACACAATACCCTTTTTGTTCTGCACACAAAACTAAAATTGTCAAGGACTCTTGTGTGTGTAAACTGTCTCCTGTTGTATCAATACATTTTAAAGAATAAAAAAATATTCAAAATAGAAAAAAGGAGGGTGGATTTAAAGGCATTGCTTACACAGTGACCTCTGAAAGCTGCTCTTTGGTGAGGTTTAATGGATGGTTGATGGCAGTGATACCAAACTCCACCGGGTTGGCAGATGGAGGGAGGAAGGCTCTCAGAATAGCGTTATTGGCCACACTCATGAAGGCGACCATTGCGTGCCAGCCTTTGTTATTGTACCATACCTGACAAGACAGAGAACATCATTAAACACTTTTTTGAAGAGCCACAATTACTGATCATATATAATCAAAGGGAGAAACAGAACTCCCTTTGGATGAATAGAAACTATATCTGATAAATTGACCAGATGTCTCACCTTTACATTAAATTCACTCTCCATGTATCTCAGAAATGTACCGATGTCCCTGAGAGCCATTGTGCTGTAGTGGCCCTGTGAAGAAAAATACACATTAGAAACTAACAGGGTGGAATCTGAAAACTAAACCTCTGTCTTCAATAAACGACCAAACGAGAATTACTCCAGTTATGTTGAGTATTCGTCCAAGTTGCTGAAAAAAATCCTGGATATCTTTTGGATTCACGTCCAGGATGGGAAGTTGTCCTCCTACGGAGAGGCCTCCATATCTGATGACAGAGAAGGTTTTTAGTCAATATCCTGAGCCACAAGCCCAAAAGGGAAACTAGGACAGACAGTAACAAACATGGGCTGGCAGAATTCAAATTACCTTTGTTCATTCACCCAGTATTTGCTCTTCAAACTGAAAAACAGTATTCAGAAATCATTTGAATATAAGTTTACGGATAGTTTTTCCTGTCCCGGTCCACTTCGGACAGACCTACCTGGTTCTGATGAGACTGGGATAGGTTTTGACCAAGAAGTCGGAAATGTTCCTGTCTGTCAGATCCAGCATGGTGTCTCCTGTGGCCTCCAGACGCTGGCGGGGGGGGAGGCCTCCTGCCCCGTCCGGACAGATGGGCATCATAGTGAGTTTCTTATTGGTGCTGCACTGGCAGGAAGGTGATGGGTTCAGGTGGTCCCACTCTGGACTCTGCAGGATGTTCGCCACCACGGGGGAGATGTAGGGTTGCTCCCACTCAGCTGTACTGTAATTGCAGGGCATCCTAAGGTGGAGGGGAAAAAAAATTATATGCGTACATATGGAAGGCTGGATAAGGAATGGGATGTGAGTCTGGAATGTTTTAGGATTCAGAAGATATTCGACAGCTTTCATTCAGTGTGGTCTTTTTATACTCACTCAAGCGGTTCTCCCAGCATGCATCGTGTGCCCACACCTGGTGGCTTTAAAAACTGGTCGGTGAAGTGTTTCATTTTTGAGTCAAACGGCCGCTCGTTGCTAAATGTGGAGAAAAACAAAAGTGAGAATATTGTGCGGCGAAAAGCAAAATCATCAAAGTCAATCCATTGAATGTCTGAGAATTTCTCTGTAGCCTTCATTCAAAGATCTGTTATATATCTAAACTTCATTCAAAGGGCTTCTATGGATGTTGTGAATCTAAATCTGCCAGGAAATTGATTCAGAGTATTCAGGTCTGACCTGATGAAGGTGAACTGTTGTCCATACATCCAGGGGGTGAGAGTCAGACTGGGATGCTCTCCAAATGGAGGGACGATCATGGTGAAGATCAGAGATATCAATACAAAACTGGCAGGAAGGATAATCTGAAAGTCATGTAGAGGGAAAACAAGTTAAATGTTTTCATAAACTACTAAAAAATATGATCTAATATATGTAGATTGGTTCAAAAATGGCCTTAACAGGGGAGATGCTTTGAATTTATTTTGTGTGAGACCCAGGGCAAAATCAAGTCAACTTTCACCCCAAAGTCCAGCTGTCCCCACTGTTCAGTACCTGAGCCAGGAAGTCCTTCTGGCTTCTTGTGGCGTGGTGGAATCTCTTCACCAGCAGGGCATGGAACTGCTTGAGGATGAGGGAGGTGCCTTTCACCTGCCGCGAGCCCTTCCCCGCGCTGCTGTCTGACGCATGGGTGCCGTTCATGCCATTCTGGTCTGCGGTCAACAAGGAAAACGCACACTGAGCGCTATGCTTGGAAGAGAAACTATTTTCCTGGCTAAAACGACTAAGTGGTTTTGGAGTAACGAAACGGCCCAGATCCTGCTGAGCGAGCCATGCCGATTCACCTCATTTGTCTTGGCTGAGCACCGCATTGATAAATGCTGTGCACTACTTGCTTTGTTTTAACCAGCTAAAATGAACGCAATCCATTCGGAATACCATTAAATTTGGTTTTAAGCACATCTTGTGAAAAAATGTGGTCAAGTCCCATAGTGACATACCCTTCTATTAATGTGGAAATATAAACCCTAACAGAGAACAGATCTACGTTTCTTCTAATGTGACATGAGATGGAGTTTGTCAATTGACCTTCATCTCCTTCTACACCGACTTCGCAGGCATTTTTTCTTCCCTGTAACATCCACTGCTCTAGAGGTGGGAGAAAACGCACACAAACAGGAGAGTTAATACCACATCACAGGCACAGTCTACAGCTCTAACTACAGTTCAAGTCACAGGTCTAATCAACCGAATAAAAAAGATTCGGACAGAGGTGGGGTTTACATAGACGAGCAGAGGGGTCAGGATGTTTACTTTCAGGAGAATGGTCAATAGTCACAGAGGTGACATTTACCAGCTGTGTTGGCGTTATACGCTGCCTCTCCGTCTGCGGTGACCTTGATGAATATCTGGAAAGAAAAGAGAAACTGTGAGTGCCTGGTTGGGATAAAAGACGACCTCATTTCCAAAAAAACAAAGTCGAATCCAAAACATTTTGTTGTGTCTCTCTGTTCAAACAGTAGAACAGCAGACTCCAGTGTCTAAAAATCCTCTTGTGAGTCATATATGAGTATACAGCTGGTTATTTACGTGTTGTTTGGTTTCGATATTGTCAGAATTTTGCAGCTGCATCTACACCCAGTGATTTATTGATGTTTCATCACATTTTAAGGTGTACGTGTCCCTACCTCCTCTAGTGACGTATCAGAGATGCCAAAGCTGCTCAGGCCCAGATCATGAAGTGTTTCCTCCAGCTCCCGAAACAGACTGGCGTAGGCTCGATGCTTGAACCCTTTGTTGGGGAGCAGATAGGTCAGCTCCTGTCCAATGGTCTCAATCAGCTTAGCATCAGGGACATGGTGGTGGATGAGGCCTGTGATGTTCTCCACATCCCCTGGGAAGAGAGACAGGATGTCACATACGGAGGGGCAAAATGCTCCAGATGACGGTAAATGTAAATGTAGCCGGCACGAAAAAAGGAGAAATTGGTTGAAATTCTAAAAGAAAGATAAGACAAACATCATTAATTGGCGATTCAAATGCATGAAGGATTTTGTGCTGGAACAGCTCTCCGATGTTGCATCTTAAGCAACGTGTCCTCGGGCAGAACAGGGAACAGAAAAAGCCTTGTGGGTCAATATCACCACTAAATTATGAATGGAAGAAAAATAACACGTTCTTTTTTAGTCCTGTTTTACCATTTGGAAAAATGAGCCACCGGCATAACTCCAACAATTACAACCTGACACTGTGGTGCTGACACACATGTTCAGACTGGTGACAAATCAAAGGAAAAACAAACACAAACAGACTGCTTTGACAATGATTATAGGTCCCTCAGAGTCTGTAATGTTGATCATCTCAAACCCTTATTGCCCTAACGATGGAGGACAGCCACGCTTCTGGTCATTCAGAGCAGCTTTGTAATTAATGGCACACTTTCTTGTAGGGTGCACTTAAATCAGTGAACTTTAATCAAAGTAGTAAAACATCCCTTTAGATTAACACAGCCAGTGCAGCTGCACTCTGCTGGAAATGACTTTGTCACTCTTAGAGCAAATGTAGCTAAATGGGTCAGATGTAGACTTGTCCTGTTTGCTTGATCTTTCGCACTATATTGATGTTGATGGGTATCATTTATAGATCTGAAAAACCTCTGCATTACACTCCCTGATGGACAGGAGAAGTGGTTTAAAATATATATCTACATGAAAAGGATTCAAATTAATCTGGAAATATTCCCAGAGCTCAAAGAAACGACCAATGTTTTAATCTTTAATCGACTCATTTTCAAACTTTATCAATCTGAGCCTCAAAATCCTTGTGTTAATTATTCGTAAAAACTTTTGAATTATATTCTTTATGCACAAACATTGTCATATAAACAAGGTTTGAGTGAGTTAGTATTTAATCCGACAATATTAACAGTCAATAACACACTTCTATGCATAAAACAAGTTTAAATCATCTTCATTTAGTGTTTGAGTGATAGATAACCATTTGTTATTTCCTTTATATAATGGCAGTGCGAGCCATAAAATATTTTTTAACCCACAAAACTTACAGGCACTTTGTTGACCCTGCAACTGAAATCAATCTTAATCAGAAAGCCTAATGTCTAATCCTTTTAATAAAACTTTGATAAAAGTTAGGTCTCACTGCAAGCCTGCAGTAAGACAGGAAAAATGGGAGAACTCTGCAGAAGTTTCATGTTTTAAAGCAGAAGAAAATATAAACACTCACCATCTAGAACTCTGTCTAACTGTGGGCACTGAGTCTGAGACTGATCTTTGTATCTGGTGCAGATGGAGCAGGAACAGGAGCAGTCTGAGGCGCAGTCACATTCGTTCTGGGAGAAATATAAAAAAAAAAACAAGAACCAGCTAAAAAAGGCAGAAGAGTTTCTTGAATAAAAATTGAAAAAAAAAAAATCGGGCACCATCTCGCACAAATTGTGCGACAATACAAAGTCGGAGCTCACCTCCCGCTTCTTTAAATCCTTCATGCGACGCACCAATGTCAGATAGAAACCGACCCCGAAACAGTTTTTCAGGAAAAGGGGGGACCCTGAGCAGTAGAGCTGTCCCTTGGAGATGATGGCGATGCGGTCGCTCAGCAGGTCGGCTTCGTCCATGTGATGAGTGGAGAGGACCACGGTGCGGCCTGCACACACAGCACACTTTAATCAAAGCCTTCTGTTTGAGAAAAACAACACTGATGTCTGTGAGCAAAGTCGCAAACATTGTCACAGCCTCCTACAAATGATATTGATTTTATGACTATTTATTTTGTTGTAGTGATGCGGTCGCATTTTTCCATTTGATCACTGCACTGCTTAATTCTCATGTCTCGGGGGCAAAAAGATTGCATATCATCAACAACTGTCTGTTATGGATTGAGAAATTCTTTCTGGAGTTTAGGCAGAACTTAAACATTAAATCTTTATATATACATAATACAGTGGGGGCACAAACAGGTTGAATGCGACATTGCTCCTTCCAATATCTTTCTTTACCAGCTCTGTGTTTAAGAAGAAGCTCCCAAATGGATCTCCTGGAATAAGGGTCCACTCCAGAGGTTGGTTCATCCAAAATGACAACCTTCGACCCACCAACAAATGCCATGGCGACTGACAGCTTCCTCTGCATGCCACCTGTAAAGTGCATGCGACATGTGCTGAAATGGGGTGAAGGAATTATCCGCCGCTCCCTCTCTAACACGCAGACGGGAACAAGTTGCCAACCTGAAAGGTTCTGAGCCTCGTCGTCCCTTTTGTTAGGCAGTCCGAGGTCTACTAACATGTCCTCCACCTCCTTTTCTGCTTCCCCTTGAGTGCGACCCTTGAGCAGTGAGTAGAACAGGATGTGCTCCTCCACCGTGAGGCTGAGGCACAAAAGGAAAAAAAGGGAAAAAAGACATCAATGTCAGAACACTGAAAACATGTTATCAAGGCGTTTTTTTCTTTGTGCTTCTGCGCTGTTGATTGAAATATAAACAAGCAAAACATAATCAGCAGGTACAAATTATCTTTTATTTTTTAAAGTTCATCCCCCTGCTTCATTCATTCATTCGTTGTGCTGTTTTCTCAAAGCAATCTGTGGATGCTATTTTTTGCAGTAACATTTAAGCAGCTCACTGGTTGAAGAGGATGTTGAACTGAGGGCACATCCCCATAGAAGTGCGGATGATGTCCATGTCCGTTCGAATGTCTCTCCCGTTGATGTACGCTGTGCCGGACGTCGGAGGATAGAGGCCTGTTAGGATGGACCTGAAAAGACAAAATGTAGGCAGCATTAGTGGCACATTGTAGTCAAACATTCCAGCTGGAGTCTGATATTACCAAAAAGTTTCATCCTGAAGAATTTATGCGAATTTATATCCTGTTTAAGTGGAAAATTCTTTGCCAGGAGTTCAAAAGAGTTTGAAATATGCAGTGGCTGCCGGATAAGCCATGCAGTTAGAAAAATGTTGCATCAGTTTCTACAAACTGCAAGACATTTTTTCATCCAGATGTTTTTTTTATCTAAGATTTCACAGAGCGTCAGTGCGCGTACATCACTAATTCATGACCCTTCAGCTCTCACAGAAACTCACATTGTTGTGGTTTTTCCTGCCCCGTTGTGCCCCAAGAAAGATGTGATCTGTCCCTCATAGAAATTGATGTTGAGGTGGTTGACAGCTGGGCGAGAGCTTCCATCAAACACCTTCACCAGGTCTTCAATCTGCACCCCCAGGACCAGATCCACAGGGTCGGGCTCAAAGAACAGCTGGCCTGGATTTGAACGGAGAAGAAATATGCGCAAAAGATGTCACATCATCAGTAAAAGCCTTTCTCCGTGCCTGTAAGTAACACAACCGAGGCACGGCATAACCGATAGACCCAATGGAAAGGCTGGAGCCGGACTATGATAAATCCTGTCATCACTCTTCAGGAGTACTAACTTTGGTAGAACCTGCAACCTATTCGACCTATTGAGCTTCAATGAGTCAGGACCTGCAGGCATTTGTGGGAAAAATGTCAAAATCTCCAACAATGACAGCCCCGTGCAGTCCCTGTTATTTCTTTATTTCTTTATCTATTATTTCATATGGCATAGAAGCATACAATCAGATCTGAAATAGCCAGATTCCATATAATTAATGTTGACTATCCCCAAAAACAAACGGCTTTCACTAAGCCCACTGAGTCCAAATCATTTGGGACGCTGCACCCCCCCTTTGTCAAGACAACCGCCGTGTTGAGCTTCCCTCTGTGTCCACCAGATGTCCTCAGAGTCGGACATCTACAGTATGTTTGTGTCCTCACCCTCTTTCTCACAGTCCTCATGCTCCTCCTCCAGGTTTGGGCTCTCCTCCTGCCTCCTGAGCTGCTCTCGTTCTCTCTCCAGTTGTTCTCTCCTCCTCTGGTGTTTACAGGTCTTCTTGCTCGCCGAGCCATTACAAGTGGGAGTCTCTGGTGTGTCTACGCTCTCAACATCCTCTTGGTTCTCTGGTTCAGGTTTCTGAAGATCTGGTTGGGAAGAAGAGATCATGAAAAAGAAAAATATTTTTTTTTATAAAAGTTTGAAGCAGCTTCCCACCATTTAACAAAGGAACCAGGAGCTTATGTGAGCCAACAGCTCATTTATTAGCAACAATAAATCGGATATTTTAACTTAAATATGGGCCAGAGGAATATTTCCCGCTGTTTGTTAGCACAACATTCAACTCAGATTGATTAAAGAAAGAGACATCAAATCAAACCGAAATAATAACACGATACTGTGTTAACCAACTGAGTTAATTGCAATCAAACTGCAGTTCAGAGGCCACTGAGAGCATCCGCGGTGCAAAGCAACACGGTTCACGGTTTCATTTCACTAATCGACTCTTAAGTTTAGACATCAGGGGAGGAGCAACAAACCAGTGGCTGAAATAGTCTTGTACTCCTGGGAAAAAAGCCAAGGCCATGTAGGCCATGTAGGGCCACGGTGCTGTTGATCAAAATTGACCTGAGGGCTTATCTGTCTTATGACTCACTGTAGTTAAGTGTTAAAATTAACACTATGACATCTATTTAACTTCTGTGGAATTAAGTGGAGACATAACATGCATCCTGCTTGCAGGTGTGTGTGTGCGTGTATAGATTTTGCATTACATTTCGCTTTTGTTTTGGTTCATTGTGCAAGTTAAAACTGAAGGATTCTTTGACAGATCTAATTTATCTATGCTTTTTAACCAAGTACCGATTCAGTTTTGTCTTCAGGAGTGCAAAAGTGGCAAATATCTCATGTTGGTATCTAACTTTGGGGAACTCTGGGAATCTTGGAAAATGACTCCTTCAGAATGACATTATGCAGCTGCTCCTCAGCACACTCACCTTGCCGATCCATTTCCGTGTGTGAAGGTGTGCTTCTTTGCCAGTACGAGGACTGGAATGGGAAGTAGAAAGGGCGACCAACGCCATACTGTCCTGTAGAGTAAAGTGTTCACTTTAATGTTCAGCGCAATAAGCACAAAACACGCTGTTAACACAGTATTGAGTGGCAGCCTTACCTGGGAACACATTATCCAGATACCAAGCCAGGAAAGCGTAGAGGACAGCATCGAACACCATCATGAAGATGGCGGTGAGGAAGGAGTAAGAATCCTTCTCCAGGGGGCTGGTCTGGATGTTGTTCCACTGCAGCCCCAAACCCTGCTCCTCGTACCGCGACAGGTACTCCGTCCCGAAGCCAAAGGCCACTGGAGACAGCAGGCTCTGTGGCAGCAGATAAGACGCACAGATGAACTCGTTTACCCCCAAGATGACATTCCCTCCGGTTTAATTCATAGACTCTGTGAACATACCGCAGCCATTTTCATGTTCTTGGTGATGCGGTCCTGCCAGGCAAAACATAGGATGTGGGGCAGATAGAGGGTGAAGTAGATGATTCCGCTGCAGGCCGCTGCCAAGTTGGCCTTGTTGAAGAACACACTCATCAGGAAACACTGCATGATGGTGGCCACGGTGAAAGTGAGCAGGAAGAAAAAGACGAGGACCGGGTCGCTGTAATTCAGCACCTTCCCGCCCTGAAAGGAAACAGAGAAGCGTTCAAATTAAGACTCCGAATGTGCAGCTCCAGGCGACCTGCTCTACTTTGCCCACTAGGGGGCCCCATTACCCCCCACAACACATGACCCCTGTCCACCAAACTGCAGAGACCCTTTCGGTTCGCTCACCATGACGATGGTGGTCAGCAGGGCTGTGCTGGCAGTCATCATTATGAAGCTGTCAATGAACCACGTGTACCAGATGACTCCGTTGTCCACCCCCATTGCTTTGAGGGTTTCTTTGAGGCGGAGCTCCTTTTCCAGCACGATGCTCTTAACGGTCATGGACACGGAGTAGATCCAGGCCAGCACCATGAACATCGGGAAACAGCGGTTCAGCGTGATCATAAAGCTGTGCAGGATGTGAGGGGGTTGACAAAGAGAGTGAGATTTGTGTGATTAAATTACCCTTTCACCGCAAAGACATGCAGTATTTTTTTTATGTACCTGTGTCATGTTGCAGTCAAAGGATACATTTCAGAGATAACCGTGAAAAAATGCAAAACCAGAATGTCTGGAATGTAACCCACCAGCTTTCGTCATCCTACTTACAGCTTCTACAAAGACGCTCCCATTTAGTCTTCACTAAGTGATTCTGAGAGGACAACACTGAAGGTCTAACACTCATAGATCTTTAGAGCACATCCTTGTGGAAAATGTCTTATTAAGACAAAGGAAGTTATAAATGCCTCACAATAGAGAATGACCTTCAGCTATGCTCCCCAGCCTTGACCCACCTACTTCCAGCTCCTTTTACGCGGCTACTGTGGGACAGATCACACCCTTTGCAAAAGGGACCTTGATTTTGAGCTTAGCTAGACACCTGTAAGGTTTAATGATCATGTCCATCGCTAAAACCATGTCGTACTAAATAAACCTAAATACAGGGTCAATCTAGAACAAAATGACTGGGGGAAAAATGATTGGTGTGTTAAAGAAAATCTGATTTCTAAGATGGTGGGACTTCAAGGAAGCTGTACGTAAACAAACGGTTTCAAACCTCAACAAAAGGAAGAGGCATTGTAGGAACCAATGGCAGGTGATAAGGGATTCTAAAAGCTATCTTTAGACGTTCGTCACATTTAATTTTTTAAGATTATTTCTTCTAGATTCTACATTCTAAGTCACTGTATCCGTTAAATGGATATACTGTACTATTGCAGCAACTGGGGATAAATCACACATCAACTCACAGGTCGTCAACGTAACAGGGATATGGCATCTGCTGGACGTAAACTCCCAATGGCCAGTCGTTCCCCGTGTGGAGCTTGATTATCCCATGTTCAATCATATCTTGTAGGTAAGCAAATCCACCCCAGATGTACCTCTGGTCCTCCAAGGGGTCTGCCCTGGGACCAGGATCCCAGTACCTGATGATAAAAAAAAACACAGGATGGGAATTTAAGAGATTATGTTGTTTTAAAAAAAATAAAAAAGTAATCTACCAATAGTTATGTAGTTATAATAGGTCAGTATATAATATATACACCTTATATTTATATATATATATATGTATAAGGTGCCACTGTATCCGTTAAAGGTGGAAATTACAGTACAGATTTTTTTTGTCACTGAACAACATCCTGAGGCCAAAATCTGTTGAGCTACACACATAGAAACATATCCACACACGCCTGCATTGCCTTCTCTTAAGCGGATAAGTCAGAGCTCTGTTACAATCTGATTATTCAATTGTGTCGGGCAGGGCTCCCACTGGGTCCATTACAGCCTGTTGGTGTGTGGTAAACAGCCAAAAGTGCTCCTGCACACCAGGGGCTATTGGCAAAGTGTTTGCTTATGAATAGGAGATCAAAGAGAAAGGAAAATGCATGTGAGTGGAGGACTAAAGGGCAGGTAATAAGGGAATGTGGAACAGCCAATAAACTTTGGAAGACACAGTAAAGCCAGCAGGAGAGGATTTTCCACTTCTGAGGAACGTAGCAATTCCATATGAAATGCCTCTTTAATGCAAAGTGAAGCTATCAAGACCATTTAGTGCTTTGGATGTTTGTGGCTAAATCCAACTTAATGCCAATGTCCATGTAAGCTAATATGCCTAAATACATTTTATGGGGAATCAACACCATATAAACCTTTTATACCATGCTTTTTTGCATAAATTGTGTAAAATGATTTTTCTGTTTTGTTAGGAATATCACAGAATATTGACCTGGTATGAAAAATGTTAGTCTGATATTGTGGAATCTAGTTTTGGAGAGTGAAATGTTGTAATTGAGCTCAAACTTTACACTACACAGGTATAGACACCTTATACATGCCGCACTGACCTGTCTTTGATCTTGTTGGTCCGCTCCACCGCATCGATGTCCATGCGGATCTTGTACTTGACGTGAGGCGGAACGCTCACGGTCCAGGGGTGCATGTCCACGAAAACCACTCCTGCCCAAAACTTGTTTTCCTCTAGCAGGTGCAATGCATGATAGATCATCTGGGACTCATCTGTATAGGCTACAAACTTATCCAGAGTAATGCACTACAAACAGAGGTGTAGAGAAAGAGAGATTTGTGGTTTGGTTTAGAAGACGCCACAGATTTGGATGATGTGGTGTTCAGGTGGTAAAAATAGGAAAAACAAGCATTCAAATACACTGTACGTGTAGATGCTTAAAAAAAATAATGCCTTAACCAAAGACAATTGATAAACTAACATATAATATTAGTGATTGTAATACAGTTTTTTAATTTACTTGCTAATCCCTTAAAGGCAATGGCTGTGACACATTGATAATCTGCTTGTATGCCCTTTCCGTTTTGCAGCCCTGGACATTCATTTCAAACCTGATCAATAGACACAAGTGACCCAGTTTCGTGGCAGTCATAGCTGGACCACATCTGACAGATGATGCTGTCCATCAGTCGCCCATGTTTTTCTCCCCCCAACATTCTGGTACAAGATAATCCCAGTTTATTCTACCAAAGAATCATCCTCCGCTGTTGAAAATACTATGTTTTTGAAGTTGTCCCTCATAGTCTAATCCCATCTTTCTTTATTGAGGTAAATCCTCTGTATATATTGACATCATAAAGTTTAATTTGACAAAGAAATATCTGGCCATCTATCAAGGTTCTTAACTAAGCTTCCTACTCAAGAATGTGTTCAACTGCTGATTTGTGCACCATAAAACAAAGGCCTGTTTTGTCTTAAATAATAACATGGCTTCTCTCACATAAAGGTTTTTTACTGTCTGATATGACCACCATAGATATTTTTCTCTGCAATTGGTCTGGAAATATGACAGCTGCAGACCACGATTTGCAATAAAAACTGAAGCAAACTATGTGCAAAATGGTTGCGAGTCCAAATAAATCAACGCACGATCCCTAAAACTAGATCACAACTTCTGTATTGTCTCCTATTAAATTCATTTAAAAGCAAGTATAAAAACATGCTCTGAGTCCAAAAAGTCTGTAAACTCAGAAAACATCGGCTATAGCATGAAATACAGAGCCAGTGAACATGCTAGCTTCACACAAATACTGTTTCATCAAATTATTTTACTCATTCACACAGAACTAAGATAATCTCTGTTCTGAACTGAGTCATTCATCGATGAATACATTTAAACTGCAGCTCCATCATGGCTGCACATCTCTTTGTTGCAGTCGACACAAGAAAGAAATGCTTTGCCGCAAAATGTGTCGTTGTGCTCTAACCACTGGGTGCTGGGTTGATAACAAAATGATAATTAGGACTTGGCACTCAAATTTCAGCCATGTTTTGTATACAAAATAAAAAATACCCCTGGTAGAATTGTGAGGAAATCAGAGCCACTGTATTCATATTAAAAAATACACATGCATCTGAACACATGTGAAAGTAACTCACACTTTCTCACAAACACATTACAGAACGGGTGCAATAACACACGTGAGGATCTCATTCTTTATGCGCACGCACACAACCCTTCCCAACCCCATATGCACTGTGTCTAACGCCTCCTTTCGCTTTACTGAAAAAAAACCCTGAGAGCACTCAAAGAGAGATGAGAGACCACTTCCTTTTCATCTTCATGCGAACATACATTCACGACACAATAATGCTCACTCGAAGACGTGCGGGGGGAGAAAGAACCCTCCGCATACACATGTTCCGGCAGGACTTTGGTGTGAGAATCATGGCCCCCTGACAGAGGGAGAGGACCTGCAGCCCAACGCTCACTGACAGCTGTGTCTAATTGGCTAAATTGCCTGGGTTTGTTTATGGGGCTCTGAGGGGTCTCGGCACTAAAAGGTGGAGACAAAAGACAGCTTGAGATTCCTGCAATGATATGGTCCTTTTCTTAAATCAAAACCATCGCCCCCCCCCCCCCCTCTTCAAAACAGAAAGAAAGCGGAGAGAGAGAGAAGGCATGAGGGATGGATTGAATAATTTGCCCTCTTTTATGTGGAGGTGCAACGGTCTGTTCCAATGCAGGGTCGGACATTAAAACAGCACCGGGCTCGAGAGGAGGGTGACTCATTCCCACCTACTCTACTTTATCACCCGCTGTACAATGGAGGCAAGGGAAGGAGGTGACAGCACACTTGTTCTCTCTGCCCTTCAGTCTGATGAACAGGAGAGAGGCTGTAAAGCTCTGCTAAGTGGTTCGCTCTGTCTCAGAAGGCAGGAGTGTGTGTGTGTGAAAAACCAGTGTAAGGAATTTGAAACATTTGGCAGATAGGAATTATTGGAGTGAATATGTTGGTGTGAATTCTCTGTCACCCAGGTCGGGGTAATCCCGCAATCTTGAAAAAAGGGGCAGCTGGGCTTCTTCTTGGCGCCTAAATATGTCTGACCACTTATCCAAAAGGCGTTCCTCAGCTCTAAACTAGATAGTGAGGATTATCAGCTTATAAGCAGAAAGGGGTCGTTTATATTTGGTGTAAAACACGCGTCACTGAACCCCCCCCCCCATCTCAGCTCCTTACCTCCCCATATTGGTTAAACATGCGTATGATCTGGTCGGTGATGTTAAAAATGGTTCTCCAGTCCAAGTTCGGCATTCCCGCCTCCCTCTCTTCCTCTGGTCCATTGTGCAAGAAGTTGAGAATATCCTTAGTGGTCAGGTCTGTGTCCCCCAGACTGCTGTCCATGAAGCTCATCACCGTCGGGTTCCTCAGAGTGTCCTGAAGGGAGCGGCACAAAGTCCTCATTCACTTTTGAGGTTTTGCTCATGAATTAAGCTTTTTCAAGAAATTCATTAAGTTATTCGTACAAAAAGTGGAGACACAGTAACATCTATACATTTGAAATAACTGCCTTAAAAGGAAGGGATAAGAAAAGCGCCCGACACACGATGCCTCAGGGCTTTTTTTGGTTAAGTAGAAAATGATTTCAGCCTTGAGTTTTCTTTAGTTCTGTTTACATACCGACTAAATTTCAAGTGGCAAAAACCTTTTTGTTCCGTCCACTTTGCCATCTCAGAACTACAGTGCCAATCACAGACACAGCAAGACAATGCAAGACATTTCTGTGGGTTGTGAGTTATTTCCCCCCTTTTCTCTTTCGTTTATTTCCCCTAAATAGCAACAAAACAAGCTACTTGAATAAGTCCCCATTTTGAGAGGTTTTGTGTTTTCCCAGTGGCACATTTTGCCATCTATCGTGATTTTCTGCATTTTTGTAACCAACCAGTTATCCTTATCGGTGTTTATTATTGACAAAAAAACAAAAAAAAGGTCCCAAATGGGTATGTCCTGCTCCTGTGTTTTCCTTTTAGTGACCAGGCACTTTGGGACTTTTCCGGCATCTAAAAAATGTGTTCGCTGTGATTAGCCAAAACATGGTAGAAAATGTATCTAACGATCACTTTGCTGGGATCTGCCACCACAGAGAGTGAGAGCAGGAAATAATTGAGCCACACCAGCAACTCAGAGATATGAGAACTTTAACCCCAGAACTGTTTGACCAAACATTTAGTCTAATTCTGCTGGTGTAAAGCGGCATCTAAATGGACTTTCCGCTTCCCCCACCCTCTAATGTCATTCCTCTCATCTGCCAAAACACTCAAAGTGGACCTCGTTTTGAGGAAGGATTTAGAGCCCAAACGCTGAGAAGAGTGTTGACAGTGAATGTGCGGTATTCGTACCCTGATCATGTTCATCTGGACGCTGTTTTGGAAAAACGCCCAGAGCTGAGGTCCCACCTCCTCCCAGGCCTTGGCCATGTTCTGGAGCCTCTCGAGCTCTTCAAAGGTTGTGTTGGCCTGGACACACAATAACACACAAAAATATTCCGTTAAACTAGATAAATTCATGCAAATGGACACAGGAGAAAACAGGAGGCTCAGGGGGAAAAAATGAGCGACTGTAAATCTAAAAAGAAATAAAAAACCGAAAGTGCTGCATGGTGACACATCCAACTTCCCTTTAAGCTAACAGAGATCATTTTCAGTAAGACAAACAACTTAGAGATTAGATTATGAGAAGTCATTGCCGTGGTAATTAAGGTTGTCTGGTGTTTAATGTTTTCCATGAAAAATGTCTCCTCAACAGAAGAGGAAAAATGAAGCAACGCATTAGAAAGAATCCTGCAGGTGCAGCAAAACAACCTCATTAAATGCCGTCATAGCCCTTTACTGAAAATGACACTGACCCCAAAGTGGTTTAGAGGAATCTCACAGCTCAAAAAACAGAAATGATGCAAGCAATAACAAGCCATGTGAATGTAAGTGAAGTTCATTAAAAATATCTCTTTATATACAAAATGCCTCAATGCTTTCTACATTAAATCTGCATGTGTAGCAGATTCTTCATTCACGAAATCAAGGAGTAAAAAATAGTTCCTGTCAGCGTTAGTTTTACATTTTCCATTTTAAAATGTGACTTTGTGCATTATGAAATAAGCACATCAATAACAGGGAAAAAAATTAAAGGTCCACATGATAATGAGCTCAATGAAGAGAAAAATATGCAGAGAAGGGAAAGCGATAAAAACAAAACCCTGAAGTTTAAAAACAAGACTTATTCAAACTTTATTTCCCTTTATGTTCCTTCCATAATGAAATTACACACTGCAGAAACAGAGCATTTGTTATTGGAAAATGTCTTCAAAGAGAACTGGTCTCGAACGTACAACTCCTCAGATGAAAAACTCTTTCTTATAAAACTAGCCAGAGAGTGCAGATCAGATCCATCAAACCCAGCTCAACTCAACTTAATGTATCAGTTTTAAAGTGAAATGTGTTTCATGGAAGAATTAATGAAAGACACATGACAGATCTCTTTGTCCTGCATCTGCTGCACCAACTCGTTCAATT